>CM072162.1:1761470-1771789 GCA_036850595.1 Rhyacichthys aspro
TGATATTATGTTCTTTGAAAACTGCAGCAGTTTCTTGGCAAATAAGACATATGGCTACTGACTGTACTTCAATAAATAGCTCTGTCCGCCCATATTAAAAACTTTGAAGTGTGTATGGATATTTTCTGTTTGTAGATATGATGCTACCTTTAGAAAAAGACAAGGCAATTGAAGGAAAATGGCCAAATATATGCTGTCTTAAATAAATAATTTAAATGTTTGGCGGGCGCAGAGCGGCGTGCTCATCAGTCGGCATGTGGCCCCTCGGGCTGAGTTTGCCCCACCACTGCTCTACAGTCTGCACCAAACTCTTGTCAATACGTTTTCATACCTTTTAGACTACATGTTAATAACCCTTTGTTCTGTGCTGTATACGTGGATAGTCTGAATTAGTTTTGATTGGCCTGATGATGAATGGGAGCTTCTCAGTGGGACCCATCCAGCAGCTGACAAGGCCTGTGACTAAGTGTCAGGACTTAGCATTTAGACTAGCTGTGTAAATCAAGCGCTGCTACTCATACATTGACTTATAGTGCTTCAGGTGATGTGCTGTCACCAAACACAGTCATCAAAGCACGGTGATGGCTTGATGTGTGTCACTCAGTGTACATTTGCAGCTTTAAGTGCCTGCTCTGGAGAATAAATAGAGATTTATGCTTTGAATGAGGGCATCCTCCATACATGCAGACACACAAGGCAAGGTCAAGTACAGTATTTGTGTTCACACAGAGGTATTTGTAGACTGTGTACTACTGTTACTGTCAGGCAGCAGTGAGTGTATGCAAGCACAAGTGCATTCAAAAAGAATGTTTTTTCTTCTTTTTCACAGCATTGAAGTGATATTTATTTTTAACTAGGCAGTAAGCACTATTTTAATGAGTATTACTGTTGTAGTTGGATTAAAACAAGTCACTAGTCCGCCTTATCTTCTAAGTGAACGTACTCACATAATGTAGGCTGTAACTTTTTCTTTTTTTTTTTTGTCCATTTCTCCCTTTTTTCAGTTTCTCATTCTAAACCATTGGCAGTGTGTGGGCTGTGGTAGTGGATGGGACATACAACCCTCCTTTCTCACTCATGTATGTTATGATATGTTGACTGAGATGTTAACAAGAAGCATTTGGCTAATGTAACGGATAAGGTATATGGTGAATGCTATAGTTTTAAAATTAAATATTAATATAAATCATTTACTGCCAAATATAAAATATTTGGCCATAAATAATTTATTATCTGTACTACATCACTCACTATGCTTCTTTGATAAAGTGTCACACACCAGCGGTATTGGAAGACTTCTGTCACACACAGATTAAATGGGTTAAAGACTCTCTGAATCATTAGAAAAACACTGTATTTTCACATCAAGCGCATCATTGGTGTTTGATAATTAGATGGCATCAGCATGGCACACAGACTAATTGTTGTCATCAGATTAAGGCTTTAATTGTGTGTGGATACATCATCAAAACACGGCAGAGGCAAATTTGATCAGAGCAGATGTTGAATTAATTGCTTTTGAGGCTGATGGCGTTAATGCTGTGAGTTTATTAGTGAGTCGGACTCGTAATTAACATCCTGCCTCCGAGTGGCACCACTGTGATGAGTCTGGCACACTCACTAATGTGCTAATGTCACTGTACAGCCCCAAAAACATGCTCTGATAGTATTGTAGTGGGAACACCGTCCTAACACAGTTGGCTAATCCTCACACTGACCACTCAAAGGCCTAATTGTGCTCACTTCAGGGACGTCTGTTTTTGAAAGGTTTTGAAACACTCTGCTCTTTCTCTGCTCTTTTTGCCTGCTTGATGCTGAATTCATGAAGATACATTTAAAGTTGGAAACATTTTCAGTAACCTACATTCTATCTTGTTAACCTTATACCTATTTTTGTAATATGTCAGAGACTCCAAGGGTCTCAAACTCAAATGGAGAATGGACCGACTGACTGGTAATATATTATAAATACTTGTATTGTATTTATATTTTATATTTTTGCATTTTAGTCTTATCAACCTCTCTCCTGTGTTTGAACCCGTTTCAACGAGAGTTTAGTCCAGAGTTTTCTCTATTTATGTGTAACAGAGTGGGCTGTGATGATGGAGAGAGAAAGCAGCATAAGCGGAACGGCAAATATCTTTTCTGAAATAGTCATATTCAGTCAAACTTCTCTGGACTGACACGAGCTATTGCTAAGGCTCACTTGACTACAACATCACCGGGACATGTACAGCATTTATCCTTGGTCACAACAGAACAAGCCTCACTCACAGCTTCACTCAGACATTAGCGACTGGCTCAGACAAAGACTATGCTGTAAATTCAGACTCTTATTTTAACTCGCACAGTTAACAACTAATTGTCACAGTCTGTAGCTTCTGCTTTGTCTAGGTTTTTGTCCACAATTCTGTCTCACAGTTATATCATAGAGCTATAATGCAATTATTTTCTTAAATAACAGTCTCACTATCTCCACAAACAAAGGTTCTCCACTAGGGTAGCACAGATCCAGGTGCTTTGAGTATCTGCAGGTTAGAGATACCAATCGGATCCAACTGGTATTTTTATATATATCATATAAATAAAAGACCCAGGTGATCAATTATGGAGATGGGGGTTGGGGGTTATTATTACATTTTATTGAAATGAGTAGATTTGTCCAAATAAAAAGAAAGTAAACACCAGCTCTCCTACTATTCAATAGACATACAATATCAACTTAGTACTTCATTTTATTTATGATTTATTATATTCATGATTCTTGTGGTGGCTAAAATAACCCAGAGGTCAGCAGTGGTTAAACCAAAAATCATCCGCAGATGGAAGACCAGCTGATGGATTTTTAGCAGAGATGGGGACTCGTTAAAGCGACTCGGAGCTGCACTTAAGTCACAGAGACTCGTGGACAATGAACCTTTTCCCACCTGATCACCGCTCGTTCTGTTTCTTTCTTTTTCTGTTCTATTTGTCAAATCAGCAGTGGGGAGATGTATTAATTTAGATTGAGTTATGAACTATTCAATTGTTATTGAGAACAACGCGCAGAGCAGGGTTCAGCTGAAGTTGTTATTAACTGTTGTTAAGATTGCAGCTTCTTATTAGCAGCGAGCTAAAGGAAAGCTAACTGTTTGTAGCTAACATTTTTATCAGTTTCACAGCCCCTCCCTCTGAGTGTTAACACTGAGCCCTACGGAGCAAACTGCTGTCTTTATTCAATAATATGATTTACATGAGTGAGGCTTGACAAAAAGCTGCTATTGTAAGACGCATTTTGTTCATTTTGAGTGTAAAACAGTAAAGCTACAATCCCTAAAATCCATCAACTGGATTATTAACTTGTCTTCCTCCTGAGGATGATTTCTAATGCGTTTGGTTTGATCAGAGATAACCTCTAGATTATAGTAGCCTATCAAAAAAATAATAAAAAAATGAATCATAAATAAAATAAATTACTCTTTATTAAATTGATATTGTATGGCTATATAATGGGAAAAGAGCTGGTCTTTACTTTTTTTTTTTTTATTTGGACAAATCTACTCTTTACGATAAAATGTAATAATAACCCCTATCTCCATAATGGGTCATGTGACAAATACAAGGGTCTTTATTCATATGATCTTTATTCAAATGCCAGATGGATTGGGTCAGTATCTAATACCTGCAGATACTCAAACACCTGGATCAGGATTGGTACTAAAAAAAAGCTGGATTGATGCATCCCTAGTTAAGAATACTAAAATGTTTTGTTGTTCTTTCTATTTTAAAATTAACTATACTCTCTAGCTTACTTTTTCAAAATGATGCATTCATATACAGTAGATTTATTAATAAGATTAGATTAGAATAAGATAAGTACAAACATTAAGCTACGTCTGCAAAGAGACTTGTGACTTGACTTGGACTTGTGACCAAAAGGACTTGTGTACATCTCTGATTTTTAGAGACTGTTGCTTCACTGTTTTTACATTAAAAATGAATAAAATGCGTCTTGCATCAGCAGCTATTCATCATACCTTACTAATGTGAATCATATTAATGAGTAGTTCATCTGATATTTTAAAGTTTGCTCTGTGAAAACCCTCAGAGGGAGAGGCCTTGAAACTCCGATAAAGTATAAGCTACAAACAGTTAGTTTTCCTTTAGCTCACTGCCATCAAGTTAATATCAAAGCAGGTGGATGCATCACACTCTTACGTCCCCTCTCCTGATTCAGCCTAACCCTGCTCTGCTCTGTGTCTGTGAGTGAGAGCATGCTTACTGCTGCTGTCTCTGAGCGACAGAGAGATGACGGCTGCACGACGTGAGACATGTTCTCAAAATCAGTTGAATAGTTTATAATGAAAGTAAATCAGGATCCCCCAAGACCTGACAGTGTACTTCCACAGACATAGAGTTACACATAGTATATCGGACTTATGTATTTACTGGTATCCGACCTAGCGTTTTTTGTCTGGATCGGCACTAGTTTTCAATTCTAGTATCGTATCGGTGCTTCCCTATTCTCCCCAAACCTGTTGAAGAAGCCCTTGTTTTTACAATCCACTGTTTTGGCATATTTGTAAAGAAAGACCATAAATGTTGCTGTTTAAAATCATTGTGCATTTATTTACTCTTCTGTGTCAACAGAGCAGAGATGATGGGGCGGCGCCGGCCCTTGTGGCAGTTGTTCCAATAAATTATGGGATTTGTAGTTTGAGTGGGGCACTATATATTGGCAGGCGTTAATAATAGAAAATAGAAATCATCTAAAAGATCAGAAATAACTGCTCTGTGGGTTGGGTATGGCTTGCAGGCCTTGTGTTTGAGACTCCTGGAATAAATAGACTTAATACACATAATTCATAGCTGTTGTTAGTTCGCTTCACAGACTGTACTAGACCACACCCACTGCCCTCCATCAGACCTCCAGCTAAAGATTCACATATTTTATTGACTTGGCGTGTTGTGCTTTGGGCCCATGCATCTGTAATTATGGTGCCACTTTCAGCCATGTCTTGATTAGAATTCGTGCTGCAGCTGGATTTACCAGAGCCAGTCCCAGAGGAGTGCTCTGCTGCCGGATCCACTCATTGTGCTCAGGTGTTTTCCACAGGGAGCACCAAAGAGGCTGGTGAGAACTGCACTCCAGCATGTTCATCACAAAAACATGAGCACTATAGTGCTTTGATCACAGGTAGTCTCTAATTGGAACATAAAGGTAAAGAAGTGCATTTATTTACTATAAGACTTAGGCTTGGCTTCTTTATCCATTGTTCAAGTGGTCTGTGAGAAAAAAATAACATTATTCTGTGCGTGGAATTTGTTTAAAAAAATAATAAGGTCAAACTTACTAAGATGGACATGAGAAGCTGGGAACACTTCTATAAAGTATAGCATCCAAATATATCTCAAAATAAACCTGCTCTAAGCAAGATATTTCATCAGGATACGGGGATATTTCTGCTCCGTTTTATGCTCACATACAGCTACTGATTTATACATGTTTTAAAATGGGAAGGAGTTTAAGTTAGGTTAGTTTAAGTGGCGGATGGGACAAATATTCCATTGTTTTGGTCAAAGATAGTTGGGAGTGGTTCTGATAATTCTGTCAAACCCAGATTTGCTCAAAATGAGGCATGAGGAGGTTCTTAGTCAGTGGGTCATGGTTATAATGAAACACTTTTTGAAACACAATTATTATTGTTTTTGGTGTGAAACTAGTCCAGATGACCTTTTAAAAAATCTGCTAATAAACACTGCTAATGTGACGTATCTACTCACATTGTCATCTCATAAATCTGTCAAACAGTGGCTGTGGCGTAATATGTGTGGCACTGAATGATTTAAAACAACTCAGTCCAGCAGTTCTTCTTCAGCTCAGAGACTTAACCTGACCTGGCTCTCAAGTAGATTATTCAAATACACACTACTTTAGACTGCACAATAACATTCTTCTAAAATAATGACTACTTACAAAACTTATTTAGGCACTTGATACTTTTTATGAAAATGTGATATAAAATCTTGGTAATCACATAGTCATATGAAGTATCCTATTTAAGTTGTTTCAAATGGTATTAAATGCATGTGAGCCTTTTGATGTTTTTGCTGTGAGAAAATTATCTCAGGGGAAGAGTTTTGTTCAGATCATTGCTTCCTTAATCCCATAATTATCATTAATTTGCAGTCATGCATACATGTTTACAGACCCAATTAAAATCATACAGTAATCACTGCAATCAACAGACAGTGAACAATTGCCTCACACTTCGGAACATGAGCAGACTTCTATGAAAGAGGCCAAACTCCAGACATGAACCCACAATAAATACTGTGCACAGTTCTGCCTAAATACTATTGGTTGATCTTAACAATAGGTTGAAACAGTACTTTAAAGACAATGTTCTCTAACCCACAGACATCAGCCTTGAACAGAACATGTTACAGAAAATGTACAATGAAAGAGCTTATTCTAGCCAGGTTTATGAAATAAAAGTAAACCAACAAACACCTTTTCATTTTTGAACTGATAATGAGATTTATGCTACAGTGGCGGCAGCTTCTTTATTATCGACCTGATGAAAAGTCTGAAGAAGAATGAGCTCACAGGTCAATAAATTGTTCCTTCACATGTCTGTATATATAAAAAAGATAAATAAAAAGTAATTCAAATACCAAGTTTACATGCAACGTAAATGCACACACACCTGAGGTTGTTAGGGTATGACAATAAAGGCCAGATCTATTAAAGTGCTGCGCTATTGAGAAACTTTTTGACGCAAAACAGAGCTTTGGTCTGTCACTAGTAAAAAGCACCATCCATTAACCATCTGGCTTCAACAAAGTCATGTTGAGGAGGAAACAGCACTGCCGACATTCATTATAAACACCACAAAAGGGTGTTATTTTTCACATATCCACCTCTGAAGTGTGTTCTTTTTCCTTGATGCTGAACTTAACTATAGAAATTGAGAAAAAAGAGAGAAAAGGGGAACTCACACAACACTTGCAAAGCACAATAAACTGCTACCTTCTTTGATATCAGACAAAATTTAGCCTACTTTGTAGTTACTTTTCATTTCCTTTTGTTCTAATGCTTAAAGTCTTAAAAGCTCTTGCCATTTCACAGGAGCATGACACAGGTTCGTTTTTCTAGTAACTTCCCACTTTATGTTGCACGAATATGCAAAGTCCATCTGTCGCCTTTAAAACTCTTCCTTAAAGGTGGAATAGAAGATGTTTGTGAACATTCAGACAGCAGCGAATGTTAGCCAGTTTTTGAAAAATGCGCATGTGCAAGACCATAGAATGTATAAATAATGGAAGCAATGTCTCCATTTGGTCTAATTCGTCCAAATGACCGCCAATGAACGGCGCTTCCATCTTGGATATTTTGACTCCTCCTTTAGAGGATATTACTAAAATGGGCAGAGAGGGCAGCGTCTAAACTGCTCCTGGGCGGGCTTTTCAAATGCGCGGTTCCGAAACACGCCCCTCATCTCAGAGCCGACCGAAGCTGAACAAGCTAACGGCTAACGACATGCTAACGGCTGCTGCTAACTGTTGTGGACCAGGCCTCTCACTCTGTCGTCTCTCAGCTCGGGGTAAGTCCACTAACTTTACAACAAAGTTTAGTTTAACTCCTGCTGTAAATATCAGATCATTATTATCAAAATTAAAGCGGGTTTGTTTATAATATATCCTAGTTTTAAGCATGAGGAAATTTTTATCTTAGTCTGGTAAACCTTTCTAGCTCTGTTAAAAAAATTTTTCGAACATATTTCATTATATCCTTCATATTTGTTTAAATATCTGTCCCTAATTTGCAACTTCTGTACATTAAGGCTTTAGTATTTGAGGGAGGCACATTTGACAGTAAAATAATAAAGCCTCATTCTTATTGATGATGATAATAATAAAACAGCAATGTTTAAGCATATAACACGTGAAGATATTCAAATAGTGATCTTTAGTTCATATAATGCTAAACCCAGGACCCCTGCAAATGTGCAGCATTTAGACAGACCTGTATTTTCCATTTACACATAAACTATAGATAAAGCAACACTCAGATCCACTTTTAATGTTTTTTTCTTAGTGTGACATTGATGAGTGTTTAATTTAAGAAGCATACAAGTATTTAGTCACACGTATAATCTCTTACTTACTGTGGAGAAACAGCTTTGTATTTCTACATGTTTTATTGGCTAAACATTACTACTGTTTTTGTTTTTGTCTGTGTCTGTGTGTGCCCTGTGAGAAAGAACCTCTGTGGAACAGTTACATGAAGATTAGACCCGTGTCAAACCTGTGACAAAGAAGAACATGGACCAGCTTCACCTGCAGTTCCTGAAAATAAAGATCATGTCTGCCATACCTCAGGATCTGTGTTTTACTAAGTACTAATATTTACTGTTCATAATGGCTCTGCACTCTTTTTAAACTAGACATGGTCTACATACTTTAACATATGAATCTGATTTGATAAAAACTTACTCCCACTAAATAACTGCTGAGGGTAGTATCAACCAGAATGTGAACAGATTAAATATGTTTTTCTTTATCTTTTCTGATGTATGTAACATTTATTAACACAATTTACTTTACTGTCTTTAACTGCTGCCTGAGAGTGTTTTAAAATGATCTTAAATGAGAACCCTAAATAAACTGTGCTCAGGCCACAATTAGGAAGTCATGTGAAAAATAAGTGCAATAAAATGAAAAATAAGGCTGTGCATTGTTCATTTTTAATTGACTGCAAACTGTGACAGCACATGTGGAAAGTAAGGTGAAAAAGTATGTATTGTAATATATAGTACATTAGGATAGCATTTCTGTAATGCACAAAAACAAATGCTTGTTATTCTATGTTGTGTAAAATGTCTGATGAAAGAGAAGATGAAAGTGGAAGTGGCAGGAGTCTGGTCTTCAACACACACTGGTCAGGTTTGTCTGGATCACCTCCTTCAGGAAACAATACACAAAGTCAGTGAAATACAATTCAACAAAGGCCCCAATTATACTGATTGGTTTATTTTAAGAATGTAATATTAATATAGATTCAAATCAATCTTTTCTTAAATTATAGGATTACTGTATTGCAATATAAAACATAAGCTTTTTTTTTGCCATAAAATAGCAATAATAAGATTTAAATCTGCATGAGGGAGTAAAGCATTGCAGTACTGCATCATAAACCTCAATTTTGTCTAATCACAAAATAGTGTAATATGTTTAGAACAAATAAACATAGTCTTAAGAGCATAATTCCAGTCAATATTTTAAAACTACTCTAATCACAGTAATGTTCTGGCTTTACATTAACTACTTACATTTTTGAAAATGATAACCACATTTTAATGTCTTAGTAAACAATTAAAATAATGCCACCACATCTTTTTATATGAAACTGCACCTCCCCAAATCTAACATAAACATAGAAATATTCCTCAAAATTCAAAATATATCGGACTTTTCCATCTCATTTTGCGACTGGTTTTAACTGCTTTGATAACTCTGGTAATAGCCTTAAGGGCTGTTAGCATATCTGCTAAAATAAATTGCTAATAAAGACTTAAGCAAATATACAATGTGAATGTTACTCACCAAAAAGACTGGAGCCAAGCTTCTTGGACGGTCTGTTAATGAAGGGCACATAATACTACAAAAAATAACTCAGTAGTTTTATGCAAAACTTCTCTGAAGAGCAAAAAATGACACAGCTAACACCTAGCAGCTAGCGTTAGCACCGTACAGGCTAGCGGCCGCCATGGCCCACGCAAAATGACACCCTGTCAATCAAAGTAGCCACTCCCTTAATTATGCATAACTCTAAAGTTAAACTGAGGGCAAACCAAAGAATTTAAAAAA
Source organism: Rhyacichthys aspro (assembly GCA_036850595.1). Classification (NCBI taxonomy): domain Eukaryota; kingdom Metazoa; phylum Chordata; class Actinopteri; order Gobiiformes; family Rhyacichthyidae; genus Rhyacichthys; species Rhyacichthys aspro. The sequence continues at coordinate 1,771,323 of CM072162.1, forward strand.
AATTCACTCCCCCCAGAGTTGTCACGTAACAAGAACTCAGCTCTAGAGACCAGAACCATCTTTTGTACCAGGCTGTAAAAGGGTTTTTTACACTTGTAAAGTTGCAATTGGATTTTACAATATAATTCTTCTTTTGGAGCCTGCCCTCTGGTGGATGGAGGTATATCGCTGTATGGCGCCGTCCTTACGCGGGGCCTATTTATGAGGGAGTGTCCTAGCCGCTTGCGCAAGACCTGCCGACTTGTTTCACAGTTCTTTCCAGGTCCGCCTCCAAAACAACATGCACGCGTCCATTGATTGTTAGAAAATTGAAATAGAGTAGCCCTGCCTGTAACGTTTTAATAATAAGAAATAACTTCTAACTTCTGCCCACCAAAAGAATAGCGATCAAACAGTGTCTAACAAATACAGTGACAAAACACCAGATAATACTCCCAACTAGCAGTTTTAATATGACAACAAAACAT
>CM072162.1:1771889-2231889 GCA_036850595.1 Rhyacichthys aspro
TATTCATATTACAGCCTTCAGAACAGAGATTTCTCACATCAGTCCAAAGTACATCAAGTTAGTCTACTGTCTCTTCAAAGCCATTAATGCAAACAGGGTGTGTGGATTACTTCAGATATGTATAAGTCATATTACAATGCTACTTAGTTGAACCTGTCATCTCACTCATGTCTGTTTTATAAATTGGGTGAGTCAGGTCACACATTTTTACCCGTTACTGGTAAAATAGGGATGAGGAGGAATTATTTAGTCTAAATAAACTTCAAATGTGTGAGAGTTCAGTTCTGCACATTTAAATGAAGTTGCGAGTCTATGTGTATGGCAAAAAGATAAGTAAATGATTCCAAGTCTGAAACCTGGACCCACTGTGTTATCATTGTAATAGAAATAAAAAATATTTAGGCCAGTGTGTTTCTTGGTGAGGCTGTCTAAACATTTGCTGCTACCTAAATTGGAAAAATACTTGTTTGACTAAACAGTTTCTTTAAGATCTTGTGTCAACAGTGGGTGGCCTGGGTTTGGTCGTTTTGGATGTGCTCTTATGATTCTAATTTATAATGTTGAAACTGTCCCAATGGCATCTAGTGTGTCCCAGTCCTTAACCTGGGATTTGCAGAAAGATACAATGTCAACTCTTTATTCTTGTCCATCTTCAGAGTTAAACATGCTCTTGACCTCCACTTCTCCACTGACTCTATAAAGGACATTAAAGGACAATTTGCCCTGATGCAGATTTACATCGGATACAGTCTGTGTCGTTTGTTCAAGGTGAATTTGACCACAGAGAAATGGTTGTCCTCATAGGTTTCTAAAGGGATTTAGAGCCAAGGAGAACTTTATATTGAGAGGGAGCGGCGGATTTCCACACATCAGTGTTCGGTGGGGGAGGGGTGACGGTGGAGGTTTTCAAATGTCAGGTCCACAGAGATTAACAGGCAGTGAAGGAAGAAAACTGGGCTTGGTGCAACTTCTGTTGCCTTTTTCTGCCACAGTCTCTCTGCACCAACCCTCGTTGGCCTCTTATTTAGCTACAGTATTTCCCAGAATGTGCAAAAAATTTAGCCTCATTTCACTTTTAAAACACTTTATACACTATGTTTGCATATTTATTGTCTGTTTTGTGCCCTTTGAGGTAATTGTTGTTGTGATACTGGGCTACACAAATACAATTGAATTGAATTAAACTATAATTTTCTTATCCAAGCTTCTAGGAATGATAATTGTGAGGTGTGTATCCTGAAGATAAAAGGTGAAAAGTGTGTTTCCATAAACTGCAGTGACTTTCAGTGACTGGAGCTGCAGGTGGATCCAGACATAGACTTATGTTAAATGGATATAGTTTATAGATAAGTGTGTGTCCTAATGGTGGATTTGTGGCAGATATATAGTGGTTTTAATTTGTCCGGTATTGCCCAGTCCACAGCAGCAGGACCTGTAAATCTGGAATCTCCTTGTGTGACACAGCCTCACATTTCTCTGTTTTCCATCAAATATTGTTGTTCTGTCTGTGTCAGGTGCTGAGGAGAGGAATAGATTTGTTTTTCCTTGTCTTCAGCGTAAACCCTTTTTGGACCAGACATCCTTCTCTGAAACAGAAGATCGCTACAGTTTGCAAATTTTTGGAATTCTTTGTGAATTCTGTATTTTCTAGAAACCAATTCTAATGCAAGACTTTAAAAAGCAAAACGTCATAATTGTGTGAACCGAAAGAACGAAAGAACCCTTTGAGTTAAGCTGGATGCCTATACATTTTGACTACTTTGATGCCAATGAGCAACAGGTCTTTTTTTTTTATCTTGAATTTATAGTTCTGGCATTTGTGTGTAAAGATCTGCCACTGGCTCAAAGTTTCAGAAAACTTGCTTTAGCAATTACAAAAAAATGTGAAGTGTCACAAACACCTTACGGAATGTAAAATACGCACATCTCTGTTACAGATACATTACATTTAGGCTGCCATTGCTTCCCTGCTGTTTCTTCATTTCACTTCCGAACACATCTTTTGTCTCACAAGCTAGTGCACGTTCTTGTACGGCGCTCCTTCACTAACTCCCTTTTCTTCTCTTGCACATATTTGAATATCCTTACAATGTGGGATTTGGTGAATGAGACAGAGGGGAGAGGAGTGAATGCATTTGAGAAAGAGGTTAGTACTGAGAACAGAGAGCTCATTGTTATGCATGAAAAGTCTGGCATAGGAGAAGGGAATGTGGAAATACGAAGAGGAGATGGAGGAACACGGGACTCTTTCATACAAGTGGATTATGCACTTTATATTGATAGCACCATTAAATGTTGCTTTCAACATAATTGAATGGGACATAATATTTGTTTTTGCTTAGTAAGTAGTGTCAGGTGCAGCTGTACACATAATCCAAAATACTGCTGTTAAAAAAGCTATCTGCTATACTAAATGGAATACATTAAAGGTATAATATGGAAGATTAAAAAAAAAAATGCTAATAATAGGAGAATAATGTAAATTCCTATTACTTTTACATCTATGTCATACTAAAACAAAGAGGTGGTGAACTTTGCTTGAGTGGTTGTGGGCTGAAGTGGTCCCAAAGGCGTAACACAGTCATCACACAGATGTCAGTTGTCACAGAGGCATCTCACAGGTGTCACAGAGGACTTACAGAGGTGTTACACAGAATTGAGTCACACAGGAGTGGCACAGGCATCATGGAGGCGTCACACAGGCGTCACAAAGGTGTGACACAAGGGTCACAGAAGCATCACGCAGGCGTCACACAGGTGTCACTAAAGCATCACACAGGCATCAAACAATCTTCACAGAAGCTTTACACAGGCGTCACACAGAAGTGGCACAGGTGTCCCAGAGGTGTCCCAGGGGTGTCATGGAGGGGTCACACAGGTGTACTAGAGGTGTCAGACAGGCAGACATCACAGAGGCGTCACAGAAGCATCTCACAGGCGTTACAGAGGCATCGCTCAGTCGTTACATTAGTGTTACAGAGGTGTGGCACAGGCCTCACAGAGGTGTCACAGAAGCATCTCACAGCCGTTACAGAGGCATCACTCAGTCGTTACAGAGGTGTTACAGAGGTGTGACACAGGCCTCACAGAGGTGTCACAGAAGCATCTCACAGCCGTTACAGAGGTATCACTCAGTCGTTACAGAGGTGTTACAGAGGTGTGGCACAGGTCTCACAGACGTGTCACAGAAGCATCTCACAGCCGTTACAGAGGTATCACTCAGTCGTTACATTAGTGTTACAGAGGTGTGGCACAGGTCTCACAGAGGTGTCACAGAAGCATCTCACAGCCGTTACAGAGGCATCACTCAGTCGTTACATTAGTGTTACAGAGGTGTGACACAGGCCTCACAGAGGTGTCACAGAAGCATCTCACAGGCGTTACAGAGGCATCACTCAGTTGTTACATTAGTGTTACAGAGGTGTGGCACAGGTCTCACAGACGTGTCACAGAAGCATCTCACAGGCGTTACAGAGGCATCACTCAGTCGTTACATTAGTGTTACAGAGGTGTGGCACAGGCCTCACAGAGGTGTCACAGAAGCATCTCACAGGCGTTACAGAGGCATCACTCAGTCGTTACATTAGTGTTACAGAGGTGTGGCACAGGCCTCACAGAGGTGTCACAGAAGCATCTCACAGGCGTTACAGAGGCATCACTCAGTCGTTACATTAGTGTTACAGAGGTGTGACACAGGCCTCACAGAGGTGTCACAGAAGCATCTCACAGGCGTTACAGAGGCATCACTCAGTCGTTACATTAGTGTTACAGAGGTGTGGCACAGGTCTCACAGACGTGTCACAGAAGCATCTCACAGGCGTTACAGAGGCATCACTCAGTCGTTACATTAGTGTTACAGAGGTGTGGCACAGGCCTCACAGACGTGTCACAGAAGCATCTCACAGGCGTTACAGAGGTATCACTCAGTCGTTACATTAGTGTTACAGAGGTGTGGCACAGGCCTCACAGACGTGTCACAGAAGCATCTCACAGGCGTTACAGAGGCATTACAAAGGCATCACACAGGTGTCACCAGGACTCACAGAGGTGTCACACAGGTGTCACGAGGTGTCACGGAGGCATCACACAGGTGTTACATAGGCGTCACACAGGCTTTATACCCCGTCACACAAGTGTCATACAGGCCTCACACAGGTGTTACAGAGGCTGTGTACCTGGTCATACAGGCTGTGTACCCGGTCATACAGGCTGTGTACCTGGTCATACAGGCTGTGTACCCGGTCATACAGGCATCATGAAGGTGTCATGGAGGCGTCACACCGGTGTCACAGACGTGTCACAGAGGCCTGAGTTTCTCTGGTATAGAAAGTCTATGTCACAGGAGAAGTCAATCAGCTTTTTTTTACAAATCACCAGAATGAAGCAAGAGCCTTTTTGCTGTGTCACAGGTGGAACATAAATGGTACACCAGGCAGACTGAGACAAGATACTGGTGGGGGGTTCCCAGCAAGAGACTGCAGACTTTGATAATATGTTAAAGGTCAGTAAAGGAAATGGACCAGTCATTAAAAATATGATATTTGATTCAGCAAAAAACTGATAACTGTATCTTTAGTGAGCAGTTTATTTCGTCCATTAAAACTGGGAATAGTCAAAAGGAGTGGGAGCTTGTTGTGGATTTGATGAGCTCTTTGAAGCAGTAACATTAGTAGCACAATAAGCTCTGCACATGCTGCATCACACATCTCGTATAATCAGGACAATTACTTAATAATTCATAGCTCTACAGCGACTGCATAAAGTGAGCGCTCCCTTGTCAGTGTGTATGTTTCTCTACCTCTCTTTCACTCTTTCATTTACCGGCCAGTACTTCCTGTCTTGCAAGTTTGACTTTTTTATTGTCCCTTTTGCATTATATTAGAACACAGCACAGACTATTTAACGAGTTCTCTCTAACCACTGGATAAAAGGGGACAGGATACCAAGAGCAGTTGTAAACAAGAAGAACTGGTGAAGCAATGTTACTGAATTGTCTTATTTGATCTTATTTGATAAAAAAAGAATCACTTACTTTTCTTTTACACCTATTATATCTTAAGAATGTGACAGTCTGACTGGAAAACACTCCACAGCTCTTCATTGAGTTTGTATTTGGGAGTCGGTCTCTTTACTTTTCATTTAATTTGTTAAAAGATAAACAGTATCTAAAGGCATACGCTTGGTGAAGTGAAGATGGTAAAGTGGAAATAGCACAATTTCCTGTCATTTGTTAGTGAAACAGCATAAACAGTCATTAACATGAGGACAAACAGTATACATATGTGAGTCTAAGTGTACAGTCAGCTGTCCAGGGGCCGCTGCCTGCTCTGGTACTGGGCTTCGGCCCTCTGTCACAGATGGAGGTCTGAGCAGAGATGTGAGCAGTGATCTGAAGAGGCCCCAGAGATCCAACACAGATGGGACACAGAAGACACTGAGCGGCTTTGAAGTGAGCTCTCATTAAATGGAAAATCAAATCAGTGTCTTTGAAGATCTCAAACACTAACACTGACTTAATGATGTGTGCAATATAAAGAGGTGGTTTGATGGAAATTGCCTCAAGATGCCCAGAACCTCAGAGCACTCACACATACCTCTGTATTTCCCTGTAAACAAGAATATATTTATCTCTTTAAAGGTTTAGAGCCTTAGCTATTTAAGACCCAGGCCTTCTGTGGGATGGATGAAGGGGAAGGTCTCCCTGCTGTGATTGGTTGATAGACTCAATCAAACTCAATTTCTGCTTTTAACTGTAAATTTAAAAAAAAATCCATTGAATTTTCACTAAAACATTTTGAAATTGAGCTGATTTATATGCCTGAAATAGAAGCTTGTTGTAAATAAATGTTGTCTCAGCAATATGCAAATATGAACGGACCATGTTCCAGAATATACACCTGTTCCACAACCCATATTTAGTGACTGTCTATTCATAGTTTTTTATGTGACATGACATTTTCTGTAAAACATTCCCTGCACGGCAAAAACTACTGTGCTCCACTGCCATCAGTGTAGCTGATTATTAATTGTGGACTGTGTTTGTTTAAAGAGAAACCCCAGAAGAGAGGAGAAAAGTGTATTTATGTAATTAAACCTACCCCTTCACTATCTCTGTCCCTGTCTCTGTCATGATAGATGCAAACACACAACGGTCTGTTAAAACCACAATGGCAGAAACATCTGATTTTATGAGAAAAAAAACTGTGATATTACTATATTCATCATCAGAACTAGAATAAAGTAGTATTAGTTGTTAAAAGTGACCCTTCGCTGGAGATAACAGTCTGTAGCTGCTGCTGCACTAATTAGCCAACTATGAGGAGGGTCTAGTGAAGACATACAGCATTACTGACATGAGTCAGAAGACAAGAAATTAATTTCAATGTTTAGACAGTAGTTGCAGAATAAATCAGTTAGCTAGCTGCTTTATTGTCATTTCATCACGCTGTTACTCTCAGAACAGTGGATTGTTTTTCTTTCTTTAGCTCATCGTGCAATGGGCTGTGTGTAAACCCAGAACTGCAAGGTTTTCATAAAAGGTAAGATCAACTAAATGCAATGTTGAGATATATTATCAACTGTGTTATAGCTGTAAATCGTTTCTTTATTGAATCGCTCTGAGTTTTCTGAAGTGACCAAACTACTACAGTAAAACTAGTTACTTGACTAGCTTCTTGCTTAAGTGTCCGACTGTTTATAAAGACCAAGGGGGCTGTATTATTTCAAGTTGCCAAAACTTGTGTTCAGGGGAGTGTTTTACTGTTGGGTAAATGTGATCTAAGCATTCACGGGTTCAAACCGAAGGGAACTGAACTCGCTCTCACTGCTTCTCCTGTGGGAGAGGCTGTCACAGAGAACGCTTTTGCCCTCCAGGCACCGTGACTATGACTAAAACTATGAATATGATACATACATGTAACTGACATGAATACTTTAATATAACAAACCTTTTATTTCTGTATTAATATATTACTATAGGGACCTAAATATTTAATTTTAGACCTGCCTGCTCCAAAGTATTTACAAACAGTGAAACATATACTTTAGTGAGCAAGGATTTTTCATAAAAATATAGATCTCCCTAAAGCACCATATCAAATGTTTAAACAGAGCCCCTGTCGTCTTGCTGGCTGTCATGTTGAATAGCTGTTATAGCAACAAAAGGTATGTTTAGACTCAGTATGTTTGCCACTGCCGTCTGCTCACATAGGCCATGCTGTGAGGCTAGGAGAAAGAGACAGGAGGTGGAGGGAACAAGGGACAGGGCGTATTCGAGCAGACAGCATCAGTAACAGATATATACTTTCGTTTGGAAGAATAACACGAAAAACTAATGGGTGACTCAATGTAGGTATGGGGTAGCTCTTTCATACTCTCATACTAGAGTAATTGAGTATGAGAGTATGAAAGAGTATGATATGCCGTAACAAAGAAATGAAGTGAGGACTCTCAGATCACCTCGTATTCATGTCTGACAATTTGTTGCTAATTTCATGGATTTATTAGATCATGATAGACTTAAACTCCAATTTGATTTGGAAGAAAAAACAAAGGCAATTAATAGTCTTTGGTGTCCGCAATGGTTTTATTTACACAATTCAAATGCTTTTATCATTATTAGAGCTATTGTATTCTCATGGCTGAGCCACATTGATGCTTGCAGCAAATGAACTAAACACAGAAAGACGTAAAGAAGTCCTTAAAATGACATAAGTCAAAAATCACCTTTATTAATGATTTCTAATCACAGTGTTTTTGTTTGTACTAAAATAGGATCAGATTTCTCTTTAAAAAAATCAATGCAAGAGGGTCATGGGATCGATGCCCTTTTTGCCTTTCTGTGAGGAGTCGGCATGTTCTCCTTGCCATGTTACCATGGGTTGTCTTTGGGCCTGGCGTCATATTACATCTAAACACAAGCACATGCATGTGTAGGTGAAATGGTGAATGGAATTGTGAGAGTGAACAGATGTGTGTCAGTATTAGGCCTGTTTTCTCAGGCTCAACGTTGCTGGAATAGACTTCAGCACCTGCAACACTCAAAAGTGCAAGCATTTGTGCCCCATCAAGTGGTATATGTGTGTATGAAAACTAGTAATACGTAACTTACAAACTAAGTATGAAATAACATAAAAAGCTGGTCTTTTTTCTGCCTTGGTTATTTACTTTCTCCATGAGAAGACAGAGATATGTACAGTTGTAGGTCTGATGTAAAAGTCATTACCAGCTCACATCTGTGCAGAGGACAGAGACATCTGCTCACGCTGTTTCACCAAACTTCCTGTTAGCTTTTCCTGTAAGGGCTAACAGGCTTTATGAAGACTGATACCAAACACCTGTCTCTGAAGAGAAATATCTTTTGTATATATAATATCTATTTTGTAAAGTTGAGGCAGACAGGGTTTGTAAAGCTTGTAAAAAAAAACTGTGTCTGAAGCTGTGGCTTTCAGAACCGTTAGTGATGGAATTGTTACGTCCTCATGTAAACTAAAGCCCTATTAAGCCCTATGAGAAATCAACATCCAAAAGCATTTTTTTTAAAGTAGTAGTAAATTATAATAAGATTACAAGAATACACATGTAATAGGCCTACACATGCCACTTGGATTTTCTGTGACCCAAAAATGAGGTGAACCATTTGTCTTCTGTTAACTTGGAGGGCTTCCACAGAAAGTGTTTGCAAAGGGCAGATACTTTAGATGAATGCATGGAGGTGATTGGATGAACCAAAAGTCAGTACCTGCAATTTTATCCGATCAGAGCAACACAATGTTCTTAGTATGGTAAAAGGATTGCTTTGTGGTCAAACCTAAATCACACCCGTAACTGCCAATACCGCTACACTATTGGTCTCAATGTGCAGCAGGTTGAATGAAATCACATTGTCTTGAGCAGAACAAGATGGATTTAAGAGAGTTAGTTAGTAAAAAATCAGTACTTTTGTTTAGTGTTAATCTAGACGTGGTAACAGAATTCAAAGAGACACTTAAAAAACATTAATTATACCTTTGTGTTTTTTAGGCTGCTTAAAACAGAGAGAAACAGTTAATTAAGAATAACATGGAACATATCAATTTCAGAGACAGAAAGGGTCAGGGCAGACAAACAAAAAAACAAACAAAAAAAAATGTAGAAAGAACGTTTTATGGTTTGGGTTTAAGAGAAACAGATAGTTATTGTGGTGTTGCTGAAATCTGCTCAAACACCCAATGATGAAATATGAAGTGAATAATGAAATCTGCTGAGCTGGTTCTTGGGCCCAAAGAGACCACATTATCATCAGCAAATCCTTCTATTGGCTCCAACACAACACTCCCCTGAGGATGTGAATAAGTCCAGTCTCAAGTCCGGTTTTGATGATTAATACAAACCCCAAATAACAAAAAAAATAAATAAAAATTGTGGGCTGATATGTTAAGATCAAAATTGCACTTTAATACATCATAGTTACACTGCAAATGCCACTTCAAACAACTGTTTACTGTGTTTACCAATGTTTCTGCCCCATTCTCATTTTTGTTCTGTTTAGATGTTTAAAGTTCTTTCAGATCTTGTAAACTTCTACTGAGGTTACAGGCCTGATGAAATGGGCATTACTTTTTCAGATGCCATCTAAGTCACTTCAACACTGGAGATGGTTCACAATTCAATTCCAATTCACTATTTTGTTTTTGAGCAGGCTATACTGTGGAGACTTGTTTCTAATTTCCACACAGGAGTAGAAGGTATTTTGAATATGGTGTTGTATTCAAACTGTCTGTCTCTCTCTCTCTCTCTCTCTCTCTCTTTCTCTCTAACACGCACGCACGCACGCACTCACACACACACACACACACACACACACACACACACACACACACACACACGCACGCACGCACACACACACACACACACACACACACACACACACACACACACACACACACACACACACACACACACACACACACACCAAACTCAACATTTACCCTCTGCTCTTTTTATTTGTGACTATTTGCGACTCTTTTACATTTTTATCACCAACATTTCACAGTTTCATTGCCCCTTATTTATAAATGTTTATCAATGCGTAGAAACGAGTGCAGATCTGTGCTTAAAAGTGGCTGCAGGGTGGAGCACACATGACATTTATGATTTTTGGGACATGGAGGGGCAGAAGGGAGTAAAAAATAGGAACTTCTCTGAATTAGAAGGGGAAGTAGAAAAAAACAAGACAACATTGTTGGGTAGCCTGAGGAGTGGAATACAAGGTGCTCAAAAAAAAATAAAGATTGGAAACAAATGACTACAACAGTTAACAGTGTTGGAGTGGAAGAACAAACTGCAGCTGAGGTTTGATTTAAATTTATAATTTACAATTAAATAATTGTCTGTGGGTGTACCATGCTTTAATCTAAACATATTTGATCAAATGTAGGTAAATAAAAGTGGTGAGACCTTAAAATAGCAATAAACAACATGTTGCTGCTTTAAAGAGCCAAAATTTAACTGGAAGAGCGGACCTCCAGTTAAACCGATGAGCAGCACTCATTGGTTTGACATCAGCTTATGGAATTATTGGTGGAGACACACCCTAAACTGTGTCTGATGCTCCTATTGGTAACAATCTTAAATTTCAGTTTTTAAAAGAAAATCACGGCTGCATAGTTTATTTTATTTTTAATTGCAGCAGAGCCTGTGGAGGAGCAAGGGGAAAGCATGCCTTTTCGCACAGGCCATAAACATGACCCAGGGTCTTGACTGAGGAGGCCACATAAGTTGAAACGTAAGCTTAAACATAAGTTAAAAATGTTCAATAAGGTCCTGTCACCACTGACGCTCCCAAAGCCAGTGGTTTTGGCCAAGGTTCTCTGGCATGGGTTGGTCCCCTTGCAGTGCTAAAAGGCACCTGGTGGTTTTCAGCAAGATATTGCAGCTCAGCTCACGCTAATATAATACTGCAGAATTTTTCAGGTGACCCTGTGGGTCCCAAACAGAGCCATCTTCCCTTGAGGAGCCCCATACAGGCTCCACCGTGGCATAGGTTTGACCTGTGCTTGGTTAAGGCTGTGTTCCTGGTCCGTTTACAGATTGAGGGTTATAGGGTTATCTGTTAAAGGACAGCCTTTGTCACCTACTCAAAAAACTGTTAGACACCAAGTTAGGGTGGAAATTCAATTCATCACAGCGGGATACTCACCCATGAGATGACTTTGCTCCCCCAGCACATCATCCTGTAACCGTCTTCCCACACTGCTTTCTTCCAGAACACTGGGCTACAGCGATCAGCAGGGAGAGTTATCTTAACATTTATTGAATGATAATTTTTGCTGCTATGTAAGCATAATCATTAACTGATGGTGGTTTCAGACACATAGGTAAAATCAATTTCCCCAACAACATTAGGAATCCCTGCAATCTCATAAAAGTACCTTTTAATGATTGTTTGCTGAGCATGATTGTATGGAAATTTGATGTGTAATGGGATGAGGGTTCGGAGAGCAGCCAATACAAATGCAATCATTCTGCTCATTGCAGGTTGGGATATGCCAAACCTGTCTGCGATTTCCACTGAAAGGTGCCTGTGGCCAGAAACCAGGTATAGCATTTGAGCTTCGGGTCTCTAGTCATAAATAAGGCTCCAAACTGTTGCAAAGCTCTATTAGGACGTGCCATGGAAGGAGAAATCTACTTAAAAGCCTTTCATCTGACTAATTTCTCAAATCTCTGCGATCATGGAAAATGCTCTCCCTTTGTAAGGGCGCATGTGCGTCCTCTAAAGGTGCCATGTCTGCCATTGTTGAGTCTTGGGGTATGTCAAAAGTCCATTTAAACACCTGACTGGAAAAGTAAACTAACCTATCGTGACCTACACTTATACTAACATATGTCTTCAGTTAGAAGTGTCTTTGTTTTCATCATGTTTTTGATGTGCACAATTACGCAGAGAAATATTATTCATTGCTCAATCTTGCCAAAACATATACAGTGCCATGAAAAAGTGGTTGCCCCTTATTTTTTGCACATTTATCACACTTAAATGTTTCAGATCAATAAAAACAAACTTAAATATTAGACAAAGATAACTCAAGTAAACACAAAATGCAGTTTTAAGGTTATTTATTAAGGGAAAAAAGCTATACAAATCTACCGGTAGTTGCCCCTTAACCTAATAACTGGTTGTGCCACCCTCAGCAGCAATAACTGCAATCAAATGTTTGCAATAACTGGCAATCAGTCTTTCACATCGCTGTGGAGGAATCATGGCCCACTCTCAGAATTGTTTTAATGTCACAAACTGATGGCTGGACATTCTCCTTCAGCATTTTTGGTACAGAGCAGAATTCATACTTTTGGCAATCACAGCAAGTTGTCCAGGTCCTGAAGCAGCAAAGCAGCCCCAGACCATCTCAATAACACCACAATGTTTGACTGTTATAAAATAAAGTGTTCAACATTTTTTGAACAAAACAAAAAAAAACAAACATTTCCCTGTGTATTTTTTACACATGATTTGAAGAATGGATATTATTTGACTTCATATGTATATACAATAAAAATAAGTGTATGTTTTGGGATAAAGAGGGCTCTTGTCAGTGAAAGAATAACTAAATATCACAGTGCAATGATTCAAATTCAGACCTGATTTACTCTCTTTATGGAAGGTGCATTCTTAAACCAACAAACACCAACATGGTTGTATTACCTGTTGAGAGTGGTGCCCATTGATGTAGGCTGCTCATAAACTATTGCCATTTTATGGTTCAGACTGAACTGGAGTCTCTTGATCAATTTTAGTTTAATCAAAAATGAAGTAAACATAAGCAAACATTTTGCAAAAGGTTGGTCAGTTTAACTCAAAATGATGAGCAGATGTGGAGCTTGGTTGCATACGCCGTCCGTGGATTGTGGTTCGGTTGCTTGAGCCAGTTGCATCAACCAGCTCACAGACCAGAGGCTGTTAGTCCTTCATCCAGAGGAAGAGTGCAGTGAAGTTTTGGGTAGAGCTCAGTTGCACAGTCATTAGTTCTAAGACATAGAGTGAGTATGATGTTTAAGAAGCTGAACGGTTGTAGTTTAATCTGTGCGCTTTGATGCCGCTCCCAAGAAATACAAATCAAGTCAAGAGTGGCCAGACTTAATCTTTGAATAGAATAGGAAAATAATAATGATTACTGGCCAGGCTTGGAGTTGTATCTAAAAATTGCAACAATAAAACACTTTTCAGCCATCTCTGGAGGATGTTTGGAGGGGAGGAGGAGAATTGTGTTAATACCAATATTATGTGTTTTTGAACAGATATATAGTCTATGAGCTTTCTGTGCTCTGAGCGTGTGCTCAGCTCTGACATCATTCATACAGTACATCCCGCTCTTAAGAGGTTTAACTAGGTCCCCAGCTGGATCTCTGGGTGAAAAATTGGAAGTGGTTTGTGTTCACACATCCAGCCACTGGAGTCTGGAGGAAAGAGCCAGCCTTTGTGTGATTTCACATGCAAAAAATATATGTAATCAGTTATTTCATAACTCCCATACTCATAACTCATTTTGACTGATGTGACATTAACTGACATAAGCAAGACTCACTTATCTATGAGTGTCACTTATGTTCTGAGTCTGAGTCCACAGTTTTGTGCACAAGACCAAGCTTGAGTCATGTCATCTATCCTTACGCTTGAGTCAAGTCACAAGTCCCAAAAGTGACTACCCATAACTCATAAATGTCTGAGCTCTACAGAAAGGACTCAAACACTGGACTTTGAGAAAAGCACTCAAACAGAGAAAAGGCACTATAATCTCTATAAAGAATAACAGCTCTGTAAACAGCTACCTTTCAAATGTGATGTAATGTTTTTTTCATTGTGGTGAAATGGTTTGAATTGCTAATAAAAACCTCCTCCTTAGTTAGTCCCAGTGTTATTGCTCAGGCAGATGATATTATGGTGAAAAAGGCAGTGGCTGAACCCAGCTCAGGTGCACACCTGTCTGTGTCCTCCGTAATGATCTATTTCACAAGCCTTATTCTAGGGACTAGACACAGCCCATAAATCCTGCTTAAACTTTGTCCTTCCTCTTCTCACTGGCAGACAAGACTATGATGGACCTCCTCCGTTCAGTCCTTCATCTCATCCCCCGCTCATTTCCTGGGCCACTCTATGCATTACTCCATCTCCAGCTGGGCCCTGTCTCTCTTTACCAGTGTTTTCTACACCTAGATCACTGTAAGTCTTACACCTTTCCATTGTACCAGCACCAGAACCTAAAGTGACAGAAAGGATTACATAGACTTGTTTACATTTTATTATGACATAATTAAAAGAAATATATATTTTAGATTGATTAAAGTGCTATTTATCATGATAACAATGTTGAAATGCTGAAATAGTGTCCGCCTATGTATGTCCTCTTTGAGTAAAAGGGGAAAAAAAAATCTAATTTATGCATTGCATTGGAATTTTGGAGCCATAGCAACTACTAAACATGACAGCTGCATATAAAATGGTGAAAGGTTACATTTATAGAGTGCTTTTCTGCCAGTCTTGGCACACAAAGCGTTTTTACAGTCTATTCATCCGTTTGAGCAGGAGACATTCACCCTTCCAGTGTCCAGACTACAAATTATTGCTTGCAGAAGTTTTTTCTGTTCTCTCCGTTTGGTCCATTTAGATTGTAGATTGTTGTCCAAAGTAATCACATAAATGTATGTTATGTTACTGCATTCATTCACAACACAGCCTTTGCAGTAAATTCCCTGCAATATTATTAGGTCTTGACCCAGAAAATTGCAATGCCAATGGATATACTGGAAATCAGTTCTGGCTTATTTCTCACATATAACTTGCTTGCTGGGAGAGGACTGCATGTGTGACAGGGGTTTATTTGTAATGTCCATAGATACATTTCAACCAGGACTCAGTGGAGTGCAAATCTTCACATTTTTATAGATAGTTACCATACATTATAAATAAAATGTATTTTGGTATGAATTAAACACAGATGTTTAATATCAAGAACAATGAAAATGTAAAACAAATAGTCTCCAAATGAATTGCTGGTAAACCAAGCCAACCAGCATTTATCTTCTTTAACTCTAAGGCCTGTGTAATCTCCCTGCTCCAACCTCCATTTCTCTCTCCTGACACAACAACAACAACACAGCGCCTGGCCAAGGTCCAGATGAGCCACTGCACACAAGAGATGTCTCTGCCACAGATAACAGAGAATCACAGGCAGTCTGATGGGCCTGTGTCGGAGTCAGCACACAACAGTCGGCAGGGGTCAATGGACACCAGGACACCAAGTCTATGGACCAAGCCAAGACAAAGACTAGTTTATTATTCGTAAAATTGTAAATTTTAACATTCTATGTTCAGTCTCAGACCAATCAAAAACACATGGGAGGTTTGCTAGAGTTTTGTGAAAGAGACATGTCAAAAGTAGCCTTCGGTAGAAAAAGATTTTGAAAAAAATGGTGATAAAAATGCCAAAATGATGCAGTTGTATCAGCTTCTATGGGAAATGCACTGCCTTCTGTACAAAAATGTATTTTCATAATGAAGTGCTTTTCTTCTATGCAGTTATTCTATGCAAATCAAACATAGAGGATGATGAAATGCAAACAGAAAAAATTGTGATTGTGAAAGACCTAACAGCATTAATATTGCTTAATATTTCAGATGAAGAGCACAGGCTGTTGGAACATCCATGTTGTACATTTATATGTGGAGCAGAACTACCTACTCACTCTTCATCAAGTGTTGCATGCACGTGTCAGGTTACATACTGCTCCCGTGCATACTCACAACACTGGGACAGTACTGGGACCTGATTGTGTCCAGGGACATGACACCCAGTTCACCCTGATGCCTGATCCAATTAGAGTCAGCTGTCACTATTTAGCTTCTCTGTCTCTGTGTCCAGTTGCAGCTCTCAGGTTTGTGGATTGCTTGTCCACTACAACATACTTCTCCCCAGTAATTAGAAATAACCATCATTGTTTACATACAGATAACTAAATGTTATCATCTACTTATGTGGTGTAAATGTTGAGCATGCTATAGGATGTATTGTACGTAACAATTGTAATGGATTCATCAGTATTCCCACTCACTCAAGGTACCTTGGTAGCACAGCCATAGACTAATCTGCCCTGACATTGCCTCAAAATAAACATAGATTATAACGTCGATATGAGAGCCAACAGAATTTGTAATAAATGCTACAATTCACCAAAAACCAACATTGTCTTTTCTTTAGGTCAGAAAGTCTGGTTCATTTTGAACTCTGGTGTGGACCAGAAAAGCTGAACTAATTTCAGACTTTATTTGGTACGGACCATGTACAGAAAAAATTAAGTAAGAGATGTATCATACCAGAATAAAGCCATGCAGCTTTTCCATCTGTAGTCCCAGAATAGACAAAAATAAGTTATTACAGAGAAATAATTGCAGGTACAGTTGTCCCTCGCTATAACGTGGTTCACCTTTCGCGGCCTCGCTGTTTCGCAGATTTTTTTTAGTGCAATTTTGCATGCTTTTTTTTTTCAGCGTATGAACGCGCATTGTGTTCTGCGTCCTGATTGGCTAAGGGACAACTCGTGCATTGTGTTCTGCGTCCTGATTGGCTGAGGGAGAACTTGCGCATTGTGTTCGGCGTCCTGATTGGCTAAGGGAGAACTCTCACGCATTGTGTTCGGCGTCCTGATTGGCTAAAGGACTGTAGACCATTGTCAATCAGTCTCCTCCGTGCTGTGTCTCCTGTACAGTACAGAATGTGTTCGGCTTGCCAAATTTACATAAATGTTCAATCGCTAGCAGTGTGACTCTGAATTGCTGTGTGTTTGGAAGTTTTCTCCCCGACAAAACCCACAATGTCGACGAAACGTTCTGCACCGACAAAGGCACCTGCGGTCGCACCCAAAAGGCAGAAGAAGATGCTAAGGTTTGGACTTTGAGTGTTTAAACGAGAGAGAAATGTGAGAAAATATTAATGCCTATCTGAGAAAAATGTATAAAGTGTGTGGTGAGGGGTTTTACAGCCTTAAAACATATATAATAATTGTAAAAATAAAGCTGACTGACATCGCGGATTTTGCTTATTGCGGGTTATTTTTAGAACGTAACCCCCGCAATAAACGAGGGACCACTGTATAGCAAAAACAAAATGTAAGGTAATCCAATATACAGTATATAAAAGGACACTATAGTTTATATTTCACACACAATACACTACCAATTCCATACCTCGTCATACATCTAATGACATTCATCATCATCTTTGCACAAATGCAACCAAAACACATACACGTGTAGAGTGATAGTTGGGGAAAATGGCTCATTGTATTCTGTGGTAAGTGTTCCAAACATATCCAAGAGTGTTCTGTTGAAACGTTCTACTGGGTTGCCTCGGGGATGGTATGGAGTTGTGTGGGTTTCATGTAGAGTTCTGGTGCGGGATTCAAAGACATTCATAGTGGACCCTGAGACACTTTGCGACAGTTCTGGCTTTTTGGTTTGGAGTGGGGACAGCTATGGCATATTTGGTGAAATGATCAGTTATGACAACTATATCTTTTGTTCTGCTTTTATCAGGTTCCAGAGATAAAAAAAATCCATGCACACCAATTCCAGAGGTCGGGATGTTTGGATGTTCACAAGAGGTGCTGCTCTTTCAGGTAAGGTTTTTAGCAGAATGCATCTTTCACAGGTTTCGATTTTAGTTTGGACATCAATTGGCATTTTCGGCCAGTAGAATCTTCGACAACCAGATCAAGTGTCCGTTCAATGCCCAAATATCCCATTTTGTCATGAAGATCCGACAACACGTCAGCTCGGTATTCTTGAGGCAACACAAGCTGGTAGTAAAGCTGGTCTCCTACCTGTCTCTTCCTCACAAGAATGGCATTTTGGAGCTCCATTCGATGTTGTTCTCGGAGGAGGACTGGCAGTTCTGGGAGTTCATCCCTTAAGGTTGGAGGTGGAGTTTCCCCAGTCTCTAGCAGTGTGATGATGTGCCTCAGAGTTTGGTCTTCTCTCTGCTTTTCAGCTATCTCTGTGTTGGTGAGCTGACTGATGACAGGAGAGGCAAACTGAGTGTCATTAATGAAACTGTCAGGCAGACTGTCGGTGTGGATGGTGAGTGACTGGACAAGAGCAGTGTTGGAAGCCTTATCAGCCGAGCTGTAAACAAGCTGGCGGTCACAAATTGCCTGTACAGTGTGTTGATCAATAGTGATGGAGGGGTCATCCAGGTGATGTTGGGCGAACTTGAGAATTCTCTCCCTCTCTTTCTGGGACATTGGGTCATTGGCTATTGGTTTGTTTGGTCTGCGTGAAAGAGCATCTGCATCCAGATTTTGTTTTCCGGAGCGGTATAAGATTTTGAAGGTGAATGTTGAAAGAGTGGACAGCCATCTGTAGCTAGTGGCATCTAGTCGAGCAGAAGTCAGCAGGTAGGTCAGCGGGTTGCTGTCAGTAACAACTGTGAAGTGGGCGCCGTACAGGTAGTCGTGGAATCTTTCCGTGACTGCCCACTTTAAGGCCAAAAATTCCAACTTGTGAGCAGGATATTTCGACTCACAGCGTGAGAGGCCTCGACTGGCATAGGCGATGACTCTGTTTTGTCCATTTTGTTCTTGGTACAGGATAGCACCGAGACCTGTTGAGCTGGCATCTGTGTGGAGGAGGTATGGTTTCTGCGGATGGGCAAATGCAAGGACTGGTGCAGAGGTGAGTTTGGTGATGATAGTCTTGAAGGCTGTTTGGCAAGCAGGAGTCCAGCGACCTCCGAACGGCTCTTTGGGGTTGAGGTACTGGTTGCGGTTGATGGTGGACTGGAGTTTCTTTTGGGCAGGTGGGTACCCAGCAGTGAGCTCATGCAATGGTTTGACGATGGTGGAATAACCTTGCACTAACCTTCTGTAACAGCCAGCAAAGCAAAGAAATGAGCAGAGTTCTTTTAGGTTTGTGGGAAGCGGCCAGGACTTGAGGTTTTCTATTTTGTCCGAATCTGTTTGGACTCCATGTTTGGAAACAACATGCCCCAGGTACTTCACAGATGTTTGAAAGAAAACACACTTTTCCACTGACAGCTTGAGTCCGTATTCTTTGAGTTTGGTGAGAACTTTCAACAATCTCTCCTCTCTGTTCTTCCAACGTAGGTGCAAAGACAATAAGGTCATCAATGAAGAGCAATACTTCCTTCAAGTTCAGTTCTCCCATGCATTTCTCCATTAAACGCTGAAATGTACTGGGTGCGTTTGTGACTCCCTGGGGCATTCGATTAAACTCATAAAAACCAAGTGGGCATACAAATGCTGTTTTCTGTTTGTCTTTTTCATACATTTCTATTTGATAATATCCTGATTTCAGGTTAAGCACAGAGAACCATTCCGATCCAGATAGAGCAGTGAATGTGTCTTCAAACTTTGGCAGCATCTTTAATGGTTTGTAAGTTCAACTTCTTGTAGTCAATGCATAGTCGTACTCTCCCATTTTTCTTCCTCACGACGACTGTGGGTGAAGCAAACGGCGATTCTGACTCCCTGATGACTCCTGAGTCAAACAGCTCCTTCAGGTGTTGTCTCACTGCATCCAGATCTTGTGAATGGATGGGTCTGGAACGCTGCTTGAAGGGAGTAGGGTCTGAGAGCTTTATTTGGTTTTTGACTTCATCTGTTCTCCCAAAGTCAAGGTCATGCTTGGCAAAAACTTCAGGGAAGGGTTGTTGAGTTTCTGTATTACACGACTCTTCCACTGAAGTGTTAAAGGTGAGTTGCCAAAGTTGAAGTTGAACTCAGGTGTCGGTGAAGGTACAGGTTCACACACGTTCTGTTCTTTGCTCATGATAGACTGGATTGCGCTGATCTCGGCAATGACGGTGTCACAGCTGTTATCTTTCCTGGCTCTCCTCCTATTTTCTCTGCCCCTCTCTACCTGCCAGACACTTCCACTGGTTCACCCCTCCTCGTTCAACCGGTGCTGCAGCTGCGGCTCATCTGCCAATCAGCCCGGTATGTAAGACTCACCTGTTCACTCACACTTTGCCAGATTGTTCCTCTGCATTATGCACGACTCTCCAGCGTTCTTCTCCTGCCTGATCTCCTGTTGCCGACCTCGTCTGTCCCCGACCTGCTCTCCTGGCTCGCCTGTCTCCCGGTAAACTCACCTGCCTTCCGTCTCTGACCACGCGCTCTGCCTCGGCGTCCTTGGCATCGTCCTGCTCTCCCGGTAACGACTCCTCCGCCTGGCCTCGACTCACCCCCTGCCTGCTCATCGTCGGCGCCTCTGTTTCCTCGGACTGCTACTCCGGTTTTGACCCCCCCGCTCGTCACGGATTGCTCCTCTGCTCTTCCCTCGTCTGTACCTCCGCACGACCGGCGGGATCTACGGGCTGCGGACTCCTCGCTACGGCTTCGGCGACCACAGTAAGCTCCTTTCTCTCATTCCACGTGGCCGGGGAACCGAACTCGTTCCTCAGTCCTTCCCCGTGCTTTAGAGACTGTGTGCGGGCTTTCGGCCTGAAGAGAGACCTGAACGCTGTAGTGACTCATTCTGCTCCGCTCCCTGTTTGCTACTGTGGCAATAAAGATTATTACCAACTGTACCACTTCTCCTGTGTACTGCTTTTGGGTCCAAACCACCCCCGTTACAGACGGCTCTGGCAGGGAGGGTTATGTCATGGTCAGACTCATTTTTGATCACCATGACTTGGAAGGTGTACGACGCAGGACTGGACGATCAACCCACCAGGCAGTAGAAAGGAAGCTGGATGCTCAACCAGAATGGACTTTTCTGACTGAAGGGAGTGAGTGACAGCTATGCCCTCCAGGGCAACAGTTTGTCCGGCCAGGATGGTTTGTGGACTGGCTGAGTGCAGTTTGAGAATGCCATAGTGTTCAAAATTGGACAGTTTGTCTTAATTCCAAGACCTTGAGTACTGCTCTGTATCCATATGGTGCTGGGCAAAATACATGATGGGTGGAGAGGTATGTTTCATACACCGGGTCAAGCGTATTGGTCCTGATCAGAACATACGGCTGACTGTAGGTTCGGACATCAGGCACCACTAAGGCGAGGGTGTCAACATACAGAGAGGCACCAAGGAATTCAGGTGGGAAGGTAACAGTCAATTCCACATAGCCAAGGTATGGGACTGTCTGTCCATTGGCTCCTTCCACTTCCAGAAGGTCATGCAGCGGTTGGATTTCTTGGTCTGGTAAGTAGTGTTTATAAAATGATTGAGAGATGCTGGTGACCTGAGAGCCCGTGCGCCCATAAATAATTAAATATGTTTCCTTTTATTGTGACCTGGGCTGTACTTTTTGCACCAATGAGTCCTTTTGGCAGTGAAGTTGCTTGTCGAGGTTGGTATTTGGGACGTGGTTCTGGAGCAGCCTCTGCCTGTCCCCCTGCGGAGACCGCTTCTAGTTTGACTGATTGTTGTTTAAATCCCATGCTTGTTGTTTCTGTTGTAATTGTCTTTTCTTTTGCTGTACAAGTGTTGGATTTGGGGCATTATTACAGCCAGCTGAAATGTGTCCATCTTCTCCACCCTTTTTTTTTTTTTTTAAAGGATCTTTTTAAAAAAAAACACAAAAATGACCCAATAATCACTTAATGAGAACAAAATAATACATTCACACAACCATCAGGCTCCTGGCTAGCTCGCTAAGTGTAAGGGATATTTAGGGCTATTATAAAACAATGGTAATAAGCATTTAACTTGAAGAAGAAACTTCAAGAAATTGTTTTTTATGGAGCCTTGAGGGTGTGAATGAAGAGACGGACCAAAATGCTTTAAATTTAAATAATAATATATTGAATTTTGAATTAGGGCAAAGAAATTGGACAACACAAAATAAATAGTAAATAAACAACAAGTATTATTTCAAACGATTATTTTCAGAGCACTTGTTATGCAATTCAAATAAATCAAAAAAACTTTTCAGAGCCTTTGCTATGCAGATCCAAGTCTTTGGATTAGATTTCAGAGTCTAATTTTTTTTAATTAATTTTCCAAAAACGCGAACGAAAAAAAAAAAGGTCCAAATAAACCAACTGTAACGAATCCAAAGAAAGGCAAAAGGAAAAAATGAAATGTTCCTACCAGCTTAGCTCGCCACTTGCGAATAGTAAAAAAAAACTTGACCGTCGAGTCAAAGTGAAGTTGGAGAAAATATATTGTGCGAAAAAGCCAAGGTTTTAGCCGCTCAGCATGCCACCAGCCACAGCAGGAGTCGAATGCAGAAGGATCCCTCCACCAACTGGGACATACAAATCAGGAGCAGCACAGAACTTCAGGTGGAGGAATGAATTAGTGTAGTCACGTGACCAGGGTTACATTATGGTCAGACGCTTAACAGATTCCCACTCATTTTTATAACAACAAAAAGCATGTTTTTTTTATGCAACTGTGTCGCTGAATTTCTGTTGATTGGTTGTTTCTGGACTAAAAATTTTAAGGTACAGATGCACTCTCTATTGTAGTTTATGCTGCATTCATTTGCCTCTTAGAAGGTGCTAATCAGTACCAATACCACATCATGAATACAGCGTTGTCGACTCAATATTCTCTCCCATCTGAACATATCTTGACAAGACCCACTAAAAGGGCCTAATGGAGCTATGAGCTACGGGCAACAAACAGCAATAACAGTTAAGGTTTCCATGTCCAGTCTCCAAAAGTTCTATAATAATGGTATTAGATGTTGTCACAACCACATAGCTTGTGGTAGCTCTTATTTAATGGCATTAATGATATTTTTGTATAGCCCAATATCACACAATAGTTCTAATGGTATCAATTAGTATAGTAGCTCACCATTTGCACTGATGTGAAGTCACAAAGACATGGCATAATGAAGCTGGCTGATAACTGACACCTGGAAATCAGATAGACTTTTAAAAAGTTCACCTTGGACACTTTAGCCCTTGATGAGGTCACAGCCTTCAGAGGTGTCCTAAAGAACGTGAGTCTTAAGAAGGTGTGGTTTCCTTTAGGAAGAGCTGTTTCTAAAGAGAAGTGTGTTGTTCAGTCACTGTGCACATGCTATCACTTATTACTTTTCATTGTACAAACATTGTTATGCTGTATGTCATATAGGTATATCTTTGTGCTTTGGTAAGTCTTGACAAGTATGTCATTCTGATGTTTGATTTCTGGCGCTCTCTTGAAGGTACAAATAGAGGCTTCTCATGAGATGTGGACTGGCGTAAGCACATGAATAATTTGTATCTAATATCCTTCTCCTCTCAGTTACACAAACACACGACTACCTGTCTCTTTCTGTCTTTTTCTCTGTTTATTGTCAGTTCAAAGCCACATCTCCCCCATATATGTGTAATTCTCAAATATATATATATGTATAAAGGTTACACGTTTCCATGGCAAAAAAATATTTACGATAAACTCTTCAGTACATAACAGAACTGTACAGTAAATGTTAATGTGTTGTGGTATTTTATAAAGCATGAAGTAGAGTGGTATCATCGTAAAGTTTTATGTTTGGACAAGAAACTCACCAGCTTAAAGGTCTTCTATTTTATTCTTTTTCATCCATCCATCTTCCTCCACTTATCTGGGGCCGGGTTGCGGGGGCAGCAGTCTAAGATTGGATCCCCAGACTTCCCTCTCCCCAGCCAAGAGACATAGTTCCTCCAGCGAGTCCTAGGTCTTCCCTGGGGTCTCCTCCCAGTGGGACATGCCCAGAACACCTCCCCAGGAAGGCATCCAGGTGGCTGGCTTGGCCTCAGTGGGAAGGCCCCTTCCTATCTCAGAGACCTCATTGTGTCGTACCATTCTAACTGAATACTTAGTTCTCAAAATGCAGAGTTACTAGTTGTTACTAGGGTTTTCCAGAAGCACAATGGGAGGTAAAGACTTCAGTTACCAAGCTCCTGTTTTATCGAATCAGCTCCCAGCTCTTTTTAAAGAGGCAGACACAGTCTCAACATTTAAGGTTAAGACTTTCCTTTTTGATAGAGCTCATGGTCAGGACAAATAGATAAGATCCTCTAGTCCTAGACACTGGGGAAAGTATGACACACTGAGCTTCTAGCTTCTAGCTCTGTCTGCCTTTACTCTTATTGTAGTATAGTAGTATTGTAGTATTTCTGCTTAGTTCATTGCTTTTCGTGTTCTTCAGGACACCTCTGAAGGCTGTGACCTCCCCAAGTGCTTAAGGGCCAGATTTACTAAAGGCTTGTGGGTACTAAACAATGCTAAGTGCGTAGACATTTTTTTTTTAGTAATTTATCATTTGTGATTATCTGAGGTTAGCGTCTCAGCAGATGCACAAAGCAGATTTTTCTTCAATGCCTGAATGAATATGTAAAATGTTTAGTTTTCTCTACAGTGTGCAAAATTGAAGGTGCTGGGAATGCAAATGAATTAATTTAGCAGCCATTATCTGATTTATCAAAGTTACGTGTAAATATAGCATGTTTGAGAGATATGTGCAAATTACTCCATGCATGCAAATCCGCACTGCCCCAACACTGTATCACTTTTACCATTATATAAAGCAGTTATATCAAGCTTTGTCTGAGATTGAACTTGCCTCGTAGCTGTTTGACTTGACTTGACTGATTATGTACTGGTTTTAGTCCTGACTTGGTTTCACCCTGACATGGTCCTGACTCTTGATTTTGTGTTGGTCTTAGTTCACTCTGGCCTACTACTGTTGTAGACCCCAATAATTTGTGAACATTTCTGTTTAATCTGGCCTGTCCTACATGTGTTCAAAAAAGCTCATCAATCATCAGTTTTGGATAGAAACATTATTATTTTTAGTGCATTTTGAATGTTGTGTAAACATAAAATATGAATAACTTCCTGTGTCTGTTCTGCTGTTTTTGTCAGACCTGATCAAACTTGCTGAGTAAAAATGGAAGCGTTTATCACAACAGTCCATTATGTTAGTGTTCTGTGGATGGGCCAAAATATGCCATGATTAATTGAGATGGCCTTACAGTTCTGTGTGCAGCTCTGACATTTGAGTCTACAGTAAGTGGCTTGCTGTTTGCTTAGAGTTACATTTAATTCACTAAGCCATTTCATCTCTGCTCTGTGGGCCTTTTCCACCCAACATTTCGTGTTGTAAAAACACATTCATGATGGGTTGCGCTGCTCCATTTCTTTCTTTTTTTTGTTTTTTTTTTTTTTGCAAAAAAGATGATGCAAATTATTTCATGTTGTAAAGGTCAATTTTGGCTAAAAAGGTCCATACATGGTTGCACTTGATGGCTACAAACAATCAAAAGTTATAACATCAATGCCCTAAATCCAGAATCCAGTGTTAAGTCTTTGCCTTACAACAGTACACTGCCCCCTTCATGCAGTGATTAGAGAGTCTGTAAACAGTTTGTGTGCACAGGGTGAAAACTAATAGCTGGTACACAGAATGGATGTATCTGTTTAAGGTAAATAAGCTCTCCATTACATCTGTGGTCAATGACATATGCATGCATTGCTAACTAAGTCACAATCATTATTTTCTTTTTAAAGTTAAAAAAGGTATACAACTGTCAATTATCTTTCAAAGTTCAAGAAATAGATGTTTACTTACAAAACAATAAAACATGAAATCCTTTAAAAAAGTATTGTCACATGGTATGAAATACCACTAGCTTTCATAAGACTGCAGATTCTCTGCTGTTTGGTGTGGAGTCCTTCTCACTAACCCTAATGGCCGCTCCACAAAAGAGCATGTCTTATGTCTCATTTGCTCCTTTACATTCAGGGAAGGACAAAGCCAAACTCCTCCTGATCTGACAGAGATTTACAGAACTTGAGAGGCCTAGTGCTTTTAACCTCCTTTTGGAGCAGTCAAGACCTGTGCGGCTGTGGAAGACTCTGAAATGCACTTAACTGAGCAATGTTTGGATAAGAGAGGCTCCTACATTTTCTGAAGCTGGTTCCTAAAAATAAACTCATGTTACCTTAAAAAATGAGATAGGAGACTTTGTACAAATTACAAATTGAAGTTGCATTAAGTACTGGGGCTAGTTCTGCAACCTTGCACTTTCTTCCTTCCACTGGTGCATACAGAGAGAACCTGCATGGCACAGCACGTAAGACGTATGGATTTTCGAAAGGCTTTAGGTAAACAGTGAATGGGTGAAGTACAGCAAGGGGCAGCAGACGAAGGCGGTTAGAGGCTTCAGTCCTCTGTCATGTATGTATCAGGGGATCTGTCAGTTTGTCTAAGAGTCAGCAAGGACACTACAGCACCACACAGAAGTGTGAAGGGGGAGGGGGCTGGGCAGTGGGAGAACTGGACATGGATACACTGAAAAAAAATACAGTGGAAAAATGATCAGAAATCATTATCAGAAAAGTACAGTGCGGGTATTCTGACAGTACTTCAAAATGGGCTGTCCTCTATTCTTACTTAACAACAAATCTACACTATACCGGTTCATGTTCTCTTCTATTTCAAGTATTGATCATCACAGGGCTAAACAGGCCATTTACAAATTTAAGAAATAAATCTTGTTTTTCTGTCAGTATTTTTAGTATATTTTTTAATCTACACTTCAACAGTCTTTTCAAACCAATAGTCAGCTCTGCGACTTTATTGTGTTTCTCTCTATGTCACATTTTAGTGCGCACATTAAAGTTCTCAGATGATGTTGAAATGCAATCTTCCCTTGCAGCATAAACTGGATGGAAGTGTCTTTGCTTTCTAAAATCCCATTCAGAATTCAATCCTTGCCCTCACCGCTGACACAGCTGACAGAGGAGGCACAACCAAATGTGTGATTATAGACGTTGGGCAGATTACACATGAACATGAACATGACAGGAAATTGGATATAGATAGGAAGATGAATGGGAGCAATTGGAGCATATGGTTTTTATTTAGCAGAAAAAAGTTTGTAACTTAGAACAGGAGACAGAGGGTGAAATCAATGCAAGAAGGAAAAATAACTGGGGACATGTTTAAAATCTGGAGTTATTCATTAGAAAATTATTTAATATTGTTACTAGACACAGATATATCACAACCAACTTTAATATATTTATTTATGTATTAAATGCTTTGCTGAAGTCACTGATTCCTATTGTTCCCGTTTTGGTCATTTCTGTCATAAGGAGTCAGTAGTAAGCGGTAAAAACTAGGTGTTCCAATCAGAACGTATCATCATACCAGTTACACGTGGCTTACAAGCACTTACTGAGCAGCTGCCTTTTCCCTTGTTACATGGTCAGATGTGAACATACCTGTCTCTCTGTCATTCCCAGAAGAAGAGAGATGTCAAGTGATCCCAAAGTGGACTGGACAGATTTGTGCTGCCACACCATACATTATTACACACCGCAGTAGGAAAAGTATTAGCATGCTCACCACATTGGGACTGAGCTGTGCGTTTGGCTCCTGAGTTTGTACACGGACTTTACCATAACAGTAGGTGTGTGAGAAGCCACATTGAAAGAGGACGATACACATCTTTCATTTTTTTCTGGGACTCAGGAGACAGGCACACCAGGTGCACGTGAACTGTTTGTGCCACAATTTTGAACTGTGGCCACAAACCTGTCCTGCTTTGTCCATAATCAGTATATTGCTGTATATTTAGGTCCCGGATCCCATCTTAACCAGGAATTACAAAAGATTCATAAGCGAAATATAACAGCCCACCCTCTCAGTCCTACGCACCACCTAGAACACTTCACACACCTAGAGCACATTAGAAGTATTTCTGTAAATGTGTTAGACTCTAAGATTAATGTATGAATTGTTGCTCAGACAACCTTTACCCACAGCAGTGTGCTGCCAGTACAGTGTGCACAGTTTGGACTTAGACATGGTGCAGTTTAGAGTCAAAGTGTCTGAGTCAAGGTCAGATCCAGATACAAAGACATAAAATAGCATATCATATTTCTAGGTAGATTTGGGTTCAGCTTTGATTGGATGTTATCTCTGACTCATAGTGAATACATTTTCAAACTCACCTGGCAGTCCAGAAATGATTGGCTAGAGGCCACAATTCGTGTGCGGACCTGCCATAAGGAGGACAGATGATACTTTTTTTTTTGAATGGCACATAATCTATCTGCACAACCTTTGTGATTTTCTGGTTAATCGTGATTGATGTATAAGGAGTTCCTGGTCTAAATCTAAGCCATTGCTCTTAATATCTGAACTTGAATGTAATTCTTCATTCATTTCCACATCACAAACAGTTGTTTTGAGTGAGTTTTTTTAGCAGATGCATTAATATTCCGTGCATTGTGGACACATGGAGCTACAGCTCAATAAACCTGGGTTCCATCCTAATTAGAGATGACAAAGACAGGAGTGACTAATTTCATCATACCCACATGCGGACACCTCACAGGTAACAGTTTTTTTAACCAACAGTTTGCAGAAATATTAGGTAAGAACTTAGTGGGTTTATTTCAATCACATATATCCTACAGTGAAGCTAGTCTAAAAAAAGAGTTTGTTTCAGACATCAGGGCTTTGTCAAACTGTTAATGCAACAGACTCTGGGAAACAACTATATCCCACCAGTGATTGAAGAGTGCAGTTCTATTTTGAAACAATAGCTTCTTCTACATCTTGGTTGTAGCATCTCTTTATCTTTGGCCTTTGCTTTTCAGATAGGGGTAGACTCTGGTCCTGTACAGAGCTGAGAGAATGAAGATTTTGTCATTTGGGTGAACTGGATTCTGTCTAAGAACTGAAGCCTGTAGGATGACAAGTGAAACATGCTCAATGCTAAATTATTTTAGTAAAGCATGACTTTGATCAATGACAACCTTTATTCACTGCACTAGGCCGTCCTTGTCTGAGTATATATGTATACAGGATAATCATTCCTTAAGATTCAACAACAAAAGATGGATCTTCCTTTGATAATGGAAGACCAAAACAAACAAACATGACAAAAGAAACACAATTTAACTGGAAACATGTGACTGTTCTATCAGCTTTTACTGTTTTTTACTGTCGTGATGTCAGCGCTGTGCAGAGATCTGTGGATGCCCTGTCCATGCAGCACCAGCTCCACTAAAAACTTTATTATTTGGATATGCAAGTGGAACTGGGAGAAATACAGATAACTAGGATTCCAACTTTTTACAATTTAAATAAATGCAGTGTGAAAGTAATAACAGTAATCAGGAAGTTATTTATTAATGATTTCATTTGAGAGTTATGATATAAAAATGGCATGAGTAAACTCCTGTACAGACTATTGTCTCATCATGCTGATGTATAGTGTTCTTGAAGACTTCTTTCTTTAGAGTAAATGGTTCCCCAAAGTGCAGTACTTTCATATGCCTCCTCCCTTATTTGTTTTGTTTTGTCCCGGTGCCATTAGCTCCATATCCGCTGCCATTACACCTGAGTATCTCTGACAGGGTGTGAACGCTCACAGAAAAGCTGCAGCGTCAATAATAGATTAACCAACATGCAAAAAGCAACACTACCGGCTCAAAATAAAACACACACTTAGATGAAGAGATTCTTTTCTACTGTGACCAGGACTAGAAGCATATCAAAGGAGAAGCAGAAGCAGAAAGAAAGGACTCATTCCCCAAAAGTCAAATAAAAATGCTGTCAGGTGACTGTTCCTCTGAGACGGGCCTATTTGTCACAAATCAGAAAGCCGCAGCGCAAGGAAGGATACGTATAAATGAGAATGTATGACAGGCAGACAGATGGATGGACATTCAGGGAGACGTGCCACTAAATTGGTTGGTGGGTGGTAAAATTTACTCGGGCCGCAGTCACGACAGAAAGGGCTGTGCTGAGACAAATGACAACAAATGACAGAGACATTACACCAGATGAATTCACACTCGCACTTCTGTCGCTTTTTTAATCATACTACTGAACATGCATTCTGGGTCATTAGGGATTTTGGTGTTTTTGCTCCACAAAAACATTATTTGCTTAAACTATATGCCACCAAAAAATAAGTCAATAAATACATTTTCTTTCTCTATTTATGTATGTTTTACTAAAACATAAAAGTGACAGTAGCACTTTAACAGTATGTGTCAGTTTGTGTGAGTGAAATCATAAAACTGTGACTTTATACAATAATTTATTTGAGTATAAATGAGTCCAGTTTTTGATAGTGCACCTTTATAGTACAGAGACATAAAAGAATCTTAATACACAATTACAAAAGACAATTACAAAAAATGTGTCTTTGAAGCCAGGGGTTAGTGCTTCACTTTGGGACCGCTCAGATTAAATTGGCACTGTCAGTAATAATAGACATACACCTGGCCATAGTTCATATAACAGTTCATTTTTTTAGAAATCCATCCACGGTCCATCCATCTATTTTGTCAGGACTCACTGATCTCAATAGAAGTCTCAACTAGTTTTGACTTTTTGTACCAGTCAAAGTCTTATTTGACGACTAAAAATATGCTGTATGAAATTATGGCCCAACTTTCCACAGTACACAAATATACGCCCCCTCAACATAGTTAAGTGAGTCAAAAATGTCTAAATGAATGAATAAACTATTTTCCCATATTATTTTTCAGTCAGACCACCTGCATTCTTTGCCATTCTGACCTGCTCCCGACATCCACTTGACTGATGAGTGCCTGTCATGGCTGGATAGTGCCCCCTCTCTCACATCAGTCCTCTTTTGCCTGGCTGCAGACATGATTAAAAGTGTATGAAAAGGAAAAGTAGCTGCGTAGAGCTAATGGCTTCTGTTGACTTCCATTAGGGCAGGAAAGAGAGCTGGCACGGTGCTTTCCTCAGGATGGCTTACTATTCACATCACTTCCACAGCATTCGTGACATCTCTCACATTGGAGTTTGTTTATTGTGAGTCTGCATATTTTCTATATAATTCATATATTACAATTTATATGTGTCATACACAGCTTTATCATAATTCTTGTGAAAGAGCCATTAACTGAAAAAAAGTGAAGCAAAAATAAATCCTACATTTGGAAAATACTATTGTACATAATTCAGATGAGCATATAAAGAATACCTGTACAACACATACAAGAATGCATGTATGCTAATATGGATTAATACCTGGACAAAGTCTTTTTTTACGTTGATGAAGTATTGAGACTATTTCAGTTCATTCCCTGCCCTTAAGTAGGAAATTAACTGAAAATGTTTATTCCCTGTACTCTACAAATTAAACAATCTCTTGTTTTTGTTGTTTAAGAGAAAAATGGTGTGAGTAAGTGTTCAAAAGTCACAGTTGTTGAATAGCAATCTTTAGACGCTGATATTCCATGTATGAGTGTTGCTTATAGGAGTTCTACCTAGAAACACATCAAAAGGAAAACACACAGTTCATAACATCTCCGCAGCATTTGTGTCTAAAATAATGTGGCATATCAGAAAACAAACAATTTGCTCCTTCTCATTGATTTTAGCAATTTATACTTCCTTTTCACTGAACAGTCTCTGCACACTGCCTTGCGCAATAAAGGTTAAATTATATTTCAAATAAATGACAAAGTGAAGTGTGTCTAGGCTGTGCTTCTTTATTATTAGGACCTTTCATTTGCTTGGTAAAAAAAAAAAAAGCTTGTAATGCCAGAATTAAAACTGTTCTAGTATATGTCAGGAGCTTGGAAGGAAGGTAAATGAAAGGCAGTGTTGTCATGGACAAGTGGGTTTGGAGGGTTCTAAAAGGATTTGGGAGAGAGGGTGAGGAACAGAGAGTGAAACAAATCATAAAAAAATAAAACATGCACAGCCACAAGCAACAGCTCCAACATCAGCAGGACCCTGGACCAGCTGCACTGAGATGCACCGTGCATTAGAGGACCGTGGAGAAAGTGTAATGCTGAGACAGTACATGACTCTTCTAGCAAGTAATGTATCAAAGACCACAGCAAACAAGACCAAGTAAAGGTCTGGCTGACACAGAGTCAAAACCAGTGCATAACAAATGTCTCTTCAATGCAAATTCGTTTGCCTAATAGCCCCCGGTAAAGGACATAGGGGATATGAGCTATTACTTTGGTTGTGTGACCATAGAAGTATAAAGATAATGTCATGTAATTAGTTTTTTTTGTGATTGCTTGGACTCTAAAGTGTGTGTTTATTTAATACAAATACATATGATGGTCCACTCTTTGCTCTTCTTTCAAAGAAGAAATACTCTCTACTTCTGATAAAACTGATTCGATAGCAGCATCAATGGCATCATTGGCGTAGCCATGTTGATAACAAAGAGGAGAAGAGAGCGCTAGTTGCCTTCGTCAAATTGAAAACCCGCCTCTTCCTGTTAGTGCTGCCACATCATTGGTCAAAAGAGTCCGGTGAGCCCACGGTTTGACTCAAGCAGTTTGCTTGGAGCAATACAAGATGGATTTACAAGAGTTTGGAAACTCCCAAATCTTACGAGAATCCGGCTGCAGCCCAAGGTTAGGAGAGTATGTGACTGTCAGTCTTCTTGATACAATGGAAGCAGCCTGTGGTCACATAGATTCAGAGGCAGAAGACATTTTTTGTGATGTTGATGAGGCCCTCTGACCTGATCCACGTTGGAGATGGCAGGCTGTGATGTGAAAATATTACTTTTCAGTTTGTTATAGTTACTTTATGTTCACAGATTGAAGTCACTTTATAAACAGATGGTCTGGCCACAGTACATGGAAGGCGGGGCCAGTTAGTAATATGTCATACAATATACCATTGTGGGTATGTGCTTTGTTATTTCTTTACCATTGTTGGTATGTATTGTTACCTTATCTTATCTTACCATTGTTGGTATGTGATAGTGGTGCAATATAATGTATTACAAACTCTAAGATTATAAATTATTTATAATCTTAGAATTATTTGTTTCCTGTGGTAACATTATTTTTTAACCCAAAGTGCTTTACATCATGCTTCCATTAACCCCATTCACACATATTCACACCTGGGGCAGATGGAGAGGCCAGTTGCCATACACCAGGCGCTCACAGCCTCCACCAAACTCACCTCTACAATCACACACATTCATACACCAGTGGAGGCAAGGAGGGTGAAGTGTCTTGCCCAAGGACACAACGACAGTATGAGCAGGAGGGAATCGAACTGCCAACCTTCCAGTTATTGGACGCCCTGCTCTGCCACCTGAGCCACTGCGCTCAACAAACAACAAACTTGATGTGATGGACATTGTAAATAAACAACTTTGTTCATGTCATTGAATTGCAGTCATATTTATCACATACTATTAATGAAAAACACTACCGGCTCAATAAATATCTCTAAAAAATGCTGTCAATTTTTTAATTCAGAGTGCAGGTGCTGAGGGACAGATTTATAAATGGGATGATATTGTGTCACTTTTAGTTTTTAGATTTTTCTTAAAGTCCTTCATTTTGCACACATTCAGATATATTTGTGTGTAAAGTATCAACAAGTTTCAGAAAACATGGTTTAAAAATCATTCCCAATTTAATGGCTGTTTTAAGGTCTATGTAGCATACAGGACACATTTGTTTACAGCTGCCTTTAGTATTTACAGTGTTTTTCTCTGAGTCTCAAAATGCTGATGTTAGGCTTTATTCCTGCTGGTGAACAGAATCAAACACAATGTGTGCTAGGTCCACACTGACACCTTGTCAAGACAAGATCACATTGTTGATTTCATAGTTATATTGTGCCCTCAACACATTCACCAGGGGTATCATGTATTAGGTGGAATGGTGATCAGGATTTGGCATGATCTACAGAATGCCAACAGAAGCATCTTGTTGAATTCTCACTTTTCTCGATCTTGTTAATTCATCATTCATACAACATGTTCATTTTCAGGGTCCTCTAGAATATGTAGCAGTGAAAGAGCTCCAGGCCAACACCACCTCAGGGCTGGGGGTCTCTGATGTTCAGTCCTGGGATATGGTGTAATGGAGGTCCCGGCACCCAGAGCCTTAGGCATATCCCAGTGATCATTAGGCCACACACACACACACACACACACACACACACACACACACACACACACACACACACACACACACACACACACACACACACACACACACACACACACACACACACACACACACACTGGGCTTTCTTTGGAGACACTCAATCCTAACAGTTTATGGGTCCAGCACACAGCTGACATGCTTCTACATTGCCATGCACAGCACTGGCTATTGACATACACTTCTACTTCAACCTCAAAAGCATCAAGACTAGACACTTATATGGATTGGGCAGACTGATTCCCTCAGTTCAAAGAAGTAAGGTTTGGTTACATGCCATTAGTTTCTGTTTATAGAATTTATAGGTTTTGGTTTTACAGACTGAAAGTAGTTACACAGGAAATTCCAGTCCGGAGACTGTTCATCTTCATTAAACACTTCTGTATTTGACAATAAACAAAACACAATAACACCACCAAAAGCAAAGAACCGATGTAAGCAACTGTGACATTAAATGTTTAAATAAAAACAGATGACAAAGAAATACAGCAATTAGTCAAAAGTAGGATTCTAGCCGTGGCAGTCTGTTAAACAATCATTCTTTCATTCATTCTCTACCTCTTAGTCCCGCTGGGGGTCACAGGAGCCTATCCCAGCAGCTTTGGGCCTTAGGCGGGTACATCCTGGACAATGGCCAGTTAGTCGAACATTGACAGACAACCATTCACTCTCACATTCATTCTTTAGGGATACTTTAGAGTTGCCAGTTGACCTATACATGCATGTCTTTGGGCGGTGGGAGGAAGCCAGAGTACTAGGACAGAACCCACGGTGACACGGGGAGGACATGCAGACTCCTCACAGAAAGACCAGAGTTAACAATGTTTGAATCAGCCAGGGTTTGAACTCACAACCTGTATCTGTGACTTCAACATCCTGTGACATCACATGAAGATCATCACAGAGAAATATCTGAGCTTTTGACCAAACCGCTAGTTTTAACCTTGGGATGAGAACCCTTTTATTGAGTGCTCTCCACCAGAATCAACAAAACACACACATTATGGGTGATAGCGAATGCAGTGCACTCTTGGAGCTCATGGTGTGGCCCATAATACTTTGTCTTCATCGCAGCAACATCTGCCCCGGTGCCGTCTGTTGGGACAATGTATGACTAGGATGTAACTGCAGTGCCTCGCCTCATGATAGGGATTAACTGAAGTCCAGTACTACACTACTAATATGATCATCAATCTGTTCAGCTCTGCATTTGATAATTACTACTGCTGTTGTTTTCTCTTTTTCTGTCACATGAATTCACTCAGTTGGATTGTTACTTTCATGGCCCACTTGCATGATAACTAGCCCCATCGTAGAGAATGGCATCAGCTTTGTCAACATTAGCTTTATGGCTGGTCTGCTGTGCGAATGCACCTGCAGGATACATATAATTCTATTTATAGTGGGCTGCCATGTTGTATGAGCTCTTTAGTTGTTTAAATTTTAGTAGACTTTTAAGTTGCAGGCAAATGGGAAATAGTTTTATTCCTTGTGGTAAAGCAAAGTAAAATTGATGGAATGCGGCTCTGCAGGAAGACATCATGCAGAGCAAGAGCACATCTCCAACTCTAAGTGCATTCACCAATTACAGTATACATAATCACCAAAATCTGCTGGTTTATATCATTTTACATCTTCATCACTGAGAATCAACAATGACAATGTGCAATACTAGGAGGTTTGTGTAAAAAAATGTCCAATACCTGCATACTGTATATCTGCAATTTATTCATTTATGGCACTTAGTTAGTAATTGCCTCTAAGTTTGTAAAATGAGAATATTTTACTTTTTCTGAAAGAGCCAAACTGATAAAAGATTAATGGAGCCTGAGGGAAGTGGGGAGATGATCTCAGTGATTAACAGTCAAATGCCTGTTTAACATACATTAGCTTTTGTAATGAAGCACCTCTGCAGTCATCTCACTGGGACACTAACAGGAGCTGTGATAGTCGACCGATGCTGTCATCCTTCCATCCATCCATCCATCCACCCACTGAGGCAGTTTAAAATCTTGAAGCATATTAGTGCGCAAGATAGTATCTGCCTTTAAAAAAAAAAAAAAAATCAAGATATCAATAGTGTTTTAACTATGTTAAAAGAGGATTAAAAAAGAACCCCCTATCTGATTGGTCAGCAGGACCTAACTGGACATTCAGTGCTGTGATTGGTTTATTAAAAAGTCTCTGTCCCTGGTTCTGTGCAAACATGGACTGGCGATGCTCTGGTCTGGAGCCATTTGGGACTCACAAAATCTGTAAAATCCTGGTGCAACTCGTTCATGACTTGCCATAACTGGGTCTTTGTAGAACTTTTTATATGCAGTGCTGTGAAAAGTTCCTGATTTCTGCATATTTGTCACACTTAAATGTTTCAGATCATCAAACAAATTTTATTATTAGACAACAATAACTTAAGTAAACACAAAATGCAGTTTTTAAGTGATGATTTTGCTTATTAAGGGAAATGGCCCTTTTCGTAATAACATTTCAAAATAAAATAAAAAAGGTTATTGCAACCTCAGCAGCAATAACTGAAACCAAGCGTTTGAGAAAACTGTCTTTCACATTGCTGTGAAGGAATTTTGGCCCAGTCTTCTTTGCAGAATTAATTTACTTCAGTCACTTTGGAGGATTTTTGAGCATTCAGCTTGAGGTCAAAAACTGATGGCTGGACATTCTGGATTCTTTGGTAGACAGCAGAATTCATGGTTCCATCAATCACAACAAGTTGTCCAGGTCCTGAAGCAGAAAAGCAGCCCCAGACCATTACACTACCACCACTGCATATGAGTGTTAGTATGTTCTTTTTCTGAAATGCTGTGTTACTTTTATGTCAGAAGACTGCCAGACACTCACCTTCCAAAAAGTTCTACTTTTGTTTTGTCAGTCCACAGAATCTTTTCCCAAAAGTCTTGGACATCATCAAGATGTATTCTTTATATTCTTTTTGGTCAGTAGTGTTTTTTGTCTCATTCTTATGGTTGAGTCATGAACTCTGACCTTAACTGAGACAAGTGAGGTCTGCATTTCTTTGTTGTTGTGGGTTCTTTTGTGACCTCTTGGATGAGCTGTGGCTGGAAGTAATCTTGACAGACTGGACACTCCTGGGAAGGTTCACCATTGTTTCATAGTTTATTTTTCTCCATGTGTGGATAATGGCTCTCTCAGTGGTTCTTTGGCAGTTATCAGGCATGGGTGTGGCTAGTGAAACTTCCAAAAAATGTGATTAACCACAGTTAATTCATGATTTAACAATAGGTGAATTGATGACTCCAAGTGCCCCTAGTGGATGAATGCGAGAATGAATGGTTGTCTGCCAATGTCTGCGTCTAGTTGTCAGCCCTGTGACCAACTGGTCATTGTCCAGGGTGTACCCTGCCTCAGGTCCAAAGCAGCTGAGATAGGCTCCAGCCACCCACAACCCCTAATGGGACCAAGCAGTAGAAGATGAATCAATATGGCCTTGTGGGTTCAGATAGCTTTTTTCCCCTAATAAATAAAATCAGCACTTAAAAACTGCATTTTGTGTTTACTTGAGTTATCTTTGTCTAATATTTAAATTTGTGAAAAAAAAGGGGAGTGGTTACCCATTATGTATTTAGTAGTATTAAGTGTGCATGTAGTTGTATGAACGTCAAGACATGTCTGGCTTTCTTTAGGTGACTTTCAACCAGTAAGTATGGAGAATTGAATTAGAATGGCCTGTATAAAAAAGAGCCTCTTTTTTGTCAGGGGTTAAATAGTGCAGTATTGCTTTAGTCCATTCTAATAATCCTGTTGTATGGTGTCCGTCACGAGAGGACAGTGATGAGTCATCAGTCGTGTTGAGCCACACAGCTCCTTACTGTTGTTGGCTGCATGTGGCTGTGCTCTGAGCTAGTGCTCTTATCTCCACACAGCAAGCCTTTATCCAGTCTTTAGCTCATAGCACTGTCTTGGGGGTTGTGTGTTGCATCTTAATAACTTGCTTTAATCATAACTGTCCCTATAACTGTAGCCTATTCTCCACACTTTATTGCTCCAATGCCTGTTGTAGTCTGTGATTTCACAATTAGCTTCTTTTATCTTTTAAGCAGCAGGACTACACAGTTTCTTGTTCAGAGCACTGTCTGCGTGGCCTCTCTAATCTTATTGCTTGTTCTTATCGCATCCTTCTTGTTGCCACTTGGACTATTTTCTTTCAAAGCTATTTGTTATGACTGGAAGATAAAACGCTGACTTATTCTTCTGTCGGCTTCTATTCTAAAATGCTTTGTTTTCCAACATTTTAAAGGCTGTTATTGTTTCCTGAACAAAATACTGGGTACACAGTACAGACTGTATAATTAAATTAAAAATGTAGAATTCAAAATTGTGCACAGTTTTTTTTTTTACTTATCCAGAAAAAGCAATTATGTCAGAAACTACATCTTCTTTTAAATGGAAGAGGTATTTTTCTTTTCCACTTTGACAGACCCAAGATCTGCTTTGTTGTCATCAACTGAAGGCCATGCTTCACCAAGCCTGGACAAACACTCCGCTGTTCTTCACTGTATTGGGCAACATTCTGTCTTATAGAAATAGATTGCCAATGTCTAAAATCTTGTGCTTGTTGAACTACCAAGACAATCTACAAAAAAAAAAGTGGATGCAGTCACCCCAGTTGGAGTAGGTGCCCTGTTGGTGGGCTGTATCTTTGCATGCCTTATTGTAAGGGTCTGACATCAATACAGATACAATATAATAGTAGTTTTTTACATTCTAACCAGAACTTTACCACAAATTGTCACTTGAGTTGCTGACTCAGTTGCATATCTTGTATATTTTCTATTTTGTGCCCACAAACCTTCTCCTTGTGGGAGTATTGTGTTGTGGGTATACAGTGCTCTCTCTAAGCCAATTCAGAGAAGGATAATCAGCCCGCAGCCTGGGAATTTGAGGATAACACAGGCTGCAAACCCGCCTTAGGCTCACATAAACAGGTTGAATATCACGAGCTTTCCTTTTGGTTAAGGGCCAATAGCACAGTTCACAGTTCTGCTCTAAAGCCCAGTCATTCAGCACATTGTTGGTAAAAGTCAAAACCCAGATCCACTTCTGTATATTTGCTGGCACATCAATGTCAGCGTTGACATCTGCTCATGTTTATATATTATCAGAATAATGTAACACCTATGCCTTGACGCTGCTATCTCCATGAATGGACCTCTCTGGTTTATTCAGAACATGCTGTCAACAGTAAAATGGAATATAACCGTAACTGCAGTGTGAACACCTCTTCCACAACCCAAATATGATCAAAACATGGTGCACATGTGAACACAGTAATGGCTGACATGAACTGAATACGAAAAAGCTAAATTAGTATTTGACAGGATGCATTCATTAAAGTGAGCCTATAGGTTTTACAAGAAGCTCTATCCGCTTATCTTTTTTTCTTTGGCTGAGACATAACAATCAATTTACTTGATCTCATCTCTCTTGTAAAGTGCTCCAAAACATTCATCCTCCATGCCACTATCTATCTTTACCAAGTACTATATTCTTAGGTTATCTTAATATCCCCCAGTGCCACGTGTTAAATCACTTGAGTATGTGCACACAGATCCACTCTAAAAGTCTATGGGGGCCATGAAGTCTAACCAGCCATGTAATGTGACAATTTCTACCAGAGGAATATTCACTTCTCCCTCAGTCTCTGGTTATCTCAGTCCATCTGTCGTCTATTTCTCCTTTTTCTGGCCCTGGCCGCCGCCCACTGTCTCATTTTCAAAAGTAAACACAGCAGATGGAATTGGACTTATCTATTGTGCGTTTGTGTACAAGAGTCTTCTTCACATTTTCCACCATGAGCCTTCCTCTAAAAACAAACATCCTTCTTCCCCACGCTCACCCCCACTTTAATGGACCAGAGGGAACAGCACTCGACCCATCCTGGTATAACCCTATGAAATATGTATGATAGGATATGATACAAAGCACAACTCATATCTGCGCACTTGTGAATTAATAATTTGATTCTAAGAGCACTTAGTAAGTCTGACAGTGGTTAACTTGTGATAGATTTTGGGGATAGGAAAAGTTTATCTTGACAATTTTTTGTTGTTATGCCGGACAGACAGATGCTGTGCCCAAAACTACGTAGTGCTCTATACAGTGAGTTTTAAAGTAAGTGTCTTTACTTGAGGTCTGCCTCAAAACCACATTTTATTTTTTCATTCTAAACTGATTTTGTCTCATCACTATTTAAAGGCACACTGTGTAACTTTTTGGGCCACACAGAAGCTACCTGAAGTTTGTAGTCTTTTAGTACTTCTGCTTTGCAACATGGCGGTGCCGTTATGTCACTTGTTATTTACATTACAACGCCAACAAAAACTGACCCGTGGGACTGACACTGTACAGTATTATATGACAATATAACTTTTTAAGCAGAAATATCTCTGTTAGAGTCCTGTCTGAGTTCTCCGTTTGCATGTGTAGTAGGCTAAGGTTATATGTATCATGTTCAAAACCTTGATGTACAAATGCTTTACTTTGGAAAAACAATCAATTTGCACTTGCTAGCGTTATTTGAGTGTTTGTGGAGTTACAGCTTCAGATAGCTAACAAAGAGACAAGAAAAAGAGAAATGTATTTGTCACAGTCTATGTTCGTACCAATTTATCTCAACTGAACTTTGATGGAAACTAAACATCAACCGCCAGTCTGTTGTCACCAGTCATCTCTGTACTGTCTCTATTAGCCCCAAATTGCAAAATAATTAAACTACCAAAGGAAACCTCACAGCCACAGCTCAGAGGCATGTGTCTTATTTGTCAAAACTATATTATACATTTATGTGTTGTGTGTTGTAACTATAGTTTTATGCACCAGACATCTATAGGCTATCTCTAGAAAGAGGAAGAACAAGAGGAAGAGAACAGTGTATAGTATAATGTAGGAGGTATTTATTTGGTTTTAGCATGTTTGTGACATTTCACATAATGTCAGGTACAGCTAATTAGAACAGTACTGTCTTGTTTCAATGTCCACAATACAGTAAAGGTGATCTACTGTAGAAATGGTCACACTACTGCTACTTCTCTGAGAACAAAGTCATGTAAAGTGAGTCTAAATGTAGTATAAAAACTCCAGCAGTTCCTCTGAGTGCAGCTGTGAACAGACAGTGGAGCCACAGTCCTTAACATCCTCAGGCCGGAGACTGAGGACTCTGTGAAGGTCTCTGTCTCCTGTAGACAGGACAAACTTAACTTTCAGGTTTTCCGATAGACTCTGAGAGGAGGCTTATTTAACCTTTTTCATGGCAAAGAACCATCTCACATGACTTTGAGGCTTTGTTTTTCAAAAGTTCCGTAATGGTGCTTTAAATAACTTTTTATCTTTTGGGGAAATAATCACCGAAAAGAGGCTTAATCAGGGCTGGGGCAACAATGACCACCATTGGAGTTGTTGACCTACAGGGTACTGGTGGAAATTGGAATAGGAAAGGCAAGAGTTTAGGAAAGAAGGGACTTTCAATGTTGGTATGATGACTGGTAAAGGTGGAGAGCTGATGGATGGTGGTGTCCAGGAGACCAGGTGTAAAGCATTGGAGCAGGGTTTAAACTGGTATATCATAGTGTACAAAGAGAAATGGAGTAGGAGTGATCCTGAAGGAGTTTGTAAAGAAGGTAAATGAGGTGAAGAGAGTGTGAGATAGAGTGATGAGTCTGAAGGTGTGATGTTCCATGTTGTTAGTGGTTATACTTCACAAGTTGGTTGTGAGCAAGAGGAGAAAGACAAGATTCTGAAGTGAGCTTGATGAAGTGATGCAGAGTGTTCCCAGAGGAGAGAATGTGGTGATTGGTGCAGACTTTAATGGACATGTTCATGAAGGGAATAGTGGTGATGAGGAAGGAATGGGCAGTATGGTCTTTAGGAAAGGAACCCTGAAGGACAGAGGTTGGTAGACTGCAAAAACTATGAAGATTGCTGTGGTGAACCTGTACTTTCAAAAGAGGCAGGAACATAGGGTTACATATAACAGTGTGGACTATATCTTATGTAGACAGTGTCATTTGAAAGACATTAGCCACTGCAAAATAGTGGTTGGAGAGAGTGTAGCTAGACAGCATTGGATGGTGCTATGTAAGATGACTTTTGTCGTGAGGAAGATGAAGAGAGCAAAGGCAGAACAGGAGACAAAGTGGTGGAAGTTGAAAAAGAAAGAGTGATGTGTGATTTTCAGGTAGGACTTGAGACAGCCAAGGTGTTTAGGGAGACAGGTAGGAAGGTGCAAGGTGTGTCATCTGGAAGGATGAAGTAGACAAGGAGAAGTGAGATGGATGGAGAAATACAGAGGGGGTCAGAAAGAACTGCATTGTGAATTTGTAGATTTAGAGAAAGCATACAACAGGGTGCCAAAGGAGGAGTTTTGGTATTGTGCAAGGATGTCTGGAGTGGCAGAGAAGTATGTCAGAGTGGTGCAAGATAGTATGAGAACAGTAGGACAGTGGTGAGGTGTGCTGTAGGTGAAACAGCGAAGAGAAGGTGGAACTGCATCAAGAATTGACTCTGAGCCCCTTCTTGTTTGCTGTGGTGATGGACAGGCTGACAGATGAGATCAGACAGGAATCCCCATGGACTGTGATGTTTGCCGATTACATTGTGATCTGTAGTGAGAGCAGGGAGCAGGTGGAGGAAAGTTTAGAGAGGTGGAGGTTTGCTGAAAAGGCCACAGTAAGGTTCACCTTTCGCAGCCTCGCTGTTTCATGGATTTTTTTTAAGTGCAATTTTGCCAAACAGTTTTTCTTCTCCCCA
This sequence comes from Rhyacichthys aspro, assembly GCA_036850595.1. NCBI lineage: Eukaryota > Metazoa > Chordata > Actinopteri > Gobiiformes > Rhyacichthyidae > Rhyacichthys > Rhyacichthys aspro. Next base: position 1,814,585 of record CM072162.1, read on the forward strand.
ACAGTTTAAGGGTTAAATGTGTGTTTTTCAAAGCTAAATGGAACATATGCCTTCACTTATAAATAAAATGTAACCCATTTACATTTGGATAAACAATTTATGGCACGGTATTGGCATTATGCATACAAATTAAGTTGAAAGCCAGGCAATATTAGGCCATACAGTGATATTAGCATTGAGTTACACTGTCAAGTCATTTTTTAAAGTCTGCAGTCTGGGGGAAAGCTTACCATCATCGAGTCCCAGAATTCTGCACAAACTTGAAGGTATGGTTCAGATGTTTGGGATAGCTGAGGTGTAATGCGTACATTAGTCCAAACATTACAAGGAAGGCTTGGAATGTGATGACCTCTTGTCCCTCCAAGACGACAAATACCTCATCTCCATAGTCAACTGGACTGCTGCCTCCGCTACTGACTTTTGATAGAAGAGCCACAGATGTGCTGGATAGATCAGGCTCCTCTGCATCCTCCTGTAATAATGACATATCAACATGCACATATTAGGAAAAACAGGCAGGTAACTTAAAGATCAGAAAAGGCTTGCTCAAATGTACACAGAGGACACTTAAAAGTCACAAGTTTGTGGCTTTGCTCTGGATTGGTCTCTTCAGAACGATGATTCCTTGACAGATGAGAACTAAGGGAAGTAAGTGACTGAAAAGTACAAATGCAGTCATCATAGAGGCACGGTAAAGGGCTAACTTTCGAAAAGCGATGATCTATGATGTGCACATGGTTGTGCCTTGGTGGTAAAGCAGGCTGCAGCACACAACTTACAACACCAGGCCATTTGGAAGGGTGAAGATCTGCAAAGAGAGAAATAAAATGCTTTAATTTGACCTCACAACTCATATTCAAAAAATATAACAAAAAATATACATCATTAAAATGACTAAAATATGCTATGCATCCTAAAAATTGCAACATTTCAATTGTATGTTTTGGTTGGCATGCATTTTCATAAAAAAACAAAAACAAAACTTTTCTCTGTACCTACAATTACCCCTTGTTGATTTTCTACACTTTTCTAGAGAAGAGGGTGGCCTTTGTAGAAACTGGATCAAAAAAAAGTATACAATTATTACTACTCACCACTAATGATCACATTATTCTGTAAACATCCATTATCTTACCTTAACACGATGTAAAGTAGTGTAGATTCCCTCAAATTTCCAAATGGCGTAACACCTGGACACAAAGGATAACTGCTATATTAAATACTAATAGTGTTACAAAGACCAAACCCAAAGGTGGAACGAGCACTTGACAAATCATCTCTATTTTACTGTTGCTCCGATAAACACTGATTCGATAGCACACAGTATTTTCCTGAATGAGGAGCCGTAGATGCAGCTGTTCCCGGCTCATGGCTAATGCTAAGCTAACGCCCAGAGTAGCTTAAACACAGACTGTGAACACTCGTATTGACAGATAAGACATGTTTGTCTTTGATACATATATTTGTTACATATTTCTTCATTATAAATTTAAATTAGGAGTATACTTCCTTTAAACCTAGTAGTTAACTACACAAAGCTAACAAAATCTGAACAATATTAAGCATTTATATGGATCCAAATGCAGAGTTATGTTCTGTGGACTAGGAGTGCACTGTGGACTAGCACATGCTCTAGTAAAATATCCCATGTAGTTTAGATTTAATTTTATATAAATATATAAGAGCATATTACTTTTCATCCACCAAAGCCCACCATAACCATGTATAAAGCCATATTTTGTCTTGGGTAAGAAGAAAAGTAGAACAGGTAGCATTAGCACAAGAAGCAAAATTGAGCTAATCCTGCTACATGTGGTACATCAACCCGCTGCTAATAAAATACAGAGAATAACAATGTAGTACGTACTTTCATAACAAGCATATATACCAGTCGGAAAGTGTGTGATTTTTGAAGATATTACCTGGTTAAATTCATACGATGGTGGCTTCCCTTGACCATGGCTGGACCACGCTGTTGGAGAAAACGTTCAGAGCACATAATATGTATGCGTTGACATCACCACAGGAAGCGGATGTTTCAAAATAAAGTGCATGACTGACACCAAAATAGATGAAGTAGTGAATTTGTTTATAGATTTGCCTTGTTTCAGATTATAGAGACTATGATGCCCGCATGATTGGCTCACAGCAAGTACAAGATTTCAGCAGCTCTTTATTTGTACTGGACATGTGTTCTTTTTGACCGTGACTCCCGCTTCACAAACTGGCTGATACAACCTGAATGCCTCTAAGTTTGTACTTGCAGGAATGGCAGGTTGGTCCAGCTCGTATGGATTTAAACTAATGCATCAGGACCAAATGGAGTTTACATGGAAAGAAACCTGGACCGCACCGCACTTTGCCGTGGATCCGCCGATAATGGTTCTGGGAAAGAACAAAAAATGACACATTAACTTTTGTATTGTTAAAGCAGCATTATTAATTTAGATTGGCAGTTGAGTTGTATTTTGACATTTCTTAGAATCTATGCTCACTTGTGTGATATGCGTTCCAATAACTCATCTGGTCTGGACTCCGGATCCAACTTTCAGTTCTGACGTCTGATTTAAATTAAGCAGTGGGGGCACTATATGCATGAGGATTGTATGTGCCAAATTTCATCCATTTACAGCATGTAATAGGCGATCATTGCATAAAGTTCCTTTTGGCTCTACACGACAGGTTTCAGTCATTGCCACGACAACTCTGTAGAAGATACAGCAAGAGTCTAAATTACTTTTTCGTTTCTTTGCCTATGATGAATGTCTGTCCCAAAATTTCATAAATTTCCAATAAACAGATTTTTTTGTTTGTCTTTAACTTAGAGTTAGGACATGGGTCCAAGAGACTTGGAATGTGCCAAATTTTTTGCATTTAAAATAAACAGAATTTCTGTCCATCACAGAAGGATTTTCTCTGAATCTCTATGGGGCACTATCATGCCTTTTCATTGTTTCTATAGCAATGTGTTCAGGCCCAGGGAGTAAATAGCCAAATCGGACAATGTATGTACAATTTTAAGGTTGCAAAAAGTCACAGGCTCTGCTGCTTTTTCAGAAAATCTGGATAACTTTTGAGGGCACACTTCTCTAGATTATCTTCTGGATTTCCTCTCATTAAAGAGGAAGACTTTAAAGGTTGTTGTCTTAATTTGAGACTTTTTTTGTGCTGTACTTGTGACTGTTTACTTGTGGTATATGTTACTTTGCTAGTTTAGCCTATAAGCTACAGTCCTATGTCATTTTCAGTAACAGATTAAGAACAGCCATGAAACATCCACAGACAAAATGTTTATAAAGGAAAATCAAAATCGTTATGCATTGTAGAAGTCCTCGTAAAATTCCTAATTATACTGAAACTTTTTCTTAAACAGCACCTGTTATTTACTCTACAGTTGACTACAGTCATCATTTATGGATATTAGTCGTGTGTATATGTCACGGGTTCGTCTTAAATAAAGATGGGAATGATGGCTTCGTCAAAAAAAATATCCCAAACAGTGATTTTTATTTCCACCAAAAGTCAAACAGTGCAAAAAAATATATATACAGTGGGAAAAAAATGGGTTCCAAAACAAAGCATTTACAGTAGCACTTACAAAGGTACTGCAGGTCAGGCGTTCACAAGCCAACTCCATCACACTCAGCAGAGCAAAAAAAACCCCCCTTTAAATACCCCCAAGCCCCTCTCTCGGGCAGTCCATACCTTATTGGAAGGGGTATTTAGTAATTTGGCTGAATACACCATCTCAACACTTACAATAATAATACATTTTAACATAAAGATAACAGAAACAAATGCCCTTCACATGACAACCAAGATAAACTCACAAAAATAATAAATGACCAAATACTTCAAAAATTAACAAGAATGGTTTAGTCCGTAGTCAGGTGGTTGCCAATAGCGCACCACAATGCGCTATATGACCCACAACCAGGAAATGCCTCGGGTTGGCCCACGAACCAGAGGCTGACTAGCAGCAGACAGGTAAGGTCCATTGTGTGTGTGTGGGGAAATGCGTAGGCGCAGAGTGTGCACAGTTTGTGAGTGTTAGGCCCGCAGCACTACGGGTACAACTGACAGGAACAGCGCGGAGCGCATCGCGGGCTCCCAGCACCAGCACTCTCCTGGGCTGCGGAGAGAAAAGGGCGCGCGGGGTTGGAGAGTGACAAATCGGCTATTGGCACACCGTCACAGTATAGAACTGTGATTTGGAAGGTTGTAGGTTGATTCCAATCACTGTCTTGAAAATAGTGTGCAAAAACTTTGGACACATATTCCTTAAATATTTAATAAATAAATATTATTCTTTAAGCTTAAATATTTCTTAAATATTTCTCTTTTTTTTTCAGAATGGGTTAAATGTAAGACAGCTTTTTTAAGGCAAAACAAATGTCAGCATCTGTAGAACTCTCTCTCTCTCTCAACTTCATATGCAAACCTACTCGACAGCTTTATGAAGATCTGATTCATTCCCCAAAATGTCTCCAATCAGCATCTGATTCATTTGCTAATAGACTGTAATCTGCAATCAAACAGGCTACATTTTATGTTAAATACTCTGATTCTGAGGCGTGATTATAAAGATCTTGAGCTTACTGGGAGGACGAACAATTATTTAAAATCTGGAAAACATCCCAGAAACCCCTTTTACATTTTAAAGCTAAAGGCTTGGGTCTCAAATTCAGAATGAAGAATATGCAATAACACATTATTAGTTCTGTGCTGTGTTAAAGGATGAAACTCTAGTCCTGGTCAGGGGCCATTAAGTCCTTATATTGAACAGCATATTGAACTAGAGCTATTAGTGCTACTTTGATTTAAATACTAGGATCTTTTAGAAGCAGATAGCCACTAATGCTAGTTTTAAAAAGCCGGTAACCAAATGAGAGTAACATGAGACACCACCACTGCATGTATCACAGCCACAAGGACAGGAGGACTTATTAAAAAGAATATTGCCCTAATTATCTCTGGTTTAAAGATACTTTTTACATCTGTTTTCAAGTCTCTGTACTGTGCAAATCATTTTTATGATAGCATGAGAGATCGTTTTACCAGCGGCATAGCATAAAATTAATTTTTACCGTAAAACGGTAGATTTGTTTTATTTAATTTGATAGATTATATTTTTATTCTAAACCTTTTTAGAACATTCTATAAAATAAAATTAAAAATGGTGGTCTGTTATTATGCGTCAAACGCTTGCATGTGTTGCACTCTGCAGGCTCTGTTGAGGGTAATAAAAAGAATTAACACAGAGCTTTGTCCAGCTCCAGTCCGACTAAGCCATATACACGCAGCAGATACTGAGAACTGTGTTAGTGTGTGTTCACTTGACCAGGTAAGTTTACGGTAATGTCCTTTACCAGTGCTTGGTGTCCTTAGTTGAACACCATGCAAAGCCTGTAGCTTTAAAAGTGCTTCCTGCAGGGTGGCTGTAAACAGTGGAGCTTGCATTACAGCACTCTCCGATTAGAATTGTGTTGTTTTTGCAGGTGATAAATCGACACTAGTGAATAATTTAGCAGTGTGCCCCCTATCCTTGGGAAGATTAATCCAAACACACACACACACACACTATTTGTAGCCTCTATGTGTAGTTCACCCAAAGTGATTGTACTATCAAGTGTAACTTTGATTTGACTCAGTCAGGTCATATCTCACCAGATGTTTTTCATCTTGATAAAGTCTCTCTACATTGTGATGATTTTTGATATGAATGATCTAATATCGAAATAAAACCTTAAACCTAATCAACTTTGTCTTTTTGTCAGATCCTGTTGTCCCAGATGCCATGAAGAATTCCCTTTAGTTTCTAAAGCGGCTCGGTGAAGTTAAACCAGATTTGGCAGGGTCACAAATGATCAGCCCAGATCTAAACATTATTTATCCGCGTTTAATCACTCTCAGTCAATAATGATGAGACCTGGTTAAAACACTGTGCCATAGAATAATGCAAAGTTCGTTGCAGATTTTATTTTTTAGTATTTGAACCTCAACTAATGACGACAAACAGGGAGTAAAGCAGAGGAGAATCATGTGGAGCAGATGGACCAGGGCTGTGATTTGGGGTTACTCTGAATATCTGGTGTTGTACCTCTGTAGCCCCAAAACAGCACCAGAAAGTTAAAATAGTCTAATCTTACCCCCCACCCCCCCATTGGCACATGAAAACAGAGTGCCCATATGACAAGTAGCTTTCCAATGAAAAATATTTCAATTTGGCAAAAAGCAAAAATGATAGGAGTTTTGGACAGGAGAACTGACAGTACAATATGGAGTAAGAAAACAATACAACTACAACGTATGGACAGGTTAATATTTTTGCTGAAGCCTCATGATGATGTTATGGAGGACCATGGACTGAAGAATGTTTTTCTTTGTCTCATTCAGATGCACAGCGGAGGTACGTGCATGCCGCTGATGTTAATGGGCTAGGGGCCTGCTGGGATCCTTGGCCTCTGTAAATGGTAGTAGATGAATCATCGACCTAAAGGCTTAATGTAAATTCAGCATGTGGCCGACATGAAGGGAACAGGTGGGGGGTTTAATGAGGGGTGGGAGTAATCAATCATTGCAGCCTTTCTGTGGAGTGGATAGGACCACTTTACTGCTGTGGAATATCACTTGAGTCAGATGCATCAGCAGTGTAGCCAGTGCTTTGTACGAGGCTACTTGTTGATTCAATATGTTTCACTGATCGTACCTGACACAGCATACATTAATAGTATACAGGCAAGTATTATGAATAGTCCAGGGAAGCTTCACACCAACTGCACTTGTTGGCAGAAACATATACTTGGAAGTTTTGTGTTAACAACTCTGCTCCCAGAATGAAAGATTGTAATCAGCTAAAAGCCAGGGTTCAGTGCTCAAGCATGAGCCAAACAAAAGGTATCACAGGTTTAAGTCTGGATTAGGGAAGACAAACTGTTGTGAAGAGCATCCATTTATAGGCAGAGCAGAGTAGTTAGTTTGAAGAGTGGCACGCGCTCCAGACGTCCACACGTGAAACATCTTTGTGGGAAAAATGGGTTACTGAAACCATCTTTAAATGGCCCAGAGTAAGGCTGGGTACCTGCTTCTGTGTGTATTTTCCACAATTAGCTTAAAGAAAAACAGTCTGCACAACAGTCTTTTTAAATGTTTGTGGCTGTTTTACATTTTCAGTATTATCAGAAAAACACAAATAATATGGCTAAAATGGCTGTTTAGTGGTCAGTGTTGGAGGCTCCATGGTTGTTGATCAAACCTAATCACAAATTAATCCAAACCAAATAAACAAAATTATATCTGTTGTGCCACTTAATTTAGTTTTTTTTTTTCTGTTTATTGGGTTGTCATAATTGAGCTCCTCTGTGGTGGAGAGGTTAGTTCACCCAGTTTGGGTGTGGGAGATTGGGGGCTACTGTGGGGAGCAACCCCAGCCACCGACCCAGCCTGTGCCAGTCCCCAACCCAGGGTTCATGGAGTGTTGCATCAGGAAGGGCATCCAGTGTGAAAACATTGCCAAGCTACTCATACATACGTAAACTACCTTGCTATAGCAACCCCCAGATGGGAATAAGCCGAAAGGAACTTACTATGTGTTGAGCATAATTGGAACAGAGGACTGACTGAGAAAAATATCCTACAAATATCACTACACTTATACTACAAACTACTACATTTATGTAGATTATTCATAAATAAACCAAGTTGTAATTTTCAACTAATTTGACCTTTGATATTTTATGATCCATGCTTTACTTTTCTTTGGTCTTGGAAGTATTCTTAAAATTGTGGCATTTTTAGAGGAGGTGACACGGTCATTTTTTTATTTATTTATTTTTTATTGGCATGTTTGAATATATCTGACGTTTCCTCTCTCTGCGCTGCTCTCCCTTTGAGGAGGATAAAGCCTGGTATTTTCCAGTGGAGCTCCATGGCTGATTTTGCTGAGTGGAGGTATTTCCCTGAAATCTGTGATGGCTGCAGTAAGAGTGGTTTGGGAGCAGGGCCTAAGGAACAGAGGCAGCCTCCGTGTGATGTGGTCTGGCTGTGCTTTGATGCTAGAGGGATCCGTCTTTAATTTAGACTCAGTATTTCTTCCATTGTTCTCTGGGCTCGTGCTCCAAAGCCCAGCCGCTTTCTTGTTCTCTGGATTACATCCAGCAGATGGTTAAGCAGTTTGAAGAAATGAACATTAACAATGACCCTGTCACCTCCTCTAAACTGCTATATTCCCCAAAATACATTCAAGACCAAAGAAAAAGAGCAGCATGGATCATAAAAGTATTAGTATTATTTTATGCTTCATTCTGTGATATTTGTTAGAATTGTTTCTTTGTCAGTCCTCTGTCCCATTTATACTTAACAAGTAGCACAGCAAACAACCATCTGGGTTTCTATAGGGGAACATACATATCTCATCTCTGTGACTATATGTATATAACAAGTCTCTTTCTGTGTTTGGAAGAGCCAGCTGTATTCTATAGCACCATTGCCAAGGCCAAAAGCTGCCGTGTCTTTGCACCAGTCTGTGCTCTGAGCTGGCAGTTGTTTACTTGTCTTGTTTCTCACATCATGGGACTTTCATTTGAATCTGACAAGTGGCTTACAATCTGCCTTTTACTGTAACAGACAGCCAGTCATGTTGTATCAGGCTCAGAAACACAGTGAGCGTTATCAGACTTGTTAGAGAAGCTATTTTCAACCTGCTGCTACGACAACTCAAAAAACAAATGCAAAAGGGATATTTGAAGACATGCATTCTTAAGTTTGATGGGTGCAGTTAATAGATAACACCTTTAATGATCTCTGCCATGTAGGATCTTCAATGTTCAAATTAATGAAAAGTGAAAGTCATGTTCCAGTACATACTGTATGTTTGCATAGCATATTAGTAAAGCAGGTGTTAGTATTAGTTTAGTACAACAGTTGTAGTTTGGATAGATCTTTTTAAGAGTTGATCTTCTTGTGGCTTGTGTTTGTCTTCAAATGTCATATCATGATTTTTGTTTTTATTGCCAATTTCTGGTTGCAATTTCCAAAAAAACACATAAAGATTAAATTAGATTAGACTAGACTTTATTGATCCGACAATGGGGAAATTCACATGTGACGGCAGTTCACATATACAGCAAAAATAGTGTTGGAAAATACACTGCCCGGCCAAAAAAAAAGTTACCACCTAGATTTAACTAAGCAAATGGGCAAGAGCCCACCATTGAATAATTACTGCATGGATGATTATGCTTCAGATGGCAACAAACTTGATGCCAGCTCTGAAGCCAGCTGATGCAGAGAGTAGTGTTTAATTCTTAAACAACCATGTTGGAAGACACATCCTGTGGTGGTTGAAAAGATGTTAATCTGTTTCGCGGGGCTCACATTATGAAAGAGTGGTTCAGGAGCATGACTGACATGATTTTTACACATGGATTGGCTACAACAGAGTCCAAATCTTAACCCCAATGAGAATCTTTTTGTAGTGGTTGATTTTCCCGTTATCAATACAAGATCTTGCAACTCTGGACAGCAATAAATGTTGTGACATGCAATGTTATCCCTGTCCAGAGCTGCCAAGATCTTGCATGACAGCCTCTTGCCTATTTGCTTAGTCAAATCTAGGTGGTGACTTTTCTTTTTTGGCCAGGCAGTGTATATAAAGAGAGCATGCAGTAAAAAATATATACACAGACTTTAGAACAAATTTTAGAAACAAAATAAAAAAATATAAAGAAACTTTAAAAGGTGCAACCAGGTCAAGATAAATTACCAATATAATAAAAAGAGCACTCATATGTACATATTTATAATGGGATTACAGGGGGAAACATATTGCACGGGTCTACAGCTATACATGTCAGTTGTACAGTCTAATGGCAGTTGGTAAGAAGGACCTGTGGTAGCGCTCCTTCCTGCACTCAGGCTGTCTCATTCTGCCACAAAAGGACTGACAAAAGTCTGATGCAGAGGGTGAGAGGTGTTGTACCTGATTGATGTCAGCTTGGCTAACATCCTCCTCTCACCCACCTCCTCGATGGGGTCCGCTGGCCCTCCTGACCAACTTATTGAGTCTCTTCCTGTCCCGGTCCACCACTGCATAGTGGAGAGCGGAGGCTTCTACAGAGTCATAAAAAGTCCTTAACAGAGGCCTACACACTCCCAAAGACCTCAGTCTTCTCAGATGGGGGAGGTGACTTTGGCCCCACTTGGATAGGTCGTTGGTGATGTGGGACTAGTCCAGTTTGTTGTTAAGGTACTTGAAACTGTCCACCATCTCAATGCCCTGGTTGTTCACTGGTGTTTGGGTTGATGTCCTTCTCCTGAAATTAGTCACCTCTCCTTCGTCTTGATAGTGTTTAGCTGCAGGTGGTTGAGCTCACATCTGTCGACAAAGTCCATGAAAACCAACCTATACTCAAGTCGTCCCCCTCAGACACACAACAATGGCTGAGTCATCAGAGAACTTCTGGAGGTGACAACTGCTGGTGTTATATGCAAAGTCTGAAGTGTACAGAGTAAAAAGAGACGGTGAGAGTACCGTTCCCTGAGGGAACCCAGTGCTGCAGACTACCATCTCAGACAGACAGTTACAGAGCCTCACAAATTGTGGCCTGTTGCTGAGATAGTCGATGGACCATACAGCCAGGGCTCCATCCACTCCTGCCCCCTCCAGCTTCCCTCACAGCAGCGCCTGCTGGTTGGTGTTGAAAGCACTGAAGAAGTCAAAACTGTGGCGGCCTGGTGATGGATTTATAGAAACATGATGGCTTACAGTGCATTTGCTCACCACTTAGACTCACTCCGAGGGCTGCGGTTGGTCCAGACATTAGTCAAAGCCACACTGGCCTCTTATGTGTCAGATGCCTATTTATAAATCCATGTCTGTATCTGGTTGAAAAAAAAGTGCTCATCGTGTGGAAATTGAATCTGCTCGGAATGGAACATGATTGATTTAACCGATAGATTTTCTTCAATTTAACCGACCGTTTACAACACACACACATTTAGTTGATGTAAGTGATCCATGACCACACTGGCTAAACGCTCCAAGGATAGCTGGGAAATGGAGTGTTAACCTTTGCACTTCACTGTATTGAATGGACCCAGCCACTGAATTAAATACTAGTAAACCTCATGTAATTATTATTTTATTATTATTTGCTTTTACAGCACCGGCTGTCGATTAGTCAGTCTTAAACCTGCCTTGATTGAGCATTGGGTATGTCTTCGAGGTGCTGCTCAGTGCAAGCCTTTTGCCTTAAGCAGGGCTGCACAAATAATGTGAGCAGTGTTGTTTCAGATCTACTGAGAGGAGAATCAATGTAGAGAGTACACAATGGTTTTGGAGTATATTTTAATAATTTAATAACATGTTGTGTCACGTAGCATGTCAGTTAGGCATAACACACACAAATTATAGGCTGTTTCAACATGAATTATAATAATTGAAATGAGTAATTACTACACTCATAATGTAAATCTATTGCAACAAGACAGTCCAATTGAGGGCTGTTTGGAGACAGTGACTCTCAACGTGTGTTCCTTATGTCCAGTCAGGAAAGGCATCCAGTGTAAAAACATAAGTACTACTAAAGTGAAGTACTTCGCTGTGGTGATCCCCGGATGGGGATAAGACGAAAGACACTTACTTAGTGTGAGGTTTGAAGTCTCAAACATAGTTTGCAGGCCACAGTCATTTGCGCCCTAAAGCAGCTGGTCTTCCTAGCGCACGGCTAGAGCCGATTCACCCAGCTTGTTCAAAAATGGGTTATGAATCCATTCATTACCAGTTCAAGCCTTCGGGTCATGTGTGGTTGGGAAATAATGCTCAAACTATTTTACAAGCTAAAAGAGGGCATTTTCTTTGAAATGGTTAATAACTTTAATCACATCATTCAAAAGTCTGCAAAATTCAGGCAACATTTTTCAGCTCACTGCCATAGAGTGACCATATTTTCAAACCAAAAAATTGGGACACTTTAATTTTACTGCAAAGCAAGTGACGGTACATGAACAAATGAAAAATAATGTCACCAAAAATCAATACCACACAAGTAAATAATAAAAAAAAAACATGGTACTTCTTAAATAGTTGTGTTTTTCCTGAAGCTCATTTTTAAATTGCGACTTTATTTATGGCTGATGCCCTTAAAATCAGGACTGTTCCAGTTAAATCGTGAACTATGGTCACCCTATGGTAGCATTTCTTTACGAATGACATCACATTCAGGTGCTGCGTCCTTGATCTGAGTCTTGAAGCCAGAAAACCGTTCTGTCATCACAGCAGCTCCATCTGCGTACACACCGACACAAACTGATCACTTTTCTTCCTGATATGTGGTCATTCAATGATTTGAATAGCTTTTCAGTTGTGGTGTTAGTTGGAAACAATAAGGTGCTTAGCATCTCCTCATGTACAGCTTCTTGAAAAATACAACACACAAAAACAAGCATCATTGCCCTGTCCTTGGTCGGTAGATTTGTCAACCTGGTTGGCATACTATGGTGATTGATTACGCCTTTCTAATAATTGTGCTTCAATGTCCTCTGTGATTTTTTCCATTCGCCAGGTTATGGTGGTAGCTGAAAGAGGTACCTGCACAAATGTATTAACTACAGCCACTCCTAAAAGTTCACAGCAAATGTCCTTGTCGGCAGGGCGAATCAGCTCCCCACCAATAGTGAATAGTAATTCTATAGTAACCCTAACCCGAACAGGGTTTTTCTCAGATGTCCAAATTCTGCCTCTGTGGATATTGTCTATATGTAAAATGCAATATCTGTCCTGCCAGAGTGCTATTTGCTTATTAAAGTTGTAGAGAGCAGTGTGCTTTTGGTGCTCTATAGGGATCTCTTATATCTCTTATTCTAGTCAAAAGCAGAACACAGAGGCATTCAAAAAAGTTAAAATAATTAAAATGCCAATATTATTCAGGGTTAGGCTCTTTGTTTTAAAATTGCCAACACGTTTCAGCAATTTTAAGCCATTTCTATTAGAAGAATAGATTTTTATCTTTTTCCTAGATAATGTTAATCCTGATGCTTATATCATACCTACATCTTATTGTGCTTACTTAAGTTACATTAGGCAGAAGAGTAATTAATGTGCAATTTGTTCTATTATAAATTTTATGAATTTTCTCACGTTTACATCACTCACCAGGTGTATGTACGTGTCCACCATGTGACAATTTCCCATAGTAAATACTTAATGTGCTTCATGGGAGCTTGAATTCAACTTTTTTTTTTCTTTTGAAAACTGTTGCTGCTGTAAGCAAATAAAAGAAAATGTTACAGCTGTGCATTCTGTTTGACAATAGATTCATGTCAAAAGGTGGTGCCATGTTTTGACCCGAGGGCTTTTGATGCGAATTTTCAACTCTAAACATGGCCTTGTGCACGCTTTTGTGTTGGCTCTCATCATCTTGCATCCGGCTGACGCTTCTGAAGCGTGTCATTTCTCTCACTGTCATGTTTGTGTTTGCTTTCATAAGCTTCTTATGTTTAGCACATCTGCACACGTTTGGATTGTGGCTATTATTTCCAGTGTAAATTTTTAGTAAATGGTCTTTCACTCCACACTGACACAATAAAATCACAAAATCCTGTATGTAAATTTTACATTGCAAAATTCTTAAAAAGAAACACTACAAAAATTTTACTTGACTTAACCCTCTCATAGGTAGATTAAGTCTAGTCCATTCACATCAATATGTTTCAGAATAAGCCTGTGTGATTTTTGCATATTATTTTTGTTCTAGAAGTAGGCCGGTAACACATCATCCTTAGCATCAGTTGCTTTGATTAGGTTGGTCTTAAAATGATTGTTATTTCAAATAAGATTGAAGTCAGTCTGTATGCCACCTGCACAGGCCAACAGCTTGTGAGTTGGAAGAGTGTAATTTAAGCCACACACCTACATAATTCACAGCTTTATACCCAGTAATCTTCAGCCTCAAAATACACACACCAGCCCAGAGCCGCAGTGAGCAGGCTGCATTCAGTCATGTACTGTTTGTTCACATGAAGAACTTATTTTTGTGTTACCTATTAGTGGATCTGGAAATAATAGTACTTACTCAAAGATTGTAGAGTCAGTAACATGTCCAAGTCTCTCTGCTTTACAACAGATAATTCATTTTCTTTTATCTAGTCCCTTTTTGTCAGTGGTGAAAGAGAACTGTGTGTGTGCTGTGTTCACATGGTTCAGTGGTGGAGCAGGTGAAACCAGAAGAGGGTAAATGGCATGCATTTATAGAGCACTTACCCTTCTCGGGCACCTAAAGCGCTTTACATCATGCTTTCATTCGCCCATTCACACTTGGAGCAGACTGACAGAGAGACAGGCTTCCATACACATGGCGCCAATGGCCTCTCTGACCACCACCAAACTGACCACCACTGGAGCTGGATTTGACTCAACCTGTGTCTACGATCCCACTGCCCTATGTTCCCTGACCCTACCCTACCTTTTGCATCAGTGCACTGCTTTTTGCGTAATCCTGCTTTCAGATGCGGACACAGACTAAAAACATGTGAAGACCTCGCTTAGCAAGTCATTTTAGGCCAATTTGCTTCCTTACTTTTTCACATATTTATAAAGGCAAACTGTACAAATAGTTGTTTTGGATGGGATCAGCAGCCTGCTCCAGTAATGTGTCATTTTTAACACAAAATCAATTACAATAGATCATGGGACATTGCACTTCATTCTGACATTATTGAAGTCTTTATTCCTGGATTTGTCCTCATATTTCCTGATTTATTGATGTTAATGTACATTCTGGGTTCTCTTAAAGCTGGGCGGTCTGCCGTTACATCATCTCCTCTTCCTGTCTTTGTCAGAGCCCTATGCTCTGCGCTGTATTAATCTTTAATACGCAGAGTGGAAGGACCATTCACGATGTGTAATCTCCATGTTTAAATAATGCTGAGATTCACAACATACATTTTTTTGCAGCCTACAGACATCCTGGAAAAGTGGGCATATTTTATTCAAAACATTTTAACACTGTAGACTCTTTGATAAAAATGCTACATAAATGTCACATCAAGAGGCAACTCTGGGGCTAATTATGGGACATTCAGATTTTTTTTTTTTACAAAATGAGTGTGTGTAATGTTTGGTTTGTACAAATCAAAATCTTGTTAAAAGTCAAATCTGATGTCTTCAACTTTCTTCCATATTTTGTATCACAACTTTAAACAGTTTAACAAAGTGAGAGCTGTAATGATGCTGACTCTGTCTTGATAATCTATGGTTTTCTCAGACAGGTACAACACACAGAATTCTTTTAATACGACTATTCATCACAAGAAAAAGACATCACAAAGCCTTATTTGAGAAAACACTGCAGTTTTGGGGAAGTATCGGGTAAGGAATGTCTTAGCGTCCAAACAACATTGTTTTGCACCACCCTTTAGTAACAACACTGTTGGAACAAATGGACAGAGTGGTTCTGTACGATTATTTGACAAACTGAACACCTTCGTGGCCAGTACTAAAAGCAAATGAAGTAACCTCGGTGAGTCGGCTAGAAGATGTGAATGCACCCTTACAACCAATACCAACAGCGTACATAGAACACCGTGACACAGAAGCTGGCATGCCCAAAGCCTACAGACTGGAAGCACCAAGACCAAAATTGGCCACTCATCCAAAGGTGGTACACAAACAATCAAGCCAAGAGCTTGTGGAACTTCGAAATAAAGACAGAAAAACAGGTGAAGAACAACCAACCGGACACAGAGGTGGGGGACAAGCAGCAGAAGGAGGACTTAGTGAAAGATGTGGCAATCCCCAGTGATGGCAACAGCCTTTTGAGGCAATTGTTGTTGTGATACTGGGCAGTACGAATAAAATTGAATTGAACTGAAGAAAGGGCTGAAAGAGGAGCTACAGAACATGTGGAAGTCGAAGGCATGAGCATATATGGTGATGTTCAAATGCTTATTTCTTATTTTTTTGTGGCCAATTTCAGTTTTAAATTTCTTTTAACTTTTTGTCTTCAGATAAATTTTAATTATGTATGTCATTTTTAAGATGCTACTATTATTAAAAATAGTTGGTGTACCTAAAAAAACAGACTGGGTAAGGAGGACATATAATCCAAGTGTTTTGTCCGATTATGTTTCACTCTTCAGAAATGTTCTCTGCGGGTATATGGTGCACTTCATTCGAGATTTAGTCTGCTTTGAGAATTACATTTCTCTCTAAATCCTTGCTTCATTGTCTACAACAAAATCCTGTGCAACAGCAGACAAATAGAAATAATGATAGCAATTATTATCCCAGTGGTCATCTGTTAATCCGTCTGTGGTTCTCAATGATACTTCCATGGTGTATTTCTTCACTGAACCCTGCCCCCTCCCCACCTCCACCAGCTGCATATGTGTGAGTGCGGACCCCCTACCACTGAGGATCAGCCCTCTATCTCTTTGCTCTCTGCTGGACTGAGACACATCAACGCTCCACAGAGACCGAGAAAGCCCCCTCCCACCTAAATACCCCCACACTGGTCTTTCTGGACTGCCCGCCCCTCGCTCCTCTGAACTCTGTATAAGGTGGTGGGAGTTAGAGATGGCAGACATGAGCCCCCGCTGTGGCTCAATCCTTCAACATCACCTCATCCTTCCATTTCTAGGACTACTTTCACTGACATTAGAATCAGTGCATTTAATGGATACTATCATCATTCTACTATACATTTTCAGATGTTGAACTAATGTAGCTACATATGTTCACACCAAATGTAAATAATGCATATTAATCATGCTTTTTATGTTTTAATATTTTGTTGCTAACCACAGCCCAAGCTGTTGTGGGGGACAGCTCCGGTTTTAGAATCTAGCTGCTAGGTACAACAGCTGAAATCAAATAATACAAGTAGTACTGCAATTGATAATGAAGTAATTATATTAACAGCAATATTGTAATTATTGTGATAATATTAGTAGATAATGCTGTACATACAACAAAGACATTTGAAACATTTCCAAATAGTGGAAGCAAAGCTGGAGAAAGTACGAGACTTCTGCTCTTGTTGATTGCCCCTCCCCCATACCGTGTGGTTGTAACCATTAGACAGGTCTGGTTATGTAAGGGCCTTAAAAGAAAGGGACGTTTTTTGAAAATTATAAATTGTAAGTTATGTGACTTCAGTATCATTCAAAAAAAAAAAAAAGTGTGTATAATTTAAATTTTTGTTTTATGTTTTTAGGGCATTCTGTTCATATTATAGTGTTAATTTTATGTTTATCTTTTCTTCATTAAATTAGGAAAAGTCATTAAATGTGAAGCATGAAAATGAAAATGACGTCAACCATGTGTTTTGAGAAATTACACATTAAATGGGCCTCCAATTAAAAAGCCTCCAACAATAATAGGAGGGTTAAATATTGAGTGAGAAAATGCATATGATGTGTAGAGGAAGGTAAACTGAATCACCCCAGACTGGGTAGTCTCCACTTTTTTAAAATCTCTTCCTTTCACTGCTGCATTTTTACTCCAGACCCTTTTGTTTGTTCACTTTTTACTGCAGGATATTGTCTTTCTTACATCTGAACTTGTTCTAAAGGGACAGTGGAATTAGGTGTACTTGTGGCAATATATGCACACATGGACAATGTGTGTTTAATATTCCACATTTGTGTTTATTTATGAAAATTAGCAACTAGTGTTTTTTCTGACCCTTCTACTCCTTTTGCACCATTGTGAAATATTATTACCCAATAATATCACAAAAAGGAGCATGACATGGTTCTCATTCATTTGTTTCTGGGTTCAGAAGTCTTATTTTAACATTTTTTACATTACACTTGAAAAAGAGGGAGGAGATGGATGTCACTGATGTATGTGCATACGTGCATAACAAATTTATGTTAAATTTCAAATTGGTGTTATCCATAGCTGTTGCACAGAAAATTGTTCCACATAATCATCTTAACATGCCATTATTCTTGTAAAAACAAAAACAAAACAAAAACAAGCCATGTGGTTAATGAAAGTCAGTTTAACGTAGGTGACAGTTTGTTCTATAAAAAAGGAAGAGAGAAGCTGGTTCTTGCAAAATATTAGGTGTTAGTGAAAGCAGTTTAGCATGGAAAACATGTTACCAGATGCTGCTCAAAGACAGTTTTAGTCCAGCCTTTGGAGGCCTGACTGGTGAATAAACAGACCTTACTTGTGAGTTTGAAGCTGTGAGGAGGGGGCTGTAGAGCAGACCAACCACTATAGCTCAGTGGGGAACAAAGATCTGCATGACCCTGAAGAAAGGCAGGAGGGCAGCTGAGAAAGTGAAAGTGGACGTCCCATTGTGACACTTATTACGTGTCCCAATATTCATTACATATTCTGCCCCTCTGCCCCCCTCAATGGCTCAGACTCGGAGGGATTCAAATGAGATGCATTGCAGGTAGAGAGACAGAGCATAAAACCTCTGCCGTGTAACGTCCTTATTAAAGTTTCTGCTTCATTACCTCAGATCCGCACATGCATGAGGTCTGGGACGCACTAGAATAATTTAAAATTTTAACCAAGTATGAGCACAGACTGGGAGGGTGCCTGAGAATATTTTTTGTCATTGTAATTATCTAACATGGTGGTGCATGGTGGCAGAGGGGTTAACGCTCCTGCCTCACTGCAAGAGTCTGTGTGTCCTCCCCGTGTTACCGTGTTTCACTGTATTTGACTTTCGTACTTTAAGAAGAGGCAGGAACACAGGGTGACATATAAGAGGCAGGACCACACAGGTGGACTGTATCTTATGTAGACGGTGTCATTTGAAAGAGATTAGCGATTGCAAAGTAGTAGTATGAGAGAGTGTAGGTAGACAGTATTGGATGGTGGTGTGTAAGACGACTCTGGTAGTGCAGAAGATAAAGAGAGCACTGTACAGTAAATACTTACATTTTTATATAAAGTGCCCTTACATCTTATACATGATATAAGCTTGTAGAAAAAGTAGTAAGAACAGGGAACATTTTGCATATATGTAAGTGTGCTTTGAGCTTTGTAGGGTAAATCTGCTCTGGGGCAACCGATCACTACCTTATGCCATAAACTTATGAAGAGATAAAGTCAAGAATTTCAAAGTTTTAAAGCATTCTCTGTCTTTTGTTCGTAAGTTTGTATTTTCACTGTACACCTGTGCCATCTATGGCACATGACAGTATTACAGTAGTACAATAGTTATGCTTACTGTATATCACCAAGATATTCTCCAGTTATTATGGTCTAGTGGGACTGCACAAGAAACACAGCACGTGAGCTTTATGATGCATTCTTTTTTTATTTTGAAAGGTTCCATTTTACTCTTAAAATGCCTTTACCCTTTCTCTTATTATATAAAGCAAATGCCACAAAGAGTAACCTTTAAAAAATGGGGCCACCTACGTTCCCACCGGAGAGCCATACTTACTGTTGGACTGAATGGTGAATATTGACATTTGCAACCAACGTGTGGTTGACTCTCCATATATAAGCCCTGGAACCCAGTGTTTATGTCCACAGCCCTCTCCAACTGCATCGATGTTCACAGCAAGACCATAGCACTTTTGGTGTGTAGAGAAAACAACTTTTACAAATATAAATGCAGCCAATACTCCAGCATTTAAGGAGTCCAGGTATGACCTGTAGAGTCTGGTTCAGGATTGGAAGAGATGGGTTACAGCACAAGGCTCTGCTAATTAATAGACACATGTCAAGTGTGTTCATACACTTGACATGTGTCTATTAATTAGCAGCGCCTTGCAAGCATGTCTGTGTTTCTCATGCAAAGCAGAGAGTTTTTCTCTGCTGAGCCAATATCCTTTATTGGGATTAACATTGTGTTTTATGATCATAAGTACTAAAAACCAGAACTTTGAACCTGCCAAAGGTTATAGTAGAAACTGCAGTATATGTTTTGGAATAATTTTGATTGCACTGTATTTTAATGAGAGAGTATGGGGCAAAACTGGTGGCAATCATGAGTGTTAAAAGCAGAAAAATGCTTCTGAAGATTGGCAGTAAAATCAGACTCCATAAAACACATCATAACTAGGTCTCCTCATAAACATAACTAAATTAATCTCTATATTATCACAGTATCATTCTGTTATTTTTTCTAATCAGTAAAAAATATGACAAATGTTTTGCTGTGGAACATTGATATTTCATGAACGCATCACATAGATTCATTTGACTTTGCTGAATTCATGCTTGGCTCGTAAACATGTCTATACATATTCACACAGCAGATGTACAAAGCGCAGTGTGGCTGTTTTTATTCAGTGAAACCCTTCACTGGATCTGATCAGAATTTCAATGTTGGTGCGTGTACACAGAGTGATTGACGGCTGTCTGTTTTACCCCCCTGCTATTCCCCAGCTGTCTGTGCTTTCACAGCCATATCTCTGAGCTGTCTGCAGAATGGCCCGTCTCACGCTTCGTCCTGCTCCACTTCATCTCCTTTTACGCCTCATATTAAATACATAATATGTGGGATTTATGGTAAAAATAAACAAATCCTCACACACTTAAAATGTGTCTAATTTCCAAACCTGTTGCATTCTCCAACAAGGAGGTGCATGTATTTATCCAATGGTGAGCTCAAATGAAGAGGAACTATAGAAATGCAGAGCAGCAACATATGGGGGCCCTAACCTACAACAACAACAGGACATCTATGTCCCACGTATGTAGGTGGAGTATCACCTCGAGTAAAAGTACTGATACTTTCAAAAAAAAACAACCTTAACTGGAAACACATAAATCTTTCAGGTATGTTCTGCCATCCATCATATATTAGTTAAATCATCCCATTCTGGCTGTGGATTTATGAAACCAAGTCATGTGACAGATCCAGTAATTAGGTCAATCCATAAAAGAGCATGAAACAAACAGAAGATGAACAAAACACATGTTGTCACCTATTCTTACACTGAATCATCCTCTACCAACTGTCTTTTAAGTTGCAGCAGAGTGGAGCCTATCTCAGATGTTTTGGACATGACATCACTAGAGTAACACTCTCACATTTAAAACCTGCAACCACTTCATCTTTAAAATCATGTCTCTAAAGGTGGGAAGAAGCAACCCCTGAGTTGCACAAGGAGAACAACTCCACACAAACAATCTGCTGAGTAATGTCATATCCTCTTATTAATACAATTAATTGTGCTGTCTTGGTGTGACTGCATTAGTGTGTACACTTTACAAGTGAGTCTGTGAGTGTTTTCCCCAGTTCATAAATCTTCATGTAAATCTGGACATGTCAGTGTTTTAAATTTTATGTCCAGGAACCATTTCTGTGCACATGGACTAGGTGCCAGGGGCTGCACTTTGGGAAATGCTTGGTTGGATGGAGCAGTTGCCAAACTGGACCACAAAGAAGTGCTAACAGATTGGCTAATGTACAGTAGACTAGGCAGAGCATCACAGAGGCCTTTTGTTTTCTATTGGCTCTGGTCAAATATCATACAGTTCCAACCTGTTGATTAGCCACAACAGTTAACACTTAGTTAGAGAATCCTGAATGTGCAGTATTGCAAAATACACACAAGACCAACCAACAGACAAACCACTGCCAGATCAGACAAACTGCTGGTGGTGGATCAGACATGGTGGGCTTTTTGTTTTTTCCTTTTTTTGTTTCAGATTTAAGGGTGACAATAGTCCGCAGAATAGTAGCCCAAACTATCTGTTCAACTCTTAAAGTGCATGTGCAGTGCTCTAAGCTCTGTTGGTTTATGTATTTTTCTCTTTTGTTTTCCTCTCTTGTGGCTGTAAACCGCTGAGCAGGGCAGGGGCTATTGTCCAGGTGAGAGATTGTAAAAAGTCCTGTTTTAGTCAGACAAAAGTAATAAACGTGAATTATATTAGTGTCTTCTAAACATAGGGACTGATAGTAAGTCTACTCCATAAACTTGATTTGGTTGAGGTCACTGCACAGAAGGATGTTTTACAAAAGCATGTTCAAGCATGGATGAGTAATGCTCTGGTCTGGTGTCAACTATAACTCACCAAATCTGTGAAATGTTGTAGCAGTGAGTCAAATCTGATTTTTATAGAATCACAGTTATAAATGATCTTTTAGAATATGATTGCAGCTCACCTGGGCTTTTCTCGTACACAGCATTATTCCAGTATTCTGTATTTTCATCCCAAGATTGAAAAATGTGTCACTTAAGATAATAATGGTAATAATAGTATATACATAATAATAATAATAATAATAATAATAATAATAATAATAATTCAGTGTCTACATCATATTGAACACAGAACTTGTAACTTGTGAGTACCTACGACGTGGAATCAGTAAGTTTTTTTTTTCTTCTTCTTCTAATGTTTACCGCATCAGTACATACAGTGCATCATACTGTACATCAGCCTACGACATCACTCCATAGGACATGTCATTTTTCAATGACATTTTAAAGTTACCATTATATAGCATTTAGAAACACAACTTGTCTTATTTCACTATTATGTGGCTGATGTAGTAATTTGGTCTGTGACAAAAGAAAACATTACACATGTGTGTATATATATGGAAAAATGATGCAGAAATGTATCAAACCAGTGTGAGATATAAACTATTATAGAGCTCCTATCATCAAAAATATATTTTCCAAAAAATATATTTTCCAGACCTTCTGGAAAGCTCTAGAAAATAAAGATGAGTTTGTGGATTGTGAACATTCTGTTTCATTTTCTCAGAATCAACAGTAAAAGGTAAATTATGAGTAGAAGCAAAATTGGGGATTCATGCAGCTGTATGAGTAGAAATATATTTGAGAAATGAATGGCTTTCAGCAGCTGGGGCCACTGGATCTAAGGCCATATAAACCACAAGTGTCTATTTCAACAAACTGAGTCCATAAAGCCTTCTGGGATTGTATCATTTCTTTTCATGATGTTGTTTCATATACTGTGGGCTGCTATAGTTTTACAGAGATTAAAACATACAGTACTTTACGTTATGTAAGTCATGGCGGTTTTAAAAGCAATTTTAGCAACACTCCAGAATAGAACAGTGAGACAATATAACTGCAAAACTGTAGAAATTGTGTTTTTTCAATAGGTGGGTGTATACAGAGGACAAGTCAGATGGTTCATTACCATGTGGCTTCCATAGAAAGTGTTTGCAAAGTGCAGATACTTTAAGTACCTGGTCGTAATTGCATAATTGGAGTTATCATCTGTGAGTAACCACAATTTTATCCAATCAAAGCAGTGCCGTTTTGTTTACGTTTGTGAAGGTAAAATGCTCACTACATCTTCAAACCTAAAACACACCCAGAACTGTCAGTGCTGCTAAATCATTAGTCACACCACCAGCTATTTGAAGACTTTGCCAGGAGCAGTGCAAGATGGATTTTAGTGAGTTCATTCACAAATTCAGCTGAAATCTATACAGACGCACTTATTTTGTGGGCTATTTGCTTTAATTTTTGCATTATATGAGTCATATGTCACTTCTACTGTCTAAGTTTCATTATGCAAGTCTCATATGATGAGAGGGATTGGTTTATCATGAAGTTATATCTTTGAGGAAACTCAATAATCTGCTTAAGGTCAATGAAATCTCATAACTTTGGCCTAATGAGAAAAATTGATTAAGGGCAGCCGAAGGCAGATTCAGATGTTTCCTTACACAGCAATACACCAACATTACAAAAACAATACCATGACCTGAATCTAAAAACAATTTGTACTGCTTTAAATATTCAGAATTCTCAATACTGGAGCTTAAACATGTTCAACAGCAGTGTTGGGGAGTATGTCATGGAGCATCAGCAGTGAACATGTTCCTCTGTACCCAGTAAATGTAAGCTGGGAAAAGTAACCACAGCTCCTTGTAAGTTAATGCAAACAAAAGAAATACAGATTTAGAGCAAAAGACAATGTTTACTGTGAGTGAGGGCCACCTGTGCTTCACAGCCCATTTCAATACGATGTTGACTTTGGGCAGAAATGCAGCAGTGAAGAAAAGTTTGAAGCAGAACTTCCTCTTGGGTTACAAAAGATCTAAACAAATGTCTGACCATCAACAGCTGAGAGAAAACACACAACACAAAGGTCAGCTGATTTATTTAGCCAAGATATTTGATGACATTTTGAAATGCAGACTGCGTGCTGTGATTCAGTCTCCGGGTCAGTGAGGGAAATGTTTGCTGTGCATTTGGGAGTCACAGTCTGCTTTAGTAAAGCCACTGAGTGAAATAAACAAAGAGGAATGTAAACAGAGAGATCTAGGAATGTTTACTTTAAAGTGATTATTTCCAGAAGACCGTTGTATTCCTGCATCAGGTTTTCATTCAGACGAACAGCCAATCAGAGCACAGAGCTCTGAGCCTCATTTGCATTGATTTGCTGTTTTGTTCAGGTGTCGCAAAAGGAACACAGTAAAAGTAAAGTCAGAGGCTAAATGGAGAGCAGATTTAGTAACTTTAGTATCTGTAAAGTGAGTTTTAATTGCACCATTAAACTGTGATTCAGGAAATGCTTTTATTCAATTCAATTCACAAATTAATAAATGCAATTGCAAAAAGTTCAAGATTCGTCACTTCAGACATTATAGGTTAAAATAAGTCTTCTAAGTCAAATAAGACAAATGTTTTGAAATTATGTACTAAAATCACATTTACTGTTTAAAATAGTTAATAAATATTTAAACAGAGCTATAATCCAACTACTGTTTTACTAGAGTTCATTGAAATGGCCGCGAGTTTTTGAAATGTACTTGCAAAGTAGTGTGGTCTGCTCATTTACAAACTAACTTAGAGTATTAAGTTGTCGGTCTTTTGTTTTTCTTTATGGCATTGGTTGATATAAACTTGACTTTCCAATCAGAATGGTAGAAGTGGGATCTAAGGCAGATGCTGAGACACGCAGTAAATAACACAGAGCTATGCCCTAAAGAGACTGAGCTATTGTGGTGAATTAGTCCTCAACTATTGTGGACTAAGAGTCTGCTAACTGGGGTTGGACTATATGAACCCTGTGTAAGGTAGATACATTGTGTGTGTCAACTGAACCTGGATTGGGGTGCACTCATTTAAAAACATTTTATTTGGTACTAATTGCAGTTGTATGTACTAGGGTGAAATCTACACAAAAAGACTGTTGTGTCTGTAGAGCTCGGCCACAGTGTGACGCAATGGCTGACAGGTATTAAAACATATTGAGAGTCAACTGTATACAGGTGGCAAATATCAAATTTAAACCTGACCTTAATACCTTATTTTCCATGGGAAGATCATGTGGGTACTCTTCTGCCCAATTACTCTATGGTAAATCCAAAATGTAGTATTACTCTCTTCATAAATTGCATCCTTTATGACAGTAGGCAGTAGTCTTATAGGTTTTTTTTGCCATTTTGTCTTAGTAAATCTTTTTTAAGGCACTTTGGAGATTAATAGCATTAGAGAACATTCCTAAATTACAGAAGCATGACCTAATGAGCAATTGGGGTTTGTGCTGAAGGCCATTCATGGCTGTTGTTGTTGTTTTCAGAGGTTCAGAGTTCTCCCAGCTGTTCTGGTGAGCTTGGTTTGTCATTATGATCTTGGTGCAGGACGAGGGAAAAGGTAATGGGTGCTAAGGTAATCTAAACAGACACAAGCACTTGGCTGATGCCATTATTTGCATGGCAGAGTCAGGAGCAGCGAGCGAGAGGGACAGCCGAGACAGACAGCCAGAGACAGCGGGTCATTAGGGTTAGACATGGTGCCACGGCCGGCACCGATCTATATAAATAGCCTCTTAGCATGATGTATGAGAACACAGCAAACAAAGTGGTGATGGGAGCAGAGAGCAGCAAGCACAGCTGAGATGGATAATAATGGAGGCCTGTCATATGTGTTATGGCAGTGAAAAAGCTGCTATTACACCCTGAGGACACTGCGTTTACAGCCCGCAGAATGCACACATTTGTGATTAATACTGTGAACATACAGTTGGGTTATTGAAGATACGACTACACCTGAAGGGGCAATTTAGAGTTAAATCCCAGTTCAATCTGATCTCAGACCTGTTGATGTGCCACTCTAAAGTTTTAAAGAGTACCAGTATAACTTAAGTCTTAAGTGTGTTTTACTGTCACAAATAATGTCCTTCTTATTGCCCTTTATTGTGGTGCATTATCATCACATCATCATCATTATTATGTTTGAGTAACAGTCTATTTTAAGATAAACAAAGCCAACATACTCCATCCATCACATCAGATCCGGAACTGGAGGTTTCCACTCATTTTTAGCAGGGTGTAAAAAATGCACAGTACTTTCAGCCACTTTACAGTTAGCAGTTCATCTTTTCATAAGTTTTCCCAGATGAAGAAGATGTTGGACCAGGAGAGACTCCAGCAGAGAAACAGAAGACACAGAAAGAACACAGCCCAGTGAGGATCAAACCAAGACTCTTCTGTCATGCTAACAACTGTACCACTGTGCAGCCCGACAGACAAACCAATCAGCACAAAAACTACATATAGAGATACCAAAATAGATGCACACACTCAAGTGCACACTGACACGTGCACAGATTTGGTCGGTTTTAGTTTTGTTGCTGAATAATGTTTGCAAAACTCTACATTAGTCCAGGTTATTAATATCTTTTACAAACACAATTAATGTATGACACACAAATTGGACTTACACACAGATACATGCACACACAAATGCACATGCACACACACACACACACACACACACACACACAAAACTAAATAGGAAAAACATGTTATTGTTTTACATTGAACTTAATACAGCCATTTTTTTATTTTTTTTTTTACAAAGTATTTATGTTTTTATAGGGTTATAAGTGCAATAAACTTAGTAATGTAAACTTACTTTGGCTGGATCACAGTAAGTGTATTCAATAATAAAAATATAAAAGACAAGGCAGATGCAGGAATTAGGCATGATCAGTTTATTTGCATATTTACAGGACCAGGACAAAATTTTAAACATCAAACATTAAACATGTTGTCAAATTTGCATGGTTTATTTTGAGATAAAAGATATGATATTTATCATTTTAAAAATAATAAAATAAAACTGGAAATCAACTTGCGACCCCCTTGTCAGGGTCTCGCGACCCCTCGGGGGGTCCTGACCCTACTTTGGGAACCCCTGGCCTAGAGTAGTCTTTATGGAACAGGTTAAGCCCCCATTATGTTTACACAAATTCATTCGGACTGTAAGCCACACTTTTCTGGCAAATTTTTAAGGAACACACCTAAGATCAAGGTAAACAGAAAATGAAACCAACAAAAACACAGAGAGGTATGAAGGAAATAAAAGGAATGAGATGTGGAATGAAGCAAAGACAGACAAAGAGAAATAACAAAGCCTGGAGCAAGACTCAAGAATTCTTTTTTTTCCACAAAAGACTGCAAACTTAGTTTACTCCTTGTGAAGCACTTTCTTTGAACAGTTCTCTGCAGTGGCCATTGTAGAGTTGAGTTATACGACCCTTCAGTCCAGACAGTGCTCTGGTGATAGTGTCTGAAAAGCTGCTCTTCTGAAATGGCTATTACAGATGATTTCAGTTTGAAGTATCTCTAAGAAAACACAATTATTGGCTCTAAAATCTTTTAAAGCCAAAAGGTAAAAGCATAGCAACTTTAGATAAACTAGGACTGTAGTGGAGTGTACAATGAACCTTGTCTTTGGCCGGCTCAGTAACAACTACTGATAGAAATCAACAGTTTCAATGACAGACAAAGCTTGCTTTTAATGTATATGAAGTTGTCTCCAGTGCATTTCTTTCTCAAAGGTTCGTTGTTGATATCAATTTTTTCCTTAGATTAAACTGACCTTGTTGGCCTTCCATACACTAATTAGTTATGCTATAGTCACAGAATACAGTATGAAAGTGTCTCAGTGTCTCATCTGTTAAAGCCTCATTTCCACTGGTGGTGTGTGGAATGGGTCGGGTCAATACAGGACGCTTTGGTATGAGTAATACCTTCAGGACATGTATCTCCACTCTGCTAGGTCCTGAAAAGAGACGTCTGCTACGAAAACAATCAGGTCCTTAAAATGCCCCAAAAGTTGTGTCTCTGTTTAAGATATAAAATGTATTTGAAGCAGACTTTGTAAACTTAGATGTATTGTTAATAATTAATTTAAAAAGAGAACAAATCCTGGTGTGCAGGAGCAGGACAAATTTTCATCTATTGTACTGGGGCAGAGGCAAAGTGAAATTATAACAATGCATCGTAGCTTATCCAATAAAATAGAAAACGTGTTGCATGGGTTTTATAAATGTAAGAAAAAAATATGAAATGATGAAACATGTGAAATGGTTCTTGCTATTAGGGTTTGTCCCTGTTGTGCACTTAAAGTTAACATTATAGTAGTAGTAGTCTCTGGTTTTGCTAAGCCAAGCATAATGGTGTGGTAGAGGGTACAGTACAGAGGGGAATATGAAGAAAAAAGTTTTGGTAACACTTTATTTTAAGGTCCACCTATTAACCATTAACTAACTGCTAATTAGCTCTTAATTGGTATTTATAAAGCACCTATTAATCCCTTATTCTGTGTGATCATATTCTACAACTAATTAGCAGCTAACTAACATTTTCCCCTTAATAAACTCATAATTACTGCTAATTAGTAGGATGTAAGGAAGTTGTTGAACATAAATTATGAGCTTAATAAGCTTTGTGGAGTATGAGCGTTATTAGGGTATAGTACCACAACCACAGTTCCTTATTAACACCTAATAAATAGGGCCAATTCTTACGTAACAAAGCACCCCAAAAGAGGTATTAGGAGTGTGCAAGTAACTCTTAATTAAGTCTTTCTAACTCAGGATATGTACCCTATTCTAAAGTGATGTTTTGATAATATCTAATAAACCAGTTTAACACTTATTAAAAAGAAATATGTCCATTTTCTAAAGTGGTCTCCTCTTCACACCTAATAAATACATTATTATATCACATGGCAGCAATAACTTGGTATATGCACATTTAAATCCACTCAGCTACTGAAAAACACAATCAGCAGAAATATGTATTTAAACCATTCAAGTTTTTATTGAACCAATGTACTATAGTTTTAAACAGTTTACAGTACAATTAAAACACTAAGGCACAACAACTTACTAAAATAATTGGTTATTATTAATTACTCTTTAATCGATTCATGGCTGTCTGTAGTATTTGTTTATTACCCAATGGTATTTTCACTGAACATATTTGTATTTGCCCTGATGTTCCTCATGTTACACACTATCCACAACTTTTCTGTAGAATTGTTACCAAATTGAATAAATTAAGTTTTTCGAAACATTAATCAGAAAATAAAATCTCCTGTGTTATTGATATCAAAATGTGCCAACAGCCCAAACTTGAACAAAGGAGCAAAGCAATAATTGAACATTCTAATATTTAACCAGTAAGGGCAGGAAGGCTTCGGTCATGGTTCGGACCTGTTTAAAGGCAATGAAAAAAGGGACATTGTCTTAATAAGTGGGATAGTGGGGTATGTCTTAGTCTCTAGTGGCTCTTTTATAACTGTCTGCATTTTGAAAGTGTTAAAAGTTACACAGCATGATTTTTGCTCAACTGTTGCATAGTGTAACCTATTTTGCATTGCTTATAGAATTTTGGTGAAAGAACAATATAACTTTGCCAATATTTATTGAAAAAAGTACCTATTTATGATTGTAATGTTGTTTTGTAAACTGTTTAAAAATATAGTTTCTGCTGATTGTGTTTTTCAGTAGCTGAGTGGATTTTTTTTCAATGTATAACTTCTGATTTAAAAGAATAACCAAGTTATTGCTGCCATGTGATATAATAATGTATTTATTAGGTGTGAAGAGGAGGCCACTTTCATTTTAATAAGTGTTAAACTACTGGTTTATTAGATATGATCAAAACATTACTTTAGAATAGAGTACATATTCTGAGTTAGAAAGACTTAATTAAGAGTTACTTGCACACTCCTAATAGCTCTTTTGGGGTGCTTTGTTACGTAAGAATTGGCCCTATTTATTAGGTGTTAATAAGGAACTGTGGTTGTGGTACTATACCCTAATAACGCTCATACTCCAGAATACTCCTCACACAGAATAGGGGATTAATAGGTGCTTTATAAATACCAATTAAGAGCTAATTAACCACTAATAAGCATGCTAATTAGCAGTTAGTTAATGGTTAATAGGTGGACCTTAAACTAAAGTGTTACCAAAGTTTCTTTAGACATGTTGGGGCTTTTAAAATTCAGTTTAAATGGTCAAGTGCTAAAAACATCACTAAAACTAGGCCGAGCATACAGTGTCCATTTTAGGACATCCTCAGGCATAGACAAAAGGGACTTGGCCTCAGACTATACGGCCTCAGCCTCAGCCTGAACGGCATCAGAACACACGGCCTCAGCCTGAACGGCATCAGAACACACGGCCTCAGACAACACGGCATCAGAACGCACGGCCTCAGACAACACGGCATCAGAACGCACGGCCTCAGCCTGAACGGCATCAGAACGCACGGCCTCAGACAACACGGCATCAGAACGCACGGCCTCAGACAACACGGCATCAGAACGCACGGCCTCAGACAACACGGTATCAGAACGCACGGCCTCAGACAACACGGTATCAGAACTCACTGGATTTTGGAGATAGAATACTGTCCTGATACGTGGTGGTAATTTATATGTTGTGTGTGTGTGTGTGTGTGTGTGTGTGTGTGTGTGTGTGTGTGTGTCTTTGTAGGTGAACTTACTCAAAAAGGATTTGACTGCAAGGTCAAAAAGCTTTTGATGGAGGAAAGAAGAGGTATGGAATGTTTTTTAACCTCAACTGGTTACCATTGTCATACACACTTTGGTTGCTTTTAGTTGAATTAAAAAAGAACATGTTTGTCTTATTGCAGATGGAGCCAGTCCCACAGAACCATTTCAAACTACAAGTAAGGACAGGCATAATTATCTAGGGGCTGCACAACACTCCATATGAGTAATATTTAGTGCTTTTCAATTGTGATGCATCCATTACTAGGCTAATCGCAGATTTAGGTTCACTACATTTTGTCTCTGTGTTGTACCATTACAACCTGATGCAGACAACACAAGGAGTAAACAAAAAATTATATGCTGTTTGTTGTTTTTGTGTTTAGTGTATTGAGGCATGTGTAGTACACATTACTGTAAATTGTAGAAGATCACTCACTTAATTACTTGCTTGATGACAGAACTTATTTTTCGATTTTTCAGGTCCAGCAGATGCTTTTCTTAAAGCAAAAAATTATCTGAAACCCCATATTAAAAAAAACAATATCCTCTTTGCACAGGGCGCAGAAAATCCTCCCTTAAAGTATGTGAATAATATAATAATTATATAATTATAAAATACAATAATAACCCACAGACGCAATTTAAAATTGTATCAACTGTGTATGTCCAGTATTTTACATTCTGGCTTTTTAGAAAAAATAATCAATACAAGTTTTTTTTCGTATTTTTCTAAGATAAGAATGGCACCAATGGTTTGGAGACCAAAAACCACCAAAACATCTGGAAGATTTGTGAGAAAAGTCCTGGATGAACTCCCCCCAAGAGTCATCCTGGAGGGAACAGAAAATTATCAACAATTAATTAATATTGGCAAAAAAAAATTTTGGCCTGAAAATTTGGGGGGGAAGTTCACCCTCTGCCATGCAGATGGGACGAGGTGGACACAAGAGGAATTCGAAAAGGAGTACAAAGTTGCTGCCGAGATTGAAACGCCGTGGAAACGAACAATATACATTGGGAACATAAATACTGATGGTAAGCTCATTGGTTTTGCATGTCTTTGTATGTTTTATTCTTTGTATTATATTATTATTATTATTATTATTATTATTATTATTATTATTATTATTATTATTTTAGATGATTCTTGTGTAATGTCTGAGGGTGGAGACAGCGACACTTTCTCCTCAGGTGTGTTTGTGTAGCTTTTGTGATTATATAAACAACCTATATACATTTTTGCTCATGACATGTCTTGTTTGCAGAGGAAAAAATTGAAGATTCTGCTTCAGGTCTGAGTATGTTTATGTTTTCTGAGTACCAATTTTAATGACATATTGTTTAAAATATAGCAGCTTTGATAACTTTGGTTCAGAAAACTTTGTTCTTCACAGTCACTCTTTGCATTTCAGCGTGTGAGAAAATAGAGGAGGAGGCCAGTGCAAATAAAGCTGAAATCATTGAAGTGGACACAAGCCCTGAACAGAGACCTTGTGGTCAGTCATTAGGGATCAAGCTTAAACTGTACATATTAATGTAGTACATTTCCCCCTTTCTTGCCACCATTATAGCATTTATCTTGTATGTATATTTATCATTTTGCAGGTGATTTTTCATGTGAGAGAGCAACAGATCAGGTAACCTTTTTGGTGTATTTGAACTGGCCAATTTCATTAATCGTAATATCAGGGACATGTGTAAATCATTACTTTAAATCTGTAAATCCAACTAATTTATCATGTACATGCCGGCCAAATGTATGTACAGGATTTTCTTCATCTTTCCTCATCTGAGAAAACAGGGAAAGGACAGGAAAGCCACTTGATAAATAAGAATGCAGGGGCATCTGCAGGTACAGTAGGAGCAAAGTTTTAGCCATAGTCAATGTGCATTTTAATGTGCATAAAAGGTCACTGGAATTAAATAATATCTCTGTCCCTCCAGAATTACATATATACATCTCTCATATATCTCATGTATCTCTACCCATCTACAGTTGTGTTCATAATAATAGCAAGTGTGTGTTCAAAAAGATTAGTAGAGCTCAAAATCCATATTATAGCTTTTATTTTTAAAGGTTTGGGAACTCTGCGCACTCTACTGCAAAATAAAACATGAACAAAAAAAGATCCAATCCATTCCAGACCAGCAACACTGACGTAACGGAGTTGTGGAAAACCAAAAAATGCAGGGGAATAGTCCAGCAATCTCGGGCTGTTCACAGGAGACAGAAGTTGGTTGACTATGCAACACAGATGTCTCAGATTCTCAAAAGAAGTGGTTATACAATGAAATATTAGTTCAGTTATTAACAGGAAAGCAACATCTAAAGCATTTTCAGCTTATACAGTAAATGTTTGAGTTTGTAGAGGAAGAAAGAAGAAGAAAAATGCTGACGCTGCAATTTTTTAACAGCCTAATATTCTTCTTTCTTTACTTTCTGTAAAGCTATAATAAACTATTATCTTGAGCACAACTGTAAGTCCCTTCTTTAAATAAATTCCTTCTGCCATTTGGTCATCAATGTATTTAAGTAAATATAAAACTCTTTATACTATACTGGGATAAAACAATAGTAGTCAGTGAAGTGCTACTACTACTCCTACAGCTATTGTTTTTTGATGATACTTAATATGTATGTTTGTTTTCTTCTCTTTCAAGTGTGTGGTCCAAGAGTCCCCTTTGTGGACCACAGTTTAATCAAGTTTTCGGAGCTAGACCTGCTTGGGGAAGGTTCCTATGGAAGAGTATTCCTAGGATCTTTCAATGGAACCCCATCTGCTGTGAAACGGATTTTACTTGACTCCACAATGGAAGACAAAGACATTATGCACGAGATAAATGTCTCCCTGTAGGGACTATACTTACTATACTATATTTTTATACATGCTGCTCCCTTTAGGGCTTTCCTGATTGTTCACTGCTTACATTTGAAGGGCTAGTTAACCAGTTGCTTTGCTCCTTTTTCACTTGAAGTGTATCTTCTGGAGCAACATACAAAGAAAAATAATCAAAACTTGATTACTGTGACAAGCTATGGTTTCTGCATTAGTGACCTTGGTCTTTTTGTCTCAGTTTAATCTTATAATACATTGTCTAGCCCTGTGTTGCTGGGTTTTAAAACAGAACAGAGCAATAGATTACGTTGCCCTTTATAAAACACTACAGTATATAGTTACGCCTACCAAAAACTTGTATTCTTGCTTATTGCTTATTGCTATGGGTTATGCTTATATTGTGTAATTTTACATTTCATCAGAAGACTGTCACATCCCAACATTGTGCGTTTAATGGCTGTGGCGCGAAAAGAAGAATGCTTTCTTTTGGCTGCAGAGTATATTCATGGGGCCACACTTGATGATGTACTCCATAAAGAAGGCTGCTTGTTGAAGGTACTTTTATTCCTTCCTCTGATAGTTAACTAATGATGTAACAGTGTTGGTTGCAGTCATTGTAGGCTTTTATTTATAGAAAAATGTGTGTTTTACATTTCTAGTGGTGTAAGTTTAGAATTTAACCTCCTAAAGGGGTTTGTTTCTGTCAGGCACTGATGTTCAAATTGATGTCTTTTGAATATTCAAGATTAAGGTTCTTTTCTACAGAATATGGATGATATATTAATATTCCATTTATTTTGTTTTTGTGTGCATCGTCTTACTAAAGCTTGAAGGTGATGATGCATCTGGCATAGCACTGGACTTGTCAATGGCTGTGGAATATATTCACAGCCAAAGAGTCATCCACCAGGACCTGAAGCCAGCAAATATAATAGTAAGTTGCTGAATGTTATCAGGGCTCCTCTCACAATATTATCAATTATTTCAGAATGACTTTTCATGAAACAAAGTGTACTAGAAACCTAATTATGAAAATGTACATTTTGTAACATGTAAATAAAAACAATGCAATTATTTGCAAATTTTATAAAACAATACAATTGATGGCTTTTCCACTCTGATTTACAGATTCAGCATCCAACAAAGAGGGCTGTCCTGACAGATTGGGGTCTGGCCAACATTAGAGACACAGTTATGCTTTCGAAAAGCCATGCTGCAGGACCAGCTGGGGGCACATATCTGTACATGGCCCCTGAATGTTTTGTTAGTTTCCAGGACGCTACCTACCATTCAGATATGTGGTCCCTGGGAGCTACATTTCTGGAACTGTTCACAGGATCTGTGCCGTGGCATGTAAAAAAACAACGAGAGCTAGCCACTGTCATGTCTGCTAAAACTCCACCACATGGCCTTAAACAGCTCTGTGGGAGTTACAGTTTTGTAGCTGAATTAATGCACTATGATGCATTGATGAGGCCCACTGCTTCTAAAATTGTGCAAACACTGAAGTCCTTAGTTGATGTAAAAGCAAGATATGGCTTTAAATGGTGACCATATGTCAGTTTGTTTGAACCAAGTTACCAGATGTATTTGTGGACCGTTATTTAAAGTTAATATTTGTGTTAATATGTTAATGTTTTATTCTTTGAATAGGTGCTCACCCAACAAGAACTTGGGCACAAGCTTAACCCTTACCCTTGAGCATTTTTGTACATATTTCTTGACTTTTTTTTTTTATTATTTGGTGATCATTTTGGCTGTGTTACAGCTTGTGGCATGAATTTTGCAGGAACGTTTACATACATTTAAAAGCTTTGGGAATATTACACATTCTATTGTAAAATAAAACATGAACAAACATTTTTTTACTTTATTTCTTTACAGAAAGCGAATAAAATGAAATATTAGGCAGTTAAAAAAATAGCTGTGTCTGCATTTTTCCTTGTAAACTCCAACATTTACTGTATAAGTTGAAAAATGTTTTAGAATTAGCCTTCACATAAATCACTGAACTAATATTTAAGCACTGCTTTTGAGAAGTTGACATATCTGTGTAGCATAGTCAACCAGCTTCTGTTTTCTGTGAACAGTCCAGGATCACAGGTCTGGGGATTGTGCTATAACGTCTTGTTGGTCTGGATCCAAGATGCTGCTTGTTTTTGTCTTGTTGAAACCCACATTTTAAGGCCTTTTGACTTCTACAAGTATTTTGATGTATTTAAACTGATCCATGATGCGATAAATAGGCCCATCACCAAAATATGAGA
This sequence comes from Rhyacichthys aspro, assembly GCA_036850595.1. NCBI lineage: Eukaryota > Metazoa > Chordata > Actinopteri > Gobiiformes > Rhyacichthyidae > Rhyacichthys > Rhyacichthys aspro. The sequence goes on from CM072162.1 coordinate 1,850,421, forward strand.
AACAGCCCCATCCCATGATGCTTGTGTCACCATGCTTCACTATCCTCACAGTGCACTGTGATTTGAATTCTGTGTTTGGGGGTTGTCAGAAAAACTGTCTGTGGCCCACAAAAACAGAATTCAAGCTGAATTTAAGCCTTAATTCAAACAAGGCATTGTGGTGCAAGCATCATAGTTAATTAATTACATTACATTACATTTTTGCCACAAAGGTGTCAAGGGTAAGCAAAAATTTGAAGAGGTCACAAGGGTTAAACACAAAAACTTAGAACTGTACCAGGACTAAATAACATTGACTATAACAAATTAAGTCTCTTTTCTTAATTAATGAAATTTAAATTATTTTATCGTAGTAAGCCTTACAGTAGTTGAATGTGTTTTTCTATTGATGATTAAAAAGTTTTTGTCATGAAAAACGCACAAAAAGGTAAGAGCTGAAATAAAAACATGCTCAGCAAATGTGTTTTATGCAGCTTTTTATTCTTTCATACCTGTTTTATAAATGTGTACAAATCATTTGCTTCTGCAAAAGTACAAGGTGTCTGAATGCTATGTCTGTTCATAGCTTCAGTGACTTCTTGTACAAGAAGACAATAAGCTGCAAGACAGCCATCTTTTGTATATGGGAAACTGTGTTTTTGTAGAATATTTAAACATATGTGCCTGAAGTCTTCATTTGCCACAAGTGATGCTTCTTCCTCAATGACGTGTTTTGCATGTTCCATGTAATCAGGCTCAACTGGGCAAAGCATATCAGAATAACCTGTAATTGAAATTTGTATCTTTCAGAACACTAGTATTAATGGAAAAAGTCATGTTTCAATCTGCACTGCATAACTAAAAAGAATATATGGGAGTGCATGTAGCTCTAAGGCCCTAAATACAGGTGCATACCAGGAGGTGGTGAAATGTAAAGGAGGTCTGGTTTCCCAAATGGTCCTGGAGCATGCCGTTGTTTGCGGATATTGTGGGTATTCCACATTTTCTGCTCTGTTAACAAATCTTCCTGAAGTAGTGGTAGTAGTGTGTACTGCAGGCAATTGCTATTGAAGAAATCAATTACTTGACTGCAATAATAGGGAATATTGTTTGTCTGAAGTTAATCTGGCCAGCCATCCTAAATATGTTTTCTATTGTAAGTAACAAATAAACCCGTTGATTGGAATTCAAGTTTGATTTCTCAGGTGCAGCAACAGATGCAGAAGAAACTCCCTTTAGATGCAATTAATTGATTTATACAACAAATCAGAACGTAAGCATCCCTAAAAGAGTGAAGTAAATTGGCTGGCCAGACTCTATCAATGTACATTAACTTACATATGTACAGGATTATCCAATTCAAGGACACCAGACTCCATCATGGACTAATAACAGAGAGAAAACACATTTCAGATTGCTACTTTACAGTAAATTTCACCATTCTAAAATAATAAATAAATTGTACTAAAATACAATACTTTTTGCCACTGGAGAATGTTCTCTTAGCTTCCTTTATGGCATTGCATTCATATAATTTCAAGTCTCAGTGATAACTAACTTGGTAGACCAACCTTCTCCACACTGCTAGACACTGAATGTTAACTGAGATACCTCGAAGGTTGTCAGCCACTTCTTGATCCAAGTTTTTTTTAGAATGCTGTTAAAGCTTTCAGCTCTCTGGAGAACAACAACAAAAAGTGTAATATCTTTACAGGCAATTGGCAACATATTGAACAGGTCTAATCTGCTGAAGAGTTAAGAAAAGAATTGAAGTGAAGTGAGGACTAAACCTGCTTCTTGAATTATGGCCATTTTGTATAAATGCATGTGTAACAGCTTGCCTGGTTGTGAACTGATTTCCCCATTCTGAAGGACTGCCATGCCTGGTCCCCCAAATCTTTCATACGAAAGGCAATTTGCATCTGTCCCACGATCATATTTTCTTTGCCACGGTCACTCCTTATCATCCTGGGACAGCCTGTGTGTACAAAAAGACAAGTTTACAACTAAGATTGATACATACACATTCTTAGTACAATATGACCTCTAGATAAATTATTCATACCTCCAAGTTCTTGAACAGCATCATAGAAGTATTTGGCTATAATTTTTGGCTTCCGGTTTGAGGTACCAACTTTCAACCATAAAACCTTCCTAGAAAATCTGTATTTGAGAAAAGGTGCACATACCGATAAAAGTGAGAACGAATAGCTGCAGCCTGGCTAAATCTTTATTAGCAAAATTCAACACCTTGCCTCAATCATGAATTCCATCAATTTAGAATGCTATTCTTTCAAAATATCGATAAAAATATTTACATACCCATCAATGCACAGATGAATCCACAAACCAAAAAACTTCAGTTTGTCATTACCTGTATAAAGCCATGCAGTTCCAATTACAAGGATGCAAAGCTAAAGTCATGAAACTTAGGATGCTAGAGTTTAAGTACCATCAATGTGCCAGGTTTCATTCGGACCATTGCTGAGGTAATTCCTTCTCTGGATTTTCTTTTTGCCAGGACACCTTTTGAGGAGACCGCTTCTGTCAAGCTCCCTCATTATTTGCGCAATATCATCCCTAAATTATTAAATGGTTACAAATGAATTACTAGATAAACTAAAGAGAGTCAAATGGCATCAGTATAATAAGATCACCTGTAACAAGGCTGCAATCCTCTAACATCTCGGATACGCTTAAGCATGGCTCTGATACCTTGCTCAGGCGACCACAATTTCATTTCACTCTGGAATATAATTTTAGAAATTTAAAGAAATAATTTTAAGAAATAATTTGATTACATTTAATGTTAGACATGGTATAACACTATAAAATAGGTGATAACTGTAAAAGAAAAAAAGACTTACAGAGAAACAGAAATTTTTAGTGACAATATTTTACCTCTACAGCTTTGCGGATTTCAACTAAAGGTCGCTGGGAACTTCTCCGCCTCAAACCTAGATCTTTTAAAATTCTTCTCAGATGCCTCTCACTAAGTAAACAACAAAGTAAGCAGAATAAAACGTGTTCATAAATTATTATTTACTGAAACATAAAATCTAATCATAGAAGGTAATGGCATTATAAGAGTTTTACCTGATTTTATATCCAAGAGAAGCCATGACACGGCAGATCTCAACTTGCTTGCAGCCAATTTTAAACAGAGTTGTTATCAATTCAGCTACAAAAAAGTGAAACAAAAAACTTTTTTTTTTTTAACTTGTCTGCATCGAACCGTGAACCGAACAGTGAACCTAAATCTGCGATTAGCCTAGTAATGGATGCATCACAATTGAAAAGCACTAAATATTACTCATATGGAGTGTTGTGCAGCCCCTAGATAATTATGCCTGTCCTTACTTGTAGTTTGAAACGGTTCTGTGGGACTGGCTCCATCTGCAATAAGACAAACATGTTCTTTTTTAATTCAACTAAAAGCAACCAAAGTGTGTATGACAATGGTAACCAGTTGAGGTTAAAAAACATTCCATACCTCTTCTTTCCTCCATCAAAAGCTTTTTGACCTTGCAGTCAAATCCTTTTTGAGTAAGTTCACCTACAAAGACACACACACACACACACACACACAACATATAAATTACCACCACGTATCAGGACAGTATTCTATCTCCAAAATCCAAACACGTGGCTAATCTGCATATGTCAACAAGCCGGCGCTACGTCACATTTGTTTGTCCACGTAGAAAATGAAAGCGAGTCATGTCAAAATACAAAATTATTTTTTTGAGATATTTTCTGAAACGCTACGGCAGTCACCATTAATTGAAACTACTCTGCTCAACTATCCAGTTTTTATGAATTAAGTATCATATAGTGATAGTAAGCGAAAGTAAGGCAATTTTTTTGCAACGAGTGCTTACCGTTTTCGAGCTCTCTCCTCAGTGCCTCGTACCGCTGAACTTTGTCCATTTTGATTCTGAAATAGAGAAGTTGGTAATTTCACCGTCACAATGGTAACTAGCTGGCTAGCATTACTTAACATAAATCATAGAAGAAGAGCCACACAAAGAATAGGACGACAACATGTACTGGGAATTGTATAGTATTCGTGTAAATCACGCGTCTACTCAAGCAAATATACTGAATCCTGTCATTTTTATAATATGAATTGCAAGAAAGAACAGCGGAGACTTACCCTAGCAACCGTTCTGAGCGTCGTTGAGTAGTTGTGATGGTCGCATATTGATGACGTCCCGAAATTGTGCCGCGAACCTGTGTTGTCTAAAGCCGTGAGTTCTGATGCCGTTTAGGCTGAGGCCGTGAGTTCTGATGCCGTTTAGGCTGAGGCCGTGCGTTTTGATACCGTGTTGTCTGAGGCCGTGCGTTCTGATGCCGTGTTGTCTGAGGCCGTGCGTTCTGATGCCGTTCAGGCTGAGGCCGTGTGTTCTGATGCCGTTCAGGCTGAGGCTGAGGCCGTATAGTCTGAGGCCAAGTCCCTTTTGTCTATGCCTGAGGATGTCCTAAAATGGACACTGTACGAGCATTACAGCATCCCTGTCATCAGATTACAATAATGTATAAAATCTGGCCTACACAGATTTAAATATCTAAGTAAATAGGTAGTAAATAATTGTGAAATGTGTAAACTAAACCTCTCTCTTAATGGTCAATGGTTCTATAATATTAGCCTTGTGCTTGTGTTGCATATAAAACAGAAGAATCTCACCACACGGTGCTGATGTGAAATCTGTACAGAATTACTGTCTCTTATGTCCAACCTGTTGTATTATACAACACAATGTGGGCTTTGTGAATGTAATGATAAGACATAATCAGATGATGTATTCATGTTTGCTGTAATGTCTTTTATTCTGTAATCCTGCACAATCTGATAGTGATCCCCTGTTGCTGTGTAATTGTCAGATAAAATGAAACATAAAAACCACAAAGGTCTCTTTTTTCATATCATACTGGATCTTTGAGTCTGATAAGGATGACTCACATACACAGATATTAAATATTCAGCCATTACCTGTCTGTCTTGAACATCAAAGCCATGTGTTTCTGAGAATAAGCCCACTCTTCCATCTTCAGAATAAAGGTTGGTAACAGTAAGAATATCAATCCTTTTAGCAAAAAAAGGAACAAAGACAAATATCTGGCAAAGCTTTATTTAGGTGTTACTTTAATTTAAAGGCCACTTGATATGTGGGTTAGTATGTATGTATATGTACAAATGTTGGGATAGATGGAAAATGCATCAGTGGATCTAGTTTACACTGCAACACTTTATCATGCCATAACATGACATACCGTACTACCTAAGAACAGTTTGAGCACTCAGAGGCTAAACTCCACTCCTTTAATGACATTAACATTAAAACCTTATTCTACACAACTTTACACAGTGCTCTCCAGTGTACACTCGTTTACCAAGATTAGTAAGAAAAGAGCAGCAGAATGTCCGTCTGGGATGAGTCTCTGGTTAATTGCCCTGGGACTGTGGCTCAACCCATGGCTCATTAGCTCCAACCTCCACCAAAGCACAAACACCAGCTCTGCATTTTATTCCCCATCCAGAGCTTTTTATAGTCATTTATGTAATTAAGTATTGCCAGTTGAGCTTTTATCAGCCAGTGATTAGGTCTGCAAAGCAACAATTACACGTGCCAATTTGGAACTTCACTGCTGCACTTCATTCATCAAATGAACGCATCTGTAAGAGATTACAGTAGGTCATATCAGCTGAATGAGAAATTAACCTCTCTTAAGTTCTAGATGTTAATTAAGAGCTCTGTATTAGACTATATATCACAATGTTGTTAGATTATTCATTAAGCATTGCTACTTAAGAAAAGATTAGAAAAAAAGATCAGCAAAATTTAAGTGTTAGACCTTGCATTGTGCACCTGGTAACATACAGCAACAACAGCAAAAACAGCGTTTGTTTCCAAAAACACATTTGATTTGAAGAGTCTAGTCTTGTGCTGAAATAATTGGAAAGTAAATGCTGCCACAAAACATATATTAAACAAAAATTACTTGGTTTGTTTTATAGACATCTCCAATCATTGTACCTGACCCACCTCACAATAGGACCAGAGCCAGAATGTACTTGTTCAGGGGCCTGCGAAGAATGTCCGCTGACATTGTTCTCATCATGTTTGTGAGGCAGCCTAATATAGAATTGTAGAGTTCATGGATTCCCAAATCAAAACAGTCTTTTTCTCTCAGATCTTGGGCATTTAAATAGTCCAATTGACCACATTTATTCACACCCACTGACAAAATAGCTTGCCACTTCATTATTTACAATGGGTGTTGTGTTGTATGTATGATTGTGAGTATTGACGTGATTTGATTCCTAGTCCTGCTTTGTCCTTTCCTTTTGAACAGTGCTGGGTGTGCTGCATCGCTGCAGTGATGAGGTTTTGCCCTGAAGGAAAGAGCTGGTCTGGGTCCAACGAAAAGCTAAAGCACTGCAGTATTGTTCCAGCAATCAGAGGAAGTTCAGCCTTATGAGATAACTGGCTTTATTAGGTGTAGAAGCCAAGAAGTTCACTGACCTAAAAGTCCACACTACTACTCTTATTTTAAAAAGTTTTTGTAATTAAGCATTTACCTTTGAAACCTATAAAATCTGCTTCATTTTGACTTGTTTGGTCAGCAGCTTGTCAGTGGGATGTTACCATTGGCCATTTAGTTTAGAGTTAAATGATCAAGATTAAAGATAAGTAAAGACACTGAGGAAAGACTCTCACTCGTTTTACTCAAACTTCCATGTGTTTTTTTAAATCTTTGTTACTCCTTCATATTTTTTTTAGAAATTAACTAAAAAAAATAGTTTTAGAAATTTCTGTTTAGTGCATGCATGTCTTCACTGTCCCCACAGAGGTGAAGGTTGTTAATGGCACAGTTGTTATTGGATGACAAACAACAAACACCAAAATTTATCTATCAGTTGTTTCAATTGTCAATGTTTGTACTTACAAACATAATAAAAAATACAAAACAGTATAAACTGTTCATCTATGTTGGTATGCTTATATATAAGTATTGCTCTTAACACTGACCTTGACCCTAAGTTAATTAGATTTTTTAGGTGTGTCATTCCAAGTGAAAAGGAAATTCCCACTGTTTCACTCGAACATAACTTTTATGTGCATTTTAAATCTCAGATTACTGTCGAACTAAGGCAGTCATTTAAAATTGTCAACTTGCAACTACACTAAATCATTAAACATCAGAATTTAACCAATAAAGGAGCTGATCTGAACTGACAATAAATTACTATCTTTGAAAAAAGTGTATTTATCCAATACATACACTGATGAGGCACAATGTTATGATCACCTGCCTAATATTGTTTCACCATTCATCTTTACTCTTGCCAATTAGTCCTGCTTCTAAAACATCAACAGGACAAAATGTTCACCTGCTGCCTAATATATTCCACTCACTAATGTGCCATAATGAAAAGATAATCAGTGTTATTCACTTCACGTGTCAGCAGTCTTAATGTAATGAACTGGTGCACATAGAGCCATGCTAAAACACACTGGAACATATACAAGGCTCTTATGGAGAGGCTGGAGATGGGTTATTTATTCATTTACATTTAAATTCAGAGTGAGTTTAAACGTAAGACACAATGTTATGTTTTATTTTATTTTTAAAAAACAGTATATCCTGTCCCAGTAAATTCCTAGAAAGTTGAGAATATCACCTTTTTTTCTTTTCACAGAGGCAGAGCCAGTTTGAATACACCGGTTCAACACAGTCAGAGGCTTTGTAAAGTGGAGTGTGCCTTTGAATCGAGCCCAAGTACTCATAATGAATAAGAGAGAAATACTGAGAAGCACACACAGCCACTTACTGAATACAAGCCCCAAACCTGATGGTACACAACATCCAAAGAAAAGGAATAATGTACTCATACTTAACAGAGAGAGTTACATTCAAAAGCTAGTAATACAATATGGTATAAAGTAGTTCCTGTACTCAGTCAGCCACTTGACTGTCAGACAAATATCATGTCATCTGCCATGTTAAACTGTGTTTCTGAGGAATTGGAGGTATTGTACTGTTACAGTCTGCTGCAGTGTATGTAGGCCATCATAAAGAACAATTAAGACTCACTAATAAAGAGAGAATAAAGAATAAATCTTAACCCACAAAATGAAGTCATCATCTCACTTTAACTAAGGCCTGAGGCAGAGATAACTGAGGGGGGTGTGTGTAGTAGGGAGGATTCTGTGGCTCAGAATGAAGGAACCAGAGCAAAGCGTCCCCTGGGAGCACTCATCCAGATTCTAATATAGCCATATTCCCTCTGAATGTCTGTTAATTACTTCCCCTGTAACTATAAGACTCAAACGCCTGGACGAGGAAGAAACCTGTGAGTGGAAACGCAAGAGAGACAACTAGATCTGGGTTAATTACTTTGGCTGCGGTTGCCAACACAAAGAACACTGTTCCTAGCCCGCGTCCAGCACTAGCTTCAATAGTACATCAAGGAACAAGATTAAAAGCATTAACACTGGTGATTTCTTCTTGGTTTGGGCCAAACATAAAATGAAACATTAAGTTTTGCTTGATAGAATAAAGTTCTAGTTTGCTTGAGACTGACTCAAAAGATTTTGAAATCTTAAATTAGTCGTCTGAAAGAACTTCTGTGTTGGATCATTTTTGGTATATCTGCAAACTAATTAATAATGGGAGCATCTCATTGGTTACCAAATGATGTGGGTTTTCTGGCTCAGGGCCAGTTTGCTTCATGTAGAGCTCTTTTTTATCAAGGGGCTGAGCGGTCCCCAGATAGCAAAAGATGTTATTTCAATGTTGATTTATGATCAAATTGGTTAATTTTGGTTGAGGTTGAAAAATCAAAGTTGAGTCAATGTTTAATCACAGTGGAAATTTCAATGGTTGAAAGAAGGATGTTGAATCAACGTTGTATAATGGTTAGTTTTTTGATGGTTAAAATGCTACCATTAAATCAACGTTTTTTCAATGTATGGTACCTGGTCAAGTGCAAAGAACGCAAATTAAAGTTTTCTCGAGACGTTGCCGTTGGAATTCCAACTGCCCTGCATCGGCAATGAGGCGCGGAGACTGCTGTGACGCAGGGAGCCCCAACTGGCGGTGAGTTCCTAATATGTATTGGAATTACCTAAGAACTGCGTGTGTTGTATTGAGATATCACATAATCAGTCATTTTACAGGCGTTTAATGTCAACTTACTTGTCAACTTCATCCAAGTAGCTAGCCTGCTAGCTTAGCATTGATAACTAACGTTAGTTTTTGTTAGTGCGTTGTCGCACTATAAGTGTTGCTGCCTCGATGTAGACTTGTTCAATCTCTAACTGTGTGTTCCTCGAACAAAAAAATACATTTTTTTGTATATTGTAGCGGAGCAGAGCGGAGGTATCACATAATCTACACAGCCATCATGCTTTGCGCTGAGTTCAGTACAACGGGGGTATGCAGGAGTCGAGCTCCGAGTTAATGTGAATTTGCGAGACATTACGGTTGCTTTCAGTAATAGCCAACAGATGATTTAATAAATACATTATTACAGTCAAGCTAAAAGTAAAACTAATAGCTAAAATTAAAAACAACCTTTGGTGCGGAGTTCGTAGAATCTAACTTCTGTCTCTATGCAACACATGTGAGGGTAGTAATTACAGTACATCTATTCCTATTCTATTTTCGAATTGCCTAAAGCCAGTTCAGATTATGAGCTACTTTACAAACTGATAAGCCTTGTGTACTCTTGTTTGTTTGCAATATTTCGATTTTTTAAGATGGTATATCAGTTAAAGAAATTGACAAATATCAGTACACCTTGAAATGTAAAATAAATATTTATTATAATAAATTACTGGGTAAAAAGTAGGTATGAGTGATATGGACTTGAAATTATTTCTATCTTGATGGCTATAAGAGTTTGCTTAACCATTTGGTAGAGCACATTTTGAGGTTCCATTTCTCACTGAAAAAAAAAAATCAGCAAAATAACTCAGCCTTATTGAGCAATCTCTACCACTCAGTTACAGTATGCAATACCATAAAAATCCACTAGAAGACTTTCTGCTTTTTGACAGTGAGCTTTTTACCTAAGTCAACAAAGACAATGTTGGAAACTAACAGATCACCTCTGACTAACATTTGTCAATATACTCCTAAAATCTAATGTTTTGTTTTTCTTCTAGACATTGCAGGAAAGAAAATCACCTCAATGCTTGCTGAAATACTTTTAGAAGTGAAGCAAATGTCACGTGACATTCAGTTTTTAAAAACTGAACTTCTTGACATGAAAATGGAGACAGCTCAACCTGACTCCCAAATAGACCTTCCTCTTACCCTCCCAGTTACCAATGAGGAAGAGTTTGATCAACTTGAAGCTGCACTTAAAGAAGAAGGATTACGTCGAAAAATGGTGAACAGGAAAAATAAATTAATTGAAACTATTTCTGCAGATTACTGACAGATACTGTATACAAAAGTATGTTTTTTTTTTTGGTCTATAGTTTAGTTCCTTAGTCCCAGTTTAGCCTTTATCCTGCTTTTTTCTGCATTTATTGCTGGGTTAATCATTTTTTTAAACTAGTTTTGTCCAGAATTAAATCATATTTCAGTCCTAAGTATTGACCTTTTTATCATCGGATAACATGATCCGACAAATGCTATCTGCAACTTTAACAAACAGTCTGGCCTGCATTTTTAACTGGAGGGGAAAGGGAGTGAAGAGGGCTTTCAAGGACACTTTGGTGCAGGACTGCTTGTTTGGTAAGTTAACTCCTGAGTGTCACACAGAAGTGATTAGAAAGTATTATTTATTATATTTTGCAGCTGTTATTATTATATTTTTGTTTGTTTGTTTCTTCAACTCCCACCTCCGGCAGAACTTTGTCGGAATCCCAGCCGGAGACCATGAGTCTGAGTGGACCATGTTCTCTGCCTCCATTGCCGACATGGCTGCTCAGAGCTGTGCCCATATGGTCTTCTGTGCTTGCCTTTGCCTAACCTTGAACCCGGTGAAAAATAAACTTAATAAAAGGATAATAGCTTTTTTTAGTATAATAATATATAAAATTTATTAAAAATATATAAAAAAAAAAAAAAAAAAAAAATATATCTAATCATTTAAGTGCCTTTGCATGTACCTAAACTGAAACACTGAGACTTTGACAGTACTGTAGGCTACTGTAAAGCCAAAATGTCTGGGTGATTGATTGTTGTTTGAATTCATCAAGATAACACCCTATGTAATAAAGGAATATAAATAATCAATGATTGGATTTATAATACGAGTTCAGGACAGCTTTAAATGTAAGGAGTAATTATTGCTAGTTGTGAACATGGTGTATGGTACTGGGAAACTCAAGTAATTATGCTTAGGTGCTCTTTCTGTCTTTAGCGACTGAATTGAAGCTTTCAAATGAGGAACAGAATGTTCATGTTCACAAAAGTTTAGACGTGGTTATTTGTGCACAAGCCAGTGAGTGTTGGAACAATGCACTTAGAAATAAAGGTTTTTGTCTTCCTCTCATTGAGGGTGACATAACACCAGACTTATCACCTGAGAAGATAGTATACCAACACAAAGAACATTTTTCCTAGCCTGCGGAGTAGGATTAAGGACACAAAAAAGGCGACTATTATACAGTTGCTCAGTAGCCTACTCTGTTGCTCTTCTTGTCATAAGCTGAATGAATAAATATAAACTTTTCATGGTTTTCAATTTAACACAGATTTGTTTATGCTAACTGTATTGAAAGGCTAGGCTACATGGAAATTCAAACACAACAGTACAGGATAAACACCTGGTATTCCGTTTACCACACTTTATTGTTTACAGTGCATTTCAATTGTGAGCACTCATGTGTTACAGTTAAATACCAGATAGATAAGGCTATGTGGGTTATTACATGTATTTACTAAATGGTCAGAAACTGATTCGTAGAGCTGTGTTGTCTGGTTTTAGCACACACCTGGTACTCTACTGGAGTGTCTATTGACATTGGTTAAAAATGTTTTCCACCCCAGTGCAAATGTCATCTCCGCCTACCGTGAGGCTATGGAGAGGGATCAGTTGACCTCAAATAGACTCGAGCAAACCTTGCGGCACTGTTTGCAGTGGAAGTGAGCCTCTGTTGACCTCGACTGTGGACATCAATGGATGGATCCCCTCAATCCCACCGACACGTCTTCTACCAGGTAAACTCTGGACTCTTTCCTGGGGAGTTGTTCTGGGCATGTTCCATCAGAAGGTGGCCCCAGAGAGGACCTAGGACATGTTGCAGGGTCTTGATCTTGGCTGGAAGTTTGGGCATCACTGTTCAGACTGCTTTCCAGATAAGTGGAAGAAAATTGGATGGATTTCTAACAGATGTTTATCTGGGTGTTCATATAGATTCTGCCCACTTCTCACTGTCAGTGGAAACAGATCCTATGTACAATAATATGCTGGCAACACTTGTCAAAAGAGACAGGAGCACAAATGTGAGGAGATTATTAAAATGTCAACACAAAGAACTGCAGAGCAGGGCTAGTGCATACTGTCCCCAGTGTCTAGGTCTAGGTTACCTCATCTAGGGCTTGTTGTACCCAATAAACTATGAACCTGTTTCTATATATCCTGACGTATAACTGACTTATAGCTGTAATAAAACATTGGAAACCTAAATGTAGAGACTGTGTCTGCACAGTGGGACTGTCTCTAAAAAGGGATGGGAGTTGATTCTATAAAACAGGAGTTTGAAGGCTGAAGACCCAACTTTTATAGAATGAAACACTAGAATGATGCAGCACTATTGATGACTATTGTGCATGCTAATTTACATGAACAAATTGGTGTCTGTCTGTTAAATAAGATTTAAACCAGCAGGGAACTTATCCTGCAATGCCAATGTTGGATTCTTCTTCAAGAAAATGTTGTGGTTAATTTTTTAACTGCTGCACTGAGATCTAAAAGAAACAGTAACTAATCCATGTGGACTCAGCAGGACATATGTGAATATCTGGTCTGAAAAGATTGGATGCATACTAAAATGCAATGTTAGAATTGCCTCAATAACTTAAACAAAATAATGTCACCTGGCTTTGCTCATAATGAATTAGGAGATACTTAACTGTTTACTGTTAAAATATAGCTCATACACCAGGTAGAAGGCTGACAGTAGGCGTTATGTGAAGGTAGCTGCAGTGACTGTTCGTTCCTCTGTTTTCACAAACGAGACGGTGAGTGGTTCAGAGAAACTAAACAAATACAGTAAAAAAAACAGTGGGGTTGGGTGTTTTTTTCCTCAAAGAGGAATTGTTGCCTACACATATATAAAATACAAAGAGAGATAATAAAAGGTCCCATGAAAAAAAAAAATTAAGATATTTCCTTCTTACTATTCCACCTGAAATGAGAAAATGCAGTAGAAAAAGTTTGTGTACTTTTGTCAGTCTTGAGTTCACCTGAATCATGTCTCTGTGTAGCATTGTTAGAGAGGATTAACAGAGGACTAGCAGTTTGTTTTTGTAAAGAACAAGAAAATTCTTTAGTGAATCAGAGGGTCCTTGAGTTTATACAAGAAGACAACTACACAAGCACAATACAGCTCAGTGAGGAAGCAGCATACTAACAGGCTTCATGACATTATTCTCATCAATGCTACAAATCCACAGTGCATTTCATTCATGACAGACAGGTGCTGCATTTACAAAGTATGATAATAAACATTTATGAAAGCTGTAGTTTGTAGCTTTTCTAAATTGTTTAAAATTTTTAAAATGAGTAAAACTGACCATCTGGCTTCATACTATAATGTGAAATAGGTACACTGTTATAACATTTATTTTCCTTTAGTCACTCATTGCTTTGGCAGCGATTTGATATTTTGCTTTCTTTGTGTGTGACAAATAGAAGTCAATTTAGACCAAATCAAAGTAGTGGGATTTCTTTGAGGTTTGTTCATGTGATGTCATGAGCGTATTTTGTTGTTTGCCTGACACTGTGCTGTTGCTGCTCTTAGCCGATTCCTACTTTAATTTAAAGCAAGTCTGATTAAAGTCTGATTTGCATATTTTCACAGTCCTTTGCATCTTTTGGTGTGCAACTATTTAAACAAACGTATTAATCACCCGACAAACACTTTATTGTTAGCTTAGTCTGTTAGCTTGAGGCGACTAAGAGTTCTCAGTGGCTTCTCCCTCTGCCTCTTCTCCTTCTCTGCTGTCTTGTTCAGTGTGCCATATGTTGAGTTACAGCCCTGCCTCATTTAACGAGAGGGAGACGTGTAATAGGTGCAGTTTGTTTGTAGCTCTGGAGGCACGGGTAACAGAGTTAGTCGCGGTTCCGCATGATGGAAGTGTCCAAGAGTAGCCAGGTTAGCGTAGAGGCATAGGGAGTGCGGACCACAGCAGGGGAAGCAGCAGGTCAGACAGCCCCCCAGAAAGTCCCGATCAGCCGGAACAGGATAAGTTTGTGATGGTTCGAATGAGGAATAGCACCAAAAACAAGCCCATGATACCGAGTCATCACCCTGTTCATGTTTCTAACAGATTTTCTCCGTTCAGCAATGCACCCTTAGTGCGCCAGCGGCTGTAGTGGTAGGTGTAGGTGTTATCCGGAGACCAGAGCAGGCGACATTGAGGGACATTTGAAACTGCTGGCGAATTCTAAAAAGCAGTACAGGTAAATAATTTCAACAGTAATGATGTGTAGTCACAAATCAGAAGTCACCAAAGTGAACGTAGCTTTGGTGTGTAACTTTGCCAAAACTATGTCAGACTCCGTAACGTTCTCTGGTCCTCTTCCTGATTCGACCAATGATGAAATGTGTAGCTGCATGTTATCATTTAACCTCTGGAAAACAACGTGGGCTTTATAGACAATTGGAAGGAATTCTGGAGAAAACCTGGTTTCATTCGTAGAGACAGCATCCATCCTACTAAGGTTGCAGTCTTACATGCTTCTCTGTTTCTTCGTTAGGACTGTCAGAACCCATAGAGACTGTGTCTGTTCCCCGAGTGCACAGACATCTTTATAACTCAAACACAGGCCCCAGCAGAACTTTTACATCAATAAATAACAAATCTAATTTAAATGCAAAGAAATGCAATAAAGAAGTCAAATGCGGATTACTAAATGTCAGGTCTGTTTCTTCAAAATTGCTATTAGTTAAGGATTTAATTAGTGATCATAAAATAGATTTAATGTCGTTAACAGAAACATGGCTTCAACAGTTAGTTGTTAGTCTAAATGAATCAACCCCATCTAGTCATGTAACTATCACACAGCTCGAAGCACAGGCCGAGGTGGAGGAGTGGGAGTAATCTCACACTCCAGTTTATTAATGAGCCCCAGACCTAAACAGTCCTATTGTTCTTTTGAAAGCCTTGTGCTGTCAATCACTCATCCCAGTTGGAAAAAACAAAAAACAGTTTTATTTGTTATTATCTACCATCCTCCCGGTGCTTTTCTGAGTATCTAAATGAATTTTCTGATTTTTTTTATCCCGCTTTGTTCTATACTCCGACAAAATTATTATTGTAGGGGACATTAACATTCATGTTGATGACAGCAGAGATAGTTTGGGCAGTGCATTTATGGTCTTTTTGGATTCTGTTGGTTTTGTGCAAAATGTAAATGACCACTACACCTTGGGCCTTATATTAACCTACAGTACAGAGATTAGTCAGTTAAAAGTCCTGCCCAATTACTCCGTCCTATCAGATCATTTTTTAATTACCTTTCAGTTCTCTCTTGAGGACTACACTCTTCCTCTGGACAAACCCCAGTTTAGAAGAATATTATTTAATAAAACTGTTAATATTAGACAATATTAGCCAGTATTTCTCCAGTTAATCTGCAGAGCAGCTCCAACAGCCCCAGTTCCAACACAACAGATCCATTTGTTGATACAACAATGTGTTCAATGCAGACAGCTGTGGCTGTGTGGCTCCACTAAAACAGAGGGTCATTAGAAATAGTTGAGTATCACCCTAGTTTAATACAGAAACTCATCTCCTGAAACAAGCCACGTGTATATCAGAAAGGCAATGGCATCATTTCAACTCTGAGGAGTCACTGAGGGCCTGGAAAAACAGTCTTTTAATTTATAAGCAATCCTTGCATAAGGCCAGAACTAGGTATTATTCAACGCTAATAAAAGAAAACAAAAATAATCCTAGATTTTTGTTAAGCATTGTACCCAGGCTGACGAACAGTCACAGCTCAGTAGAACCTAGCATCTCTTTATCTCTTAGCTGCAGTGACTCCCCCCCTTCCGAACTCTTGAAAGAGGTCCTTCCCTTAATTATTGAAACTATTTTGAATATAATAAACTCTTATTTGGAAACAGGCTATGTGCCACAGTCTTTTAAATCTGCAGTGATTAAACCTCTGTTGAAAAAACAACCCTCTATCCAGGTGCCCTAGAAAATTATAGACCCATATCCAATCTTCCTTTTATTTCAAAAAATCCTCGAGAGAGAGTTGTGGTTTAACAGCTGTCCAGTCACCTGCAGGACAATAATTTATTTGGAGATTTTCAGTCAGGATTTAGACCATACCACAGCACAGAAACAGCTTTAGTGAAAGTCAACAATGATCTGTTAGTAGCTTCAGATAATGGACTGGTCTCTGTCCTGGTCCTTTTAGATCTCAGTGCAGCCTTCACCTGTGTTAGGTCCTATACTTTTTACATTATACATACAATATAATCAGAAAACATGGAATTAAGTTCCACTGCTACGCTGACGACCCCCAGTTGTATCTATCAAGCAAACCCGATAAAAACAATCCAATAGACAAACTAGAAGCCTGTGTGAAATACATAAGGACCTGGATGACGTTAAACTATCTTCTCCTAAACCCAGAAAATATGAGGTGATCATACTAGGCCCCGGGAGTATAAGAGACACACTATCAAACCAAATAGTAAATGTAGATGGTGTTGCTTCGAGTTTAACTGTTAGGAATCTTGGTGTAATATTTGATCAAGATTTATAGTTTTAAAACACACATTAAACAAGCTTGTAAAACTGCATTTTTTTTCAGTTGTGCAACATAGGGAAAATTAGGAATATCTTATCTAAAAGTGATGCTGAAAAACTAATCCATGCATCTGTTACGTCGAGGTTAGACTGTTGTAATTCTCTGCTGGCAGGATGCCCAAATAACTCCTTGAAGTTAGCTTGTACAAAACGCAGCAGCTAGAATACTAACAGGAACAAACAGACGAGAGTCCATTACCCCAGTGTTAGCCTGCTTTCACTGGCTTCCAATTGAATTCAGAATTAAGTTCAAAATCCTTCTCCTCACTTATAAGGCCCTCAGTGGGAAGGCCCTGTCCTATCTCAGAGACCTCAAAGTGCCGTACCGTCCTAACAGAGCACCGTTCTCAAAATGCAGGGCTACTAGTCGTTCCAAGAGTTTCCAAAAGTACAATGGGAGGTAGAGCCTTTAATTACCAAGCTCCTGTTTTATGGAATCAGCTCCCAACTCTCCTTAAAGGTAGACTAGTAACCTTAAAGAAGTAAGTAAGACTTTCCCTTTTTGATAGGGCTTATGGTCAGTATATATACAGTAGATGAGATAAGCTGCTCTAGGCCTAGACGCTGGGGGAGGTATGACACACTGAGCTTCTATTTTCTGGCTCCATCCTCATTCTTGTGACATTATAGTTCACATATCTTTTTAGTTCATTGCTGTTCACAAGTTGTCCCTCTGTCCCACTCTCCTCTGGGGGAGTGGATACTGTTGCAGATGTCCAGCTGCTGTTAGACATCACAGTGATGACTGGACCTTAGCTGTGGCCCATCTGAGATCATGTCCCGACCCATGGACCCCTCCTGACCCCAGTTCCTCTCACTCAGATGAACTGTTCCTGATATTATCATGGACTATATTCATATACATTTTCATTCACTTATACATACGATGGACTATTTGTCAGTGACTGTCCTGGACACATCTGTTGCACGTCCTGTCTGTTCTGGGAATGGATCCTTCCTTCTGTGGTTCTCCCTGAGGTTTCTCTTTTTCCCCGGCTGGGTTTTTTGTGTTTTTCCTTACCCTGATGGAGGGTCTAAGGACAGGGGATGTTGTCTTGTTCTGCCTGTTTGCATTTTACTGTCTGTTTTGTGAAGCCCATTGAGGCAATTGCTGTGATACTGGGCTATAGAAATAAAACTGAATTGAATTTAACTGAATTTCTCAAGAGCAGTGAACACAAGCACTAATCACAGATAAGATGTCTGAGCTGAGTTGCCAATCAACGAGCTACCTTATTCATCACCTATGCACGAGCCTGAAGCTGACAACTTTTTCAAAATGGAGGGGGTCCGTAGTGACGGAGGTCTTGAAAGTAATGCATTTTAATTATGTTGCTCAGGTATTAACTCTGTCATTATTTATAATACAATACATTTACAATTACTTAATCAAACATGCATGTGGTCATTACACTATGGTTTCTGTGTTGTATAATCTGATATTTCATGTCCAATTTGGAGCAACATTAAGTTGTTGCAGGTTCGTTTGTAGCTGCAAACTCACATTAGCATGTCTGTATAGATACAGTGGATGTATTTTAAGATCTGGACAAGGTGCTGCCCCCTTTCCCTGCCACCAATTTGATTAGTGGCCACTCAAGATGCAGCAACAAAATAATTCAACAATTAAACAACCCACATAATCAATACTTTCCTAAAAAAAAACCATGTTGTATACAATTAGATACTTGTGGATTTATTCATGCTCTGTAGTCAATTGTTAATTTCTAAAATGTTACTTTAGGAATTGCATAAATGTTAGTAATACTTTAATATGAACATTTACTGTATTGCAGTAGTATATAATAGCTTCATGTTTTGTACATAATCTTTAGAAAAATCGTGTGTAACAAACCACATTTACCACATTAGTCACTGTATTTGCCAAAAGCTAAAATTGCTATATTTTAGTATTTGATTAAACTAATAAAAGATAAAAATGTCACCTTAAATTATGTTTTTAAAATTCATTCTGTAATGAACATTGAGATTCACTATATGCTGTGTTTGTTGTACACAACCTTCATTTTCAATATTTCACTTGCTAATTGCCCTCATTTGTTTCCTCAATTTTCACAAACAAAATGAAATGACTATGACTATGCAAGTTACATTTTTATTAAAATAATTAAACGTGTAAAATGTGGCTGTTGTTTAAGGATCATGGCCAAGCATATAATTAACTTGTTTGGCATAGTTAGTTTGATAAAATGGTTCTTCATGATAAATGTTCTTTACAAATGCATCTGCAGATGTAAAGGGTGCAGTGTAAAAAGCCTGTGGTAATCACTGGCTGTACACACTACTGCAGTCCACCAGAATCAGAATGAACAGCTCATATTAGGATGTTGTGCAAGTGGCTGTTGTTATTCAGGCCTCGTGCACAAACAGGACACGCTATCATTTTCCAAAGCAGCGTGTCAGACAAAAAGCCTTACACAGCTTTGGATGCTTAAGTGAACACTCAGTCTAATCTTGCATGGCCAGATGAGTGTCGCAGCAAGTTCAGTGAGTCAGAAACACTTGGGGCTCTCAGCTGGCTTAACAGGCCTACGCAGTCTGCAACTTGGACCTGAAGAGTCATGCCACACAATGTTGCCACAAATCAGGACAGATTTAACACTTTAATTGCAATGTGACCTTTAGCAGATTTGAAGTAAAGTTTTGGTTGGTTGCACCATCATTTTCTCAAACTTTTGTTGTTCTTGCAATAATCAGGCGTATCCTGAGAAGAACATTATTTACAACATTGTTTACTGAGTCAGCAGTAACATAGTTACTTACGGTGTAATTACATCGTAAGTACTCTTGGACGTACAGGTCACAACTTATAATATAGGGGTACAGCCTGTAATTAAGGGTTACAGAGTGTAATGATGGGGTACAGAGTGTAATTAAGGGGTACAGGGTGTAATAAGGGGGTACAGAGTGTAATTAAGGGGTACAGAGTGTAATAGCGGTACTTTCACCACTACTGAGTCGAAAGTACTGGTACTAAGCGTAAGTCCCCCTGAAAGTACCGGTACTAAGCCCAAAGTATAATAGAAAGCATAACATTTCTGAATGAAATAAATTATTAAAATTATTAAACTATTATTTGTGTCTTCTTTTTCGACAATTATTTGGACATTACATCAGCTTGGCTAAACATAAAACACAGTTGTAAAGATTAAAGCTGATCAAACAAAGTGATTGTTTTTGGAACTATTAAAATAAATCACAATTTTAAAGTTATAGTGTACTCTGTAGCATATTTTTGCTCTCTGCACCCCTTAATTACACACTATACCCCTCAATTACACTCTGTCCCCTTTATTACACTCTGTACTCCCTTATTACACTATGTGCCCCTTAATTACAGGCTGTACCCCTTATTTACAATTTGTGACAGTACATCCTAGAATAATTGCGCTGTAATTACTCTATAAGTAACCGGGAAGTAACGGGCTGTAATCTAGAGTGTTTCTGCAATTTTTGTGGGTTTTATGCAAAACCAATGCATTTCTGTCTGTTGTACTGTGATTTAAAACTGTACTTAGCCAAACTATACTTTATTTCTATAATAATCTCTAATAAAAAAAATGAAATGTGAACCTACTTTACAAAGCAAAGCTGAGTGTCACTGTGATCTTCTCTTCTTCAGCAGCAACACTGTAAAAAGGCTTCAAGAGTCTCCCATTACAATGAAACTTGAACTAAGCGAAATAATTATAATAAAAATAAGAACAAGACATTTTAGTAGAACAGCCCCAGAAATAATTACAATGTTGGAAAGACTTCCACACACAGCTTAGATCACAAAACAGAATAGTCCACTCTGAGCGAACCACAAGTAGACAAAATGCTTTGGTCTTTAAAGAGCCGTAGGCTCTAGTTATTACTAGTTGGTAGTCTCAAAGCTTCTAACTGCTGCATCACACACTTTGGTGTTTGCAGTCTTTGATCATCATTACCTGACAGCTTTCCTCTTTTCAAAAGAATATTCTTCAGAGTAAACTCCAATACACACAAAAACTGGCTGCTAGCTTTCAGACAGAAGGCTGTAGGTTGTTATTGCTATCACAACAAACAACCATCATTTAAAAATATAAAGAAGTCAGACTGTTAACAGGATGGGCTGTGTTTCTAGTCATTTTAGGACAGAGAAAATGAGCATTGACTACAGTCCGATGAAGAATTAGTCCAATATTAGCACAAGACAATATGAGGCGCTTTGTAAGAGCTCTCTCCAAACTGTGCCATCATTGTGGCATAAAGAGGTTTAGCTGAACAGCAATGAAGTTTGTATTAGACAGCGAGGGCAATGGCAGAAAAGAAAGATGGATGTTAAGCATTATTTCCATGGGCTAGGTCGAAATGACTAAGATTCAGTGAGAGAATGAGAAGTGGGCTTCAAAGGCTTAGCTATTGTTCTGTTGGAGAGTCAAACGGGTGCTAAATGTCCTGCTTTGGCACGGCCTTGGGACTTTAGAAGCATGAATGTCAAAGTTAATTTCACACTGTTACTCTCTGTACTGTTGGATAAACCAGCCGGTGCATGAACAACACAGAGCGGCGCTCACCAACAGCCACCAATGGCTATGGACTTGGTTTTACACACTTTGGTAGGCTAAGACACATGGGGAAGACAGCGATGCATGCAAAATAGATTGTAAAGGAAAACAATATGCAAAAATGTAGAAAGTAAATAAAAACAAAGTCCATGAGCTGATTTTCATATTGAGTCTGAATTTATTTTTTAACCAGTGAGCATC
This sequence comes from Rhyacichthys aspro, assembly GCA_036850595.1. Classification (NCBI taxonomy): domain Eukaryota; kingdom Metazoa; phylum Chordata; class Actinopteri; order Gobiiformes; family Rhyacichthyidae; genus Rhyacichthys; species Rhyacichthys aspro. Next base: position 1,872,167 of record CM072162.1, read on the forward strand.
AGTGGAGCAGAAAAACAGTGCCTCTGGACAACAAACTGGACTGGACCATAAACAGATGCACTTCACTGGAAGGACCAGCAACAGAGACTTTTTGGTCTGAGGTTCAAACAGAGAAGCAGGACTTGTGACATGTGAGCAATTTAAGATTTAAGCTCATTTTTAAAAGATCACTGTCTGAATAAATTACTTTCTATACCCTTCTATTCATTCTCCTCAAGGGGAATATTGGTCTGAACCATAGAATGTATAGATAAGGTCTGAACCCAAAAAAACACATTTAAAACAAAAAATTTATTTTTCAAGTAAACATTGCAGCTCAAATATCTGAATAGTTGACTATTTGTGCACACCCAGATAAGACTTGAAGACCGACGGCTGCTTGAGGTGAACACACTGATGGACATAATGCTGACACAGAAACGCGGTCACTTGACATTTTCCAGGTGAGATAACTCTATGCGCCGGCCCATGGAGTGCACAGTGGTATCATTAGAATATGTCATGGAGCAGAGAATACCTGGGCTCAGTGCTGAGCAAGGCCAGTTAGTATGAGGAGCTTAAGCTGTTTTGAAGATGCATTAATTCTAATTCCTTCAGGAAACACTGCCATGTTTTTATGCACACAGCATTTTAAGCAGCAGCTCACATCCGCTGAAGGCCGTTTCAGGATATTTCAAGACACACAGTCAACCAAGTGGTTCACTTACTGATGTGAAATAATGATGCAGCAAAAACAGCGAGCAGACAGAGAGACAAACCCGTAAGACTGGCTCCCCCTTGGCCCAAACAAATTCACAAGTTAAGTGCTGAATTTTTATTGTCTACCACATGTCACATCAGAAACTAAAGATGGAATAATAAAACTACTAATAAAACTAATAAAGTCTATTGATTTTCTTTTTTGTCATATCTTAACTTTTTGTCATATTTGAACTTTAAATTTAGTTTTCATTAGATGAAACATAGCTACTGCATTCTGTGTTGAGAATTCACCATAGGATGTAAACATTATTTTTCCTTTTGCAGAGTAGTTCTATGCATTGTCTTATGTTCTAGTAAAGCATAAACTTGGTTCAGACTGTGATAATGCTGTGGACTGCACTAATTACAGATCTTTCTTACTTTTAAAATGTATATCTAAGTTGTGACCTCAGAGAGGGGCTACTGCCCTTAAAGGGTAACTAAACCCTAAAACATTTTTTAGCTGATGATCTGTATAAATGGGGCTTTACTAATACAGTTTATAGTTTATAGTCCTATTTTTGACAAAATGTAAAAAATCATTTAATTCCACAAGTATGGTGTAAAACTGCTTGCCCCTCAGGTTGAACCTGCCGAACGCACTTCCTGATCCGTGCGTGGTTAACCACGAGGGAAAAAAAACAATTTGGGGGAAGAGCTTAAAAAAAAAAAAGCCCCCAGGGGGTCTCTGTCAGAACGAGGTCAATCCAATCACTGAATACTGTCATAGCAAAAAAAAAAGGGGGGGAAAAAAAACATTTTCGTTGATTTTTTTTTGCTCTGTTCATGTTGTAAAGTTTAGAAGAACAAGCTCAGTCTACCTTATCTTATGATGTGTTCAAGTGCTTTCACACAGCGCAGTTACAGAGAAAGAAAAATTTTGTTCTTAGTTTGTTGTGGTCATGTGTTTTAACTTGAGTGGAGTGTTACTATTGATTTTTATTAATGACTCAATGATTACTGAGTAAATTAGCCACGCATATTAGCATTAAATGCTACAAACAGGTCAGATTTATCTATTTTTTTTTACAAAGTCTTAATACTGTTAAATACACGGTCACATGAATGCAGCTTTAGTCTGAGCGGAGCGCTGCAGGCGCAGTACTTTGGTTCTCTTTCTATAGAATAGTTTTCACCATATCTACATCAAAATTAGTCTAAAGTATTCTTTTTTATTTTTTTTAGTTCATCAGTCAAAGCTTTGTATATTACTCTACCATCACTACTCCCATTCTCTCTAATAGACCCTGCCTTTGGTTTTGCTGCTGGGCTTTGAACTTTTCCAGGACTTTTTAAATTTGTCTGTGGGTGGAGTTAAGCTCTGACCAGGGCTTGAGTTACCCTTTAACTAGCAACATTTCTTACATTAAAGGCCTGTAGATGAGTGGTAAAGCGGTTTGTCACTCTAAACAGAGAGGGGTCAATGTGATTAGTAGCCTGTCACGATAAAATATAATACACTACCAAAAATATTTTTTTTTTTTTTTTTTGGTATTATGCAATATTTGAATGCAATAAGCTGAAAATGTATCCTTAAAAAACATTCACTATTAAATAAAATTTAAAAAAATGAAGTATTTAAATAGAACTTTAATGAATTTAAAGTCTTCAAGTAACATTAAATAAGACTACTTTAGAACATCACAGTCAACTGTATGTTCACATGCTGCTACACGGCCACTGAGCATTGTGTCTTGTAAAAAGCCCTGAACAATAAATTATCACCTATCACCGATGCAACGATGTTGACGGCAAGCTTCTTTCCTATTTGCATATAAATATTAGGGTGGTTGTGTTTCAAATGCATTTTCAAGTTTGTTGTATTTCCAGCTTTTGTTGCTACTTGCTCATTTACTTTGCTTGGGTCTCCTCGTTCGTTTGGCCTAAATCTGAAATATTACCACACCGAGGCTGTTGAGTTAGGCTTTTTAAATAGCTCTACTTGCTCCACCATTTAATTTGAAAAGTTTAGGTGACTTCGGGAAAGCGGCAAACCATGTGTAGTACACCCAACCTCTTTTGGAAAGAAGACAAGCAGACATCAATGGTTGGTGGCTTTCTTTCTGCTTGTCACTTTAAGAAGATGGACTTGTGAGTAGCTTGCGTGATGACATTCTGTGTCCTCAGCTGAAGTTGCCCATGTGCCCATTTTTAGGGGTTTAGCACCCCTAAATGTGACCCAGTGGTAAAGTAGATCCCATGAAATATGCCAGTAAAATACAGATTTATAACTGTCCTGGATTTATCCAAACTCAATGAGCACTTGTCCAGCCTGTCTGAGGTCACCAAGCCCCCCAAATGCTCAGAAATGATCACAAGTAGTATTGTTCGTGTGTGCTTCATTTGTGCTGGTTTGTGCTGTTAAAATAGTTTGTGCTGTTATGATTTTTTAGCTATTAACATTTTATTTTTCGTTCGATGACATCATCAGCACCCCACTTTATCCAAATTGAACAAAAGTGATATTGTATGCTTGTGCTTTATTTGAGCTGGTTTGTGCTGTTAAAATTGTCGTTTGTGCTGTTATCGTTTTTAAGACGAGTTGAATAGAAAAGGGAGAAGGTACAAATAACCCAAAAAAGAAAGAAATCTAAATGTAAGCAGGATATTTATTTTTATGTTGTGTTAAATGGATTTTCTTACTGAAATTGGTAAATCAGTTATAGATAAATAATCAACAAGAACAACCCAACTCAAACAGTTGTTTACCGAAAGTCTACACATACAAGGTCATTTCAATTTGGTTCAAGGTCGGGGGCTAATTGACATAAAATTCCCAGGCTGAAAATAAGTCCCTCTCCGGCCTGATGTGGCATATCTATCATGTTAAAGGAACTCATGGTAGGGTAGAGTAATGTGTGTGTTTGTGTGAAATGGAAGTGTATGAACATAAAATTATCTAAAAAAAAAAAAAAAAACACGTACCGGTGTCATAGTAAAGAAAACCAAAATTAAAATGAATGAGACCAACATGGTAAATTCTATTTTAAAATGTGTTTATGGGCAAACAGACACATTTCATCTATTTTAAAGCAACTGTATTGTTTCTGGGACAACCAACCAATCTAGTAAGATATTTACTTTAAAGAGAAAACCAAATTATTATTCATCTGTAATGCTCCATGGGCAGACTACTAACAGAAAGTGGATTGCTAACATAATATCTGTTTAATGAAACACAAAGGGTTTAGTAAAAAGAAAAGAAAAGAAGAAAAGTACAGTTTTTGTTATTGTATTGTACTAATGCATTCTCTGATGTGGTCGCTCTCACAAGTATGAGTCTTAATGGAGGCCATCTCTGGACTGTACAGTCTTTCAGAGGCTGATACTGAGGCCTCATTTATGTTGATTTCCTCTGCCTTTTCTCACAGGCTCCGTCCATGGGCTTTGTCTCTCCTCACCTCTATTTTTATTGTGTTGTTCTGCCTCCCCTCATCTCGCTGTCACCCTGTCATTCAGACACACAATGCCACTCTGCTTATTTCAGTAATAGGATAGTCCATTATCCGAGGGTGTCTGTTCAACAAGCTATTGCATCGGTGTGTTTCCCTCGCCTTCACCTCCGCCTCCATGGCAGGAGATGATTAGAGGAGCCTTGAATGGAGAGAGGCAGGCAGTGTGGTGAAATGGGCTCTGTCTGCCTATTTTACAGAGAAAATGCAGTCTCATATCAGAGAATTATTTTTTTTTACCTTCTTTTTTCCCCCCACATTTGTTGCAGTTGTGATGCACATTTACACCATGTCACATGTTGTGACATCCATCTGTTTCTGCCTTTCACCACAGGGGCAGCAGTCTAAACAGAGATGTCTGAACTCTCTTCCAGTCTTCCAGACAGCCCCTCACCTTGTCTCCTCATAGGCAGTCACCATGTTTACATACAGAACATACTCCAACTATGCTCATAGCTCGATTAAGCCTTTACAGCTGGATTTCACACCATATCTAGGTTTACAAAACGTTAGACCGGGTTTAGCTAACATTTAACCTGACACATTCATGGCGTTAAATGTTAATATACCCCACTGATTTGCTAAGTAATTTTTGAGGCATTAATAAATTCATTTGCGAGTTAAAAACCTGAACACACCGAAATAAGAACAACATCATCACATGATAAGCTATGGTAGACTAGCTTATTCTTCTAAACATTTTAAGACACGACAAAGCAATATAACAGACAAACAGTATCCAGTGGCAGTGTGTCCCAAAATATTTGTCTTGGCTGGTCTAAAAATGAATGACTTTCTCTTTAAACTAGAGGCCGATATATCTATATATACCGATTTTTGGCTATCGGCTCAAAATGTCACTTTTCAGTCAAGGTTTTTTTTTGAATGACCACCTGATTGAAGGACCCCAGCTACAGTCGCACCATTTGACTGTATAGGTCCATGGGTGCACATCACTAGCACCAGTGTTGCCAGCATAGCGATGTGCCACCATATTTAGCGACTTTTCAGACCCCAGCGACTCTTTTTCAAAAAAGCGGCTAGCGACAAATCCAGCGACTTTTCCTGGTGTTACTGGAGACTTCAGGAGACTCGTTGTTCCTCTTCTCAGCGAGCAGTGGTCACAGCCGTGCCCCCCTCCTCCGTCCCAAAGAGCTCACAGACGGCTCAGTCCGCTCGTAGCAGTCCCTCTCAGCTGCATCAGAGCAGGAGATGTTCACCGCCCTGAGCATGGCTGTATCATTAGACTGGAGACTCACACAGCCTCAGTCACTCTTTCGACTCGTCCACTGTGTCTGTGCCTCTCTGTGACATAAGCTATATATCCAGGTAGCTACACTCAAAAATACAGAAGGGTGTGTAAATCAAACCCTGACTCTAAAGGATGTTTGCCATACATGTGAGATGATCAGTTCATTTATATTCAGTAGCACACAAGGCTCTCTTGGTTGCTACTCCATCTAAAAGCATAGTAGTTTTTACTGTTTTATTTATTAATTTTTGAAAATCGTCCCAAAAACATCAGCTGTGCATATCGGCCATTAGCTGAGGAGGTTCTGAAGGTATCGGCATCGGCCATATTGGTTGAACTCTACTCTGAACACTGCTCTTCATGCTTTCCCCTTCTGTTTATGTGTGTCACTCTGTCCAACTTTGGAGCATGCCTAGTAGTCTCCGATTAAGTGGTCTCTGATGTTTACATGCGCAGCTTAGTCACTCACAGCTCGTATAGGTTCTTTAACTACTGTTAACTTCTGTTCTTCGTAAATAAAGACATAAAAACTGTTCAGCATTGTAATGGCCACCTTTTTCTTATTTCATAACTTCATGTTCCACTCTTGTGGCTCTGTGAAGCACTCACTGAGCACTCTGTCCAGCTCTAGTCCCACTAAGCTGTTTACATGAACAGCGAGTTATTATTATTAATAATAATATAATTATATTATTAAGATCTGTTAGGGATGGAAAAAATAAAATTGGGTAGCTGCAGCCTGTATACCAGATACCAGCCACGTTTATGGAAACATTAAATAGATATTTTCAGTATGTTGGAAAGGGTAAGTAAGTGTAGTGCTGTAGACAGTGTTCTGTAAGCGGCTGCTGAGAGCAAATCCCACAGAGAAAGTGGGAGTGAGAGCTGCTGCGTGTCTTTCAGCCAGTTTCATCAGTTGATTGGGTCTATCAGACAGATTGAAGGAGGTCTTGTCTCTCCGGCCGACTGTCTCAATAACACCGCTGCAACTTGATTAGCTTTTCATCACCAGCCATAGCTCTCCACTCCAATGCGTGTTTTTTATACAGCAGTCTTTATTTAGCCAGAGATAATACTCTTACTTAAAGTGTCAACTGGGGGAATCAGTGGAGAGGAGGACACATACTGAACTCCAGTGCAGTGTGTAGCTTTGCTCTTAGCCTTATATCTTAGAGGTTGTGGGTTTTATGCCCTGGCCCACCTTCATATGTGTCCTGACATTTCTTTATTCATGACGCACATATGAGGAGAATTTGTATTGATAAATGCCAAAGATGGTCTGATGGTTTTACTGAAGGGCAGGCTCTTGTGCAAACTTAACGTTACTAGATGTTTTCTTCACCAATTTATGATGCTCTTACAATTTGGGCTCATCTGTGGTCTGCTTAGCATTCATTTTTACCTCAATCAAACTGCACCAGAGTCCATTTGAAAGGGCTCTGAGACCTGTTTGAAAGGGTCTCGGCACGCATGTTTAATGTGCACTGAGGTTTGTATGTAGCATTTATCCAAGTGAACCGCGCTAACAGATCAAGCGCAACAGAGTCCTGCACCAAACACGGCAGGTGTAAATGCCCCCCTAATCTTGGAATTTTAAGTTCCTTTGGTTTTTAATTTGGCATGTGGCGCATTTTTTGTCACTCAAGTCACTCTTCACGCTTCACAATTGAGTCCATTATAGTCCATATTCTCTACGGTCACACACTGGTGGTAGTAAACTACCTCTGGGGCAGAATGACAGAGATGCCCTGCTCTACCTACCTGATATTACTATGGTTATTTACACACTGTGCCATGTGGTAAATGTGTAATAGGCGATTATGATAGAGTGATGTATTTTTATTGAATCACCTCAGTATTACGAGGATATTACTGAGCTGCATAAATCTCAGGGGAACTGCAGTTTCTGCCAGTCTTAATGCAAAATATCTGAGACGTTAAGTAAAAATAAAATGAAATGAAATAATGCAACTTCATTAAGACCTGTTCAGACAGGTTTGGAAAGCTTGTGATTAGTATGAAATCTAAGCAAAACATGCGTTCAAGCAGAAGGTATATCTGAGACTTTAAAAGTATTACTGCCAGTTTATCATACTGTATAAATGTTCTTCTGAACTCCTCTTGAAATCCTCTGCACATATTTTAAGTGATGTTAATGGTAATAAAAGCCCATCACTGTAACAGCCACACATTTGGTCTTTCAGCTGCCTCTGTGAATCTATACAAACCGTCAGGAACACCAATCCCAGGCCCACACAAATAGCAGCCAAGTCTAGTGTCAGGATTTGCTATATGCCTCTGCATAGATCAGTTTTTATTTGCCAGCCTGTCAAACAGATGTCATAAAGCACTCTGTATGTGCTTCCACTCTAAAGTGGTCTTAATTCCTGATACTCAGTGTAGTGTCAGCCAGTCAGTCACTCACCCAGTGTATGGCCATAAACTGGAAAATGAAATATTTCTGGGCTCTTATATTTCCACTGACGATTATTGGGATAGTGATGGCTAAATAAATGCTTGCCACAGAATTCCAGATTAATAATAATCACATCAGGCAGACAGCCTAGATTGACTTATGGTTTTAGAAACAAACCATGCTGCTTTTTATGTTTCTGATGTGTGTGGAATGTGTGTTAGTTTGAGAAAGACTGTTGAACTGTTGCATCTCTAAACCTCAATTACTACTTATGAGTAGTGTAACACTGTTGATTTATGGGGCACATAGTTCCAGAAATTAAACCCATATTAACAAGAAAAAAAACGTATGTAATGTGTCCAATTATGATCCCTTTTTTATGGTTGATTCCTGTTTTCTGGTCAGTTGGCAGGTGTGTATTAAAGCCCTATAACCTGTATGTTTGCAGCGACTGTTTGGAAAGACCACACATTTAAACATGTTACGTAATGATGATGTGCTGAGATAGTAACAAATTAGAACAGGAACATAACAGTGGAAATTAAAAAATATCACATAAAGAATAAGCATTTTTATTTTTTGATCTTTATTGATAGATCAACAGTAGCTTGACAGGAAATGGGGTGAGAGAGAGTGGGGAATGACATGGGGCAAATGACCCGGCTGAGATTTGAGCCCGGTTCTCCCGTGTGCTGGGCATATGCTATTGTTGGCAAATGATCCTGGTATTGGCAGATAGACCAACTTCTAATGACACTGTGACATGAGAATGAGAAAGAATCAGTGCAAGTAGACAGAGGTTGCTGAGATAAATGACAATTCATTATCTTTCAGGTCCACCCAGACTCTAATGGTAATTGGTCAAAGGTGGCTGTTATCTCTAATGACTCCTTGTTGACTCCATTGGCATCATCAATTAAGCTTATATTATTGAGTGTTATTGATATTTTGTCAAATAAAGGTCACAATCGGTGTCCAGTGTGGGTCATACAGTTCACTCAGGTCAAATACTGATAGGTTTTACTGCAATATAATTATATTTATGGGACACCCAATATACAGATATGTAAAATGGAAACAGAAATGGAAATTTTCCCATAATACTTAGTCTAAGTTGTGTGATGTAGCCCGGGATTCCTAACAAACTGTCCTGCCCACTTGTTTTTTTATTTTTTTTATTGGCACACCATTTAAAACCATTTACCCATAACAATATAGTGTAACTTAATTATTTGCGTGAAGTTTTTTTTCTGCTCTCCCTGTTCCCTGTTCGGGCTGCCCTACAGCACTTCAGCTCGTGTTCATATGTGCACGCCGCGGCTGCACCTCTGGGCAGAGCTGCCTGACTGGAGCTGAGGAGAAGCAGAAGGGGTGTTTTCAGAGGCAGCACGGTGCCGCCGCCTCAAAATGGAATAGAAGTGTGACAGTGGGGCTGAGCATGGCAGCACCACCATGGACCGAGCGCGGCAGCACCGCCATGGGCCGACCCATCAACCCACTGCCCCACCAAGGAATTCCCCGGTATTCCTGTATGTCAGTCTGCCCCTGGGCTAGAGCATACCCCAGCTGCTAAGCCTGAACAATCACCAGATAATCACAAGGGTTTTTCTTTTAGTGTGGGCAATGTAGAGTCATCAGTTCAGCTAAACAAAGTCTTTGAAAAATGGAAGGAAGCATGTACTTGTCTGCTCTCCTCATTTGTAGCAAAATCATAAACCAATTTAAATTAAAAGCTAGTGCCAAAAATATCACCTACTAAATGCACAGAAGGGCCACATAAAATATTGCAAAGGGCTGCATTTGGCCCCCGGGCCTTGAGTTTGACACGTGTGCCTTAAGGCAACACTCTGCCGTAGAGGATTAAGTCATCTCATTTAAATGACATAAACTGTAAAGTAAGTAAATATTTGTGCATGCATGAAGGAGTAGAGAAGGTTTTGGTAAGTGTTCAGTTTTAATTTTTATGTTAAGAATTTGAGATCTTTTTTGTTGGAAAAGGGCAACATTGTGCAATGAGGGGTCCTTTTTAAAGTATAGCTGTACAGTCAGTTTCATCAAATTTTATATATCATAATGTGTGGACAAGTTCTTAATATGGTTCTATTTATATTTTTGTTCAAGCTTACTTAATTTAACATATGAAAATTCTTTAATATGAAATACACAATACACTACATAATGCAAACATATGCTGCAAGAAATCAAACTTTTAAATAAGCTTAAAAGGTTGTAAGCTGTATGCTGTACAGGTACAGTGCAGCATTAGTAATACTGATGAGATCAGCAGATATTTAGCAAACAATTACAGTTTGATAACTTTTTGATGACCATTTGTCTGTCATCTGAACACTGTCTATCTGTAAAGGATTGTCAGCAAAATAAAATCCCTTCTGTTGTATAAAGATGTGGTTATGCGTTTGCCATAATTTTTTATTTTTATTTTTTTAGAAGTTGATGTCAGAGCATCTGTTGTCAATATTAAAATCTCTTCAATCGTCACACTGTGGTTTAGGAAACCTTTAGCGTCATGGGAATACAGTCACTCTACCACACCATGGGAGTGACTGGCCTCGTTTATTCTCATGAGGCTGTTGTGCTTCAGTTGATTGACTGAGTGGCAGTGTTATGAGCTGCTGTAAAGGTCAGACATGCAGAATGACACTGCTGTTTGGATCACAATGTGAAGGACAGAGGACCAAAAGGGGTCTAATGCCCGCTGTCCACCTTATGAGAAGTTCTCCATCACAAAATACTCACAGATCCTAACGGTGGAGTTCTATTTTCATTGCATGCAGCAGGGACAGTCCTCACTCCCTTTAGTAGGATTTAGAAATAATTGTGACCCCATAGCCATCTGTAACATACTAAACAGCCACAGCTGAAAGTGAGATTCTCATCAGCTTCTCAACTGTCCCTGTCCTATACAGTAGACCCTCCCTCAAATACATGTTCAAGGACATAGCGCGCTGTATGCACATGCACTGATCCGTCCACACACCTCCATTATTCATGTGTGGATGGAGAACTGGTAATGGCAGTGCTATTACAGGTTGCACGCTGGGCGCTGGTCAGATGTGACAGATGTGTGAGCTTCTCCAATAGCAAACAGAGATAGCTCAAGGTTAAACAGTTTTCAGTTTCAGAGGTAAACAAGAAAATGACACATGATTGGCAGCAAGACGTGAGTGACAAGGTCCAGCAGACACCAGGCGCTTCCCGAATGAAGGCTTGATGTCACTGTCACACCAGGCCAATGGAGGAGAATTCTTATTAATGCCCCTAGTATTTTCTTTGGTATTTCTTGGGGTATACAAAAAATATGTTTCAAATAAAAATGGTGTGACAATACATTTAAAAATATGTCCCACTGGGCATTTTGTTTTAAATTGATTTGTCTTTTCCTGATGGACATGCTGTGGTTGGGGTGCTGAGGGGCGCTCAAGGAAAACACTCTATTCTTTGGAACACTCTAGACTTTTCAACCTTTAGCTGCACATATCACAAATTTGTATTATTATTAAGAATTACTTTGATGTGAAGTTTTTGGAATGGGGCTACAGCTAACACAAGAGCTAACAAACCTCAAACAAAAATCATGTCTTCTGCAAAATTGATAAGCATCTGAAATCCCAATCTGCCATTCATTTTCTGCCCCACAATCCATTACACATTATTAGTTAACTGATGGAACAAATTAACAACAACTGACCTATTTACTGACTCTATAGGCACTTGAGTCGCCTGTTCACCTGTACATGTATGTCTTTGGATGGAGGGGGGAGGCTCAGAGAGAACCCATAGTGACATGGAGGGACATGCAAACTCTGCTAACTCTCTTGCAGAATGGCACCACTCCGCACCCAACCCAAATCTCCAACCAACGACTGAGCTGGATTTTGGAGCATGGGACAAAGTGTGAGACAATTGCTGATGATGGATTGTTAGGTGTGAATACTGTATTTTTACTATATTTCATATAAAGATAATAATTTTCCATGTTTCCTTATGGATTTTTGCATCTCTTCACATAGATATTGCATGTCTTTAAAACTTTGATTCGCCTTTGATTTGTGACTTGGTTCACCAGCATTCACTCAAAAGAAAACCAAGACCTCCATTTTTAGAAGAACCAGAGTTGGATTGTTAGTTTTAATGCTTTTTCTGCCTTGAACCAACAGGACTATCTGAGCATCTTTACGCCTTAAAAAGCTGGTGTTGGAGCCCAAGCAAAAGCAAAAAGGTATTTTTTTATTATGTACCTGAAAAATAAATATCATACATTTTAAACATTACACTGCTTTAACAGACTGATTTATGTTCTAAATAAAGAGCATTGAATTTAAAAAGACATCTCAGACATTTGTTTGTCTGATCTTTTCAGGTGGTGGTACACTGTCAGAGCATTCTCTAAATTTAAAAAGCATTTTCAAGAACCTTATGCACAATATTTCCCAGAGCCATGCAGTTAACCTCTCTCCCTCTTTCATACAGCCCATTTTAGAAAAGTGCTTTTGAACAAAACATTAGTCTTGTGGAGTCTTGTGTTTGAGCGAGTGGCATAGATCTTTTTATGTTGGTATGAGTGAATGACAAGCATGAAGTACTTAAAAGAAGCAAAAAAAAAAAAAGTTTCCTTGTGCTTTTTTCTCACACAATTTTATTACTCCAGATGTTTTCCTAAAATGGTGCAGCCCTAATGCCAAAAATATTGTTCCATTTGTGCAACTGTACATTTTAGCTTAGTATTAGCGACAGTCATTACTGTTGTTTAAAGTTTCATTCTGTTGATACACACACAACCATTCTTTTTGTGACAAGAAGAATGGGGTGTGAACATTTTTTCTTTTAATATTCCATTTTGGAAGCCTTATGGAAATAGTGTGTTTAGTAGTATGTTGTATTGGTTTTACGTCTTGTTTTCTTTTTTTCTTGGCCAACAAATTAATAAAACATATGTAGGCAGATCAGGGGTTGCCACTCCACCTCTGTTCTGCATCAGAAGTGTATGAACCAAATGTGGCTTCAATTAGGTAGACAGCACAAAACATCTGCCATTAATGAAGAGAATTCAAATCAGTTACAAGACACCTGTCTATGTTCTGTGTTATTATGTTTCTGCTTCCCTCTTCCTTAAACATACAATCAAACCCCCAGCTGAATTTAGAGACATTCCGTGGTGTAGATCTGTGTTGACAGTTGATCGTGCTGCGGGCTGAACACCGTTCTCGTACAACACTGTGGAGGCATGGGGTTCTGGGAGAATGTGTTTACATCTGTTTGCTCGTGAGGCAGACATGACAGTACAGGAGGAGATGTGATTAGCTTGAGGCAGGCTTTCCCCTTCACATTTCTTTGTTTTCTGTGGGTGTCCTGGGAAAACTAAGAGCCTGCTTCAATTCCAAGGTGTGATTTACAGATGTTTGGTTATTGACACAATGCCATCTAATGATGCTGAAGGTGACTCATAACATTAACAATGAGTCACCTATGCTGGTGCAAGATGGACACTTATCTTTATAGGGTCCTTTGACCCGTTGACAATCTTTCCCTACCGTGCGTTTTTGCTTTTGTTGTTGTTGTTCTAAATAACAAGAACACTTTGCGCCATATCTACAAAGTTGTGCAAATTGCCTGGGACTCTAATTTGCAATTGCTTGGAGGGGAGTGGCTTTTTTAGCAGCATATTTAATACAACTGTGCAGGCTTTGGGGCTGAGCTGACAGCTCATTTCAATACTGCTGAGTGAAGTTGCGCCAAAAATTGCTGTCGCTTTAATTGAAAGAACACAAGATCAGGAGCACAGATGTTTACACACGACATTTGCATAGCGGAGAAAAGAGGAGAAATGCGGTATGTTTTCTACAAGATAAGACATTTATTTTTGTATAGCCCAATATCACAACAACAGTTGATTAAGTCATTCTACATCATTTCTGCCACTCCATGCTCCAGTAACCTGTTTGAATCTGTGAATATCATTGTACCTCTACCTAACTCAGTGGGACTTGGGAGGGGCGCACTGCATCACGTGCTCCTGACAGAAAAATATAAGTCAAGATGAATATTATGTCTTGAACAAACCTGTAAAGGTGAAAACAAAGCCTTATAGCTGTAGTGTTAAAGGTGGAATAGAAGATGTTTTTCTGAACATTTTTTGTTATATTTTATAAATTTGTTTTTACTTGCATATAAGACATCGGAAAATAAGAGGTCTTGAAAAATAAAATTTATTACATGTCAATTGTGGAAGTGGTGGTGCCTTAAAAACATTAACCAATCAAAAACGCTCTCATCGCGTGTTCTATTGGTCAATCAGCCTGTCAATCACTCCTGCTACGTGAGGCCGGAAGCGTGCGCGTTCACGTATTCTGTTTACAGCTGCTTTTGCGTTGCTACCGTTAAACAGCCTCACTGTGCAGCTTCACTGTCAGGCACAGACTGCTCCTTCGTGCAGCTCAATTGTCAGGACCACGTAGTCATTTATTCCCCTGTTTTTTTCTCTTTTCTCTTTATTTATTTGTGTAGATGGGGGGACAGTCTGCTTAACTAGCGTTAGCTCCATCGGTTAGCTTTATTTTGTTCATCTAGCTACTCCTCGTTAGCTTCAGGCTACATTTATATCTAGTTAATATTTTTTGTTGTTAGCAAGGTTTTACACAATGGCTGAGAAGAACACTGATGAAGGTAACTGTAAAAGAAAGACTATGTTTGAGGTGGCTGCGAAAAGGAAAAAGATGGCAGATGAAAGAAACAAAACCAGAGTTGTTCTTGGTGCATCGTTTGAGCGATAGCGAGCGCTGAAGGCACAGGGAGGAATACTAACAGACGCATTGGTCGCAAAATTTCTGCTCGACAGGTAAGTTTTAGGCTCAATGTTTTGTTGTCATCTTAAAAACTGCTAGCTGGGAGTATTAGGTGTTTTGTCACTGTATTTGGTAGACACTGTTTGATCGCTATACTTTTTGGTGGGCAGAAGTTAGAAGTTATTTCTTATTATTGTAAAACGTTACAGGCAGGGCTACTCTATTTCAATTTTCTAACAATCAATGGACGCGTGCATGTTGTTTTGGAGGCGGGACCTCGGAAAGAACTGTGAAACAAGTCGGCAGGTCTTGCGCAAGCGGCTAGGACACTCCCTCATAAATAGGCCCCGCGTAAGGACGGCGCCATACAGCGATATACCTCCATCCACCAGAGGGCAGGCTCCAAAAGAAGAATTATATTGTAAAATCCAATTGCAACTTTACAAGTGTAAAAAACCCTTTTACAGCCTGGTACAAAAGATGGTTCTGGTCTCTAGAGCTGAGTTCTTGTTACGTGACAACTCTGGGAGTGAATTTTTTTAATTCTTTGGTTTGCCTTCAACTTTAGAGTAGCACGCTAGCCTGTACGGTGCTAACGCTAGCTGCTAGGTGTTAGCTGTGTCATTTTTTGCTCTTCAGAGAAGTTTTGCATAAAACTACTGAGTTATTTTTTGTAGTATTATGTGCCCTTCATTAACAGACCGTCCAAGAAGCTTGGCTCCAGTCTTTTTGGTGAGTAACATTCACATTGTATATTTGCTTAAGTCTTTATTAGCAATTTATTTTAGCAGATATGCTAACAGCCCTTAAGGCTGTTCCCAGAGGTATCAAAGCAGTTAAAACCAGTCGCAAAATGAGATGGAAAAGTTAGATATATTTTGAATTTTAAGGAATATTTCTATGTTTATGTTAGATTTGGGGAAGTGCAGTCTCATATAAAAAGATGTGGTTGCATTATTTTAATTGTTTAAGACATTAAAATGTGGTTATCATTTTCAAAAATGTAAGTAGTTAATGTAAAGCCAGAACATTACTGTGATTAGACTAGTTTTATAATATTGACTGGAATTATGCTCTTAAGACTATGTTTATTTGTTCTAAACATAATACACTATTTTGTGATTAGAGAAAATTGAGGTTTATGATGCAGTACTGCAATGCTTTACTCCCTCATGCAGATTTAAATCTTATTATTGCTATTTTAAGGCAAAAAAAAAACACTTTCATTTTATATTGCAATACAGTAATCCTATAATTTAAGAAAAGATTGATTTGAATCTATATTATTACATTCTTAAAATAAACCGATCAGTATAATTGGGGCCTTTGTTGAATTGTATTTCACATTGTATTTCACTGACTTTGTGAATTGTTTCCTGAAGGAGGTGATTCAGACAAACCTGACCAGTGTGTGTTGAAGACCAGACTCCTGCCACTTCCACTTTCATCTTCTCTTTCATCAGACATTTTACACAACATAGAATAACAAGCATGTGTTTGTGTGCATTACAGAAATGCTATCCTAATGTACTATATATTACAATACATACTTTTTCACCTTACTTTCCACATGTGCTGTGTCACAGTTTGCAGTCAATTAAAAATGAACAATGCACAGCCTTATTTTTCATTTTATTGCACTTATTTTTCACATGACTTCCTAATTGTGGCCTGAGCACAGTTTATTTAGGGTTCTCATTTAAGATCATTTTAAAACACTCTCAGGCAGCAGTTAAAGACAGTAAAGTAAATTGTGTTAATAAATGTTACATACATCAGAAAAGATAAAGAAAAACATATTTAATCTGTTCACATTCTGGTTGATACTACCCTCAGCAGTTATTTAGTGGGAGTAAGTTTTTATCAAATCATATTCATATGTTAAAGTATGTAGACCATGTCTAGTTTAAAAAGAGTGCAGAGCCATTATGAACAGTAAATATTAGTACTTAGTAAAACACATATCCTGAGGTATGGCAGACATGATCTTTATTTTCAGGACACTGCAGGTGAAGCTGGTCCATGTTCTTTGTCACAGGTTTGACACGGGTATAATCTTCATGTAACTGTTCCACAGAGGTTCTTTCTCACAGGGCACACACAGACACAGACAAAAACAAAAAACAGTAATGTTTAGCCAATAAAACATGTAGAAATACAAAGCTGTTTCTCCACAGTAAGTAAGAGATTATACGTGTGACTAAATACTTGTATGCTTCTTAAATTAAACACTCATCAATGTCACACTAAGAAAAAAAAACATTAAAAGTGGATCTGAGTGTTGCTTTATCTATACTTTATGTGTAAGTGGAAAATACAGGTCTGTCTAAATGCTGCACATTTGCAGGGGTCCTGGGTTTAGCATTATATGAACTAAAAGATCACTATTTGAATATCTTCACGTGTTATATGCTTAAACATTGCTATTTTATTATTATCATCATCAATAAGAATGAGGCTTTATTATTTTACTGTCAACATGTGCCTCCCTCAAATACTAAAGCCTTAATGTACAGAAGTTGCAAATTAGGGACAGATATTTAAACAAATATGAAGGATATAATGAAATATGTTCGAAAAACAGAGCTAGAAAGGTTTACCAGACTAAGATAAAAATTTCCTCAAGCTTAAAACTAGGATATATTATAAACAAACCCGCTTTCATTTTGATAATAATGATCTGATATTTACAGCAGGAGTTAAACTAAACTTTGTTGTAAAGTTAGTGGACTTACCCCGAGCTGAAAGACGACAGAGTGAGAGGCCTGATCCACAACAGTTAGCAGCAGCCGTTACCATATCGTTAGCCGTTAGCTTGTTCAGCTTCGGTCGGCTCTGAGATGAGGGGCGTGTTTCGGAACCGCGCATTTGAAAAGCCCGCCCAGGAGCAGTTTAGACGCTGCCCTCTCTGCCCATTTTAGTAATATCCTCTAAAGGAGGAGTCAAAATATCCAAGATGGAAGCACCGTTCATTGGCGGTCATTTGGACGAATTAGTCTTGCGCATGTGCATTTTTCAAAAACTGGCTAACATTCGCTGCTGTCTGAATGTTCACAAACATCTTCTATTCCACCTTTAAGGAAGAGTTTTAAAGGCGACAGATGGACTTTGCATATTCGTGCAACATAAAGTGGGAAGTTAGTAGAAAAACGAACCTGTGTCATGCTCCTGTGAAATGGCAAGAGCTTTTAAGACTTTATGAAAGCATTAGAACAAAAGGAAATGAAAAGTAACTACAAAGTAGGCTAAATTTTGTCTGACATCAAAGAAGGTAGCAGTTTATTGTGCTTTGCAAGTGTTGTGGGAGTTCCCCTTTTCTCTCTGTTTTCTCAATTTCTATAGTTAAGTTCAGCATCAAGGAAAAAGAACACACTTCAGAGGTGGATATGTGAAAAATAACACCCTTTTGTGGTGTTTATAATGAATGTCGGCAGTGCTGTTTCCTCCTCAACATGACTTTGTTGAAGCCAGATGGTTAATGGATGGTGCTTTTTACTAGTGACAGACCAAAGCTCTGTTTTGCGTCAAAAAGTTTCTCAATAGCGCAGCACTTTAATAGATCTGGCCTTTATTGTCATACCCTAACAACCTCAGGTGTGTGTGCATTTACGTTGCATGTAAACTTGGTATTTGAATTACTATCATCTTTTTTATATATACAGACATGTGAAGGAACAATTTATTGACCTGTGAGCTCATTCTTCTTCAGACTTTTCATCAGGTCGATAATAAAGAAGCTGCCGCCACTGTAGCATAAATCTCATTATCAGTTCAAAAATGAAAAGGTGTTTGTTGGTTTACTTTTATTTTATAAACCTGGCTAGAATAAGCTCTTTCATTGTACATTTTCGTAACATGTTCTGTTCAAGGCTGATGTCTATTTGTTAGAGAACATTGTCTTTAAAGTATTGTTAAGATCAACCAATAGTATTTAGGCAGAACTGTGCACACTATTTATTGTGGGTTCATGTCTGGAGTTTGGCCTCTTTCATAGAAGTCTGCTCATGTTCAGAAGTGTGAGGCAATTGTTCACTGTCTGTTGATTGCAGTGATTACTGTATGATTTTAATTGGGTCTGTAAACATGTATGCATGACTGCAAATTAATGATAATTATGGGATTAAGGAAGCAATGATCTGAACAAAACTCTTCCCCTGAGATAATTTTCTCACAGCAAAAACATCAAAAGGCTCACATGCATTTAATACAATTTAAAACAACTTAAATAGGATACTTCATATGACTATGTGATTACCAAGATTTTATATCACATTTTCATAAAAAGTATCAAGTGCCTAAATAAGTTTTGTAAGTAGTCATTATTTTAGAAGAATGTTATTGTGCAGTCTAAAGCAGTGTGTATTTGAATAATCTACTTGAGAGCCAGGTCAGGTTAAGTCTCTGAGCTGAAGAAGAACTGCTGGACTGAGTTGTTTTAAATCATTCAGTGCCACACATATTACGCCACAGCCACTGTTTGACAGATTTATGAGATGACAATGTGAGTAGATACGTCACATTAGCAGTGTTTATTAGCAGTTTTTTTAAAAGGTCATCTGGACTAGTTTCACACCAAAAACAATAATAATTGTGTTTCAAAAAGTGTTTCATTATAACCATGACCCACTGACTAAGAACCTCCTCATGCCTCATTTTGAGCAAATCTGGGTTTGACAGGATCATCAGAACCACTCCCAACTATCTTTGACCAAAACAATGGAATATTTGTCCCATCCGCCACTTAAACTAACCTAACTTAAACTCCTTCCCATTTTAAAACATGTATAAATCAGTAGCTGTATGTGAGCATAAAACGGAGCAGAAATATCCCCGCATCCTGATGAAATATCTTGCTTAGAGCAGGTTTATTTTGAGATATATTTGGATGCTATACTTTATAGAAGTGTTCCCAGCTTCTCATGTCCATCTTAGTAAGTTTGACCTTATTATTTTTTTAAACAAATTCCACGCACAGAATAATGTTATTTTTTTCTCACAGACCACTTGAACAATGGATAAAGAAGCCAAGCCTAAGTCTTATAGTAAATAAATGCACTTCTTTACCTTTATGTTCCAATTAGAGACTACCTGTGATCAAAGCACTATAGTGCTCATGTTTTTGTGATGAACATGCTGGAGTGCAGTTCTCACCAGCCTCTTTGGTGCTCCCTGTGGAAAACACCTGAGCACAATGAGTGGATCCGGCAGCAGAGCACTCCTCTGGGACTGGCTCTGGTAAATCCAGCTGCAGCACGAATTCTAATCAAGACATGGCTGAAAGTGGCACCATAATTACAGATGCATGGGCCCAAAGCACAACACGCCAAGTCAATAAAATATGTGAATCTTTAGCTGGAGGTCTGATGGAGGGCAGTGGGTGTGGTCTAGTAGAGTCTGTGAAGCGAACTAACAACAGCTGTGAATTATGTGTATTAAGTCTATTTATTCCAGGACTCTCAAACACAAGGCCTGCAAGCCATACCCAACCCACAGAGCAGTTATTTCTGATCTTTTAGATTATTTCTATTTTCTATTATTAACGCCTGCCAATATATAGTGCCCCACTCAAACTACAAATCCCATAATTTATTGGAACAACTGCCACAAGGGCCGGTGCCGCCCCATCATCTCTGCTCTGTTGACACAGAAGAGTAAATAAATGCACAATGATTTTAAACAGCAACATTTATGGTCTTTCTTTACAAATATGCCAAAACAGTGGACTGTAAAAACAAGGGCTTCTTCAACAGGTGAGAGGTGAAGAAAGTTTGGGGAGAATAGGGAAGCACCGATACGATACTAGAATTGAAAACTAGTGCCGATCCAGACAAAAAACGCTAGGTCGGATACCAGTAAATACATAAGTCCGATATACTATGTGTAACTCTATGTCTGTGGAACTACACTGTCAGGTCTTGGGGGATCCTGATTTACTTTCATTATAAACTATTCAACTGATTTTGAGAACATGTCTCACGTCGTGCAGCCGTCATCTCTCTGTCGCTCAGAGACAGCAGCAGTAAGAGCACTCTCACTCACAGACACAGAGCAGAGCAGGGTTAGGCTGAATCAGGAGAGGGGACGTAAGAGTGTGATACATCCACCTGCTTTGATATTAACTTGATGGCAGTGAGCTAAAGGAAAACTAACTGTTTGTAGCTGTCACAGTTTCATCTTCCCTGGCTCTCCTCATACTCCACTGCCCCAGTATTCTCTCACCTCGGCCCCTCTCTACCTGCCAGCCACTCCCACTGGTTCACCCCTCCTCACTCACCCGCTGCTGCAGCTGCAGCTCATCTGCCAATCAGCCCGGTATGTAAGACTCACCTGTTCACTCACACTTTGCCAGATTGTTCCTCTGCATTATGCACGACTCTCCAGCGTTTTTCTCCTGCCTGATCTCCTGTTGCCGACCTCGTCTGTCCCCGACCTGCTCTCCTCGCCTGCCTCCCGGTAAACTCACCTGTCTTCTGTCTCTGACCACGCGCTCTGCCTCGGCGTCCTTGGCATCGTCCTGCTCTCCCGGTAACGACTCTTCCGCCTGGCCTCGACTCACCTCCTGCCTGCTCCTCATCGGCGCCTCTATTACCTCGGACTGCTACTCCGGTGTTGACCCCCCGCTTGTCATGGACCGCTCCTCTGCTCTTCCCTCGTCTGTACCTCCGCTCGGCCGGCGGACTCTACGGGCTGCGGACTCCTCGCTACAGCTCCGGCGACCACAGTAAGCTCCTCTCTCTCATTCCACGTGGCCAGGGAACCGAACTCGTTCCTCAGCCCTTCCCCGTGCTTTAGAGACTGTGTGCGGGCTTTCGGCCTGAAGAGAGACCTGAACGCTGTATTGACTCGTACTGCTCCGCTCCCTGTTTGCTATTGTGGCAATAAAGATTATTACCAACTGTACCCATTCTCCTGTGTACTGCTTTTGGGTCCAAACCACCCCCGTTACAGTAGCTTATATTTTATCTGAGTTTCAAGGCCTCTCCCTCTGAGGGTTTTCACAGAGCAAACTTTAAAATATCAGATGAACTACTCATTAATATGATTCACATTAGTAAGGTATGATGAATAGCTGCTGATGCAAGACGCATTTTATTCATTTTTAATGTAAAAACAGTGAAGCAACAGTCTCTAAAAATCAGATGTACACAAGTCCTTTTGGTCACAAGTCCAAGTCAAGTCACAAGTCTCTTTGCAGACGTAGCTTAATGTTAGTACTTATCTTATTCTAATCTAATCTTATTAATAAATCTACTGTATATGAATGCATCATTTTGAAAAAGTAAGCTAGAGAGTATAGTTCATTTTAAAATAGAAAGAACAACAAAACATTTTAGTATTCTTAACTAGGGATGCATCAATCCAGCTTTTTTTTAGTACCAATCCTGATCCAGGTGTTTGAGTATCTGCAGGTATTAGATACTGACCCAATCCATCTGGTATTTGAATATAGATCATATGAATAAAGACCCTTGTATTTGTCACATGACCCATTATAGAGAGGAGTTATTATTACATTTTAATGTATTGAGTAGATTTGTCCAAATAAAAAGAAAGTAAAGACCAGCTCTTTTCCCATTATATAGCCATACAATATCAGTTTAATAAAGAGTAATTTATTTTATTTATGATTCAGTTTTTTATTATTTTTTTGATAGGCTACTATAATCTAGAGGTTATCTCTGATCAAACCAAACGCATTAGAAATCATCCTCAGGAGGAAGACAAGTTAATAATCCAGCTGATGGATTTTAGGGACTGTAGCTTTACTGTTTTACATTCAAAATGAATAAAATACGTCTTACAACAGCAGCTTTTTGTCAAACCTCACTCATGTAAATCATATTATTGAATAAAGACAGCAGTTTGCTCCGTGGGGCTGTGTGGTAACACTCAGAGGGAGGGGCTGTGAAACCAATAAAAATGTTAGCTACAAACAGTTAGCTTTCCTTTAGCTCGCTGCTAACAAGAAGCTGCAATCTTAACAACAGTTAATAACAACTTCAGCTGAACCCTGCTCTGCGCGTTGTTCTCAATAACAATTGAATAGTTCATACCTCAATCTAAATTAATACATCTCCCCACCGCTGATTTGACAAATAGAACAGAAAAAGAAAGAAACAGAACGAACGGCGAGCAGGTGGCAAAAGGTTCATTGTCCACGAGTCTCAAACTGTGTCTTAAGTGCAGCTCCGAGTCGCTTTAACGAGTCCCCATCTCTGCTAAAAATCCATCAGCTGGTCTTCCATCTGCGGTTGATTTTTGGTTTAAACACTGCTGACCTCTGGGTTATTTTAGCCACCACAAGAATCATGAATATAATAAATCATAAATAAAATGAAGTACTAAGTTGATATTGTGTGTCTATTGAATAGTAGGAGAGCTGGTGTTTACTTTCTTTTTATTTGGACAAATCTACTCATTTCAATAAAATGTAATAATAACCCCCAACCCCCATCTCCATAATTGATCACCTGGGTCTTTTATTTATATGATATATATAAAAATACCAGTTGGATCCGATTGGTATCTCTAACCTGCAGATACTCAAAGCACCTGGATCTGTGCTACCCTAGTGGAGAACCTTTGTTTGTGGAGATAGTGAGACTGTTATTTAAGAAAATAATTGCATTATAGCTCTATGATATAACTGTGAGACAGAATTGTGGACAAAAACCTAGACAAAGCAGAAGCTACAGACTGTGACAATTAGTTGTTAACTGTGCGAGTTAAAATAAGAGTCTGAATTTACAGCATAGTCTTTGTCTGAGCCAGTCGCTAATGTCTGAGTGAAGCTGTGAGTGAGGCTTGTTCTGTTGTGACCAAGGATAAATGCTGTACATGTCCCGGTGATGTTGTAGTGAGCCTTAGCAATAGCTCGTGTCAGTCCAGAGAAGTTTGACTGAATATGACTATTTCAGAAAAGATATTTGCCGTTCCGCTTATGTTGCTTTCTCTCTCCATCATCACAGCCCACTCTGTTACACATAAATAGAGAAAACTCTGGACTAAACTCTCGTTGAAACGGGTTCAAACACAGGAGAGAGGTTGATAAGACTAAAATGCAAAAATATAAAATATAAATACAATACAAGTATTTATAATATATTACCAGTCAGTCGGTCCATTCTCCATTTGAGTTTGAGACCCTTGGAGTCTCTGACATATTACAAAAATAGGTATAAGGTTAACAAGATAGAATGTAGGTTACTGAAAATGTTTCCAACTTTAAATGTATCTTCATGAATTCAGCATCAAGCAGGCAGAAAAAGAGCAGAGAAAGAGCAGAGTGTTTCAAAACCTTTCAAAAACAGACGTCCCTGAAGTGAGCACAATTAGGCCTTTGAGTGGTCAGTGTGAGGATTAGCCAACTGTGTTAGGACGGTGTTCCCACTACAATACTATCAGAGCATGTTTTTGGGGCTGTACAGTGACATTAGCACATTAGTGAGTGTGCCAGACTCATCACAGTGGTGCCACTCGGAGGCAGGATGTTAATTACGAGTCCGACTCACTAATAAACTCACAGCATTAACGCCATCAGCCTCAAAAGCAATTAATTCAACATCTGCTCTGATCAAATTTGCCTCTGCCGTGTTTTGATGATGTATCCACACACAATTAAAGCCTTAATCTGATGACAACAATTAGTCTGTGTGCCATGCTGATGCCATCTAATTATCAAACACCAATGATGCGCTTGATGTGAAAATACAGTGTTTTTCTAATGATTCAGAGAGTCTTTAACCCATTTAATCTGTGTGTGACAGAAGTCTTCCAATACCGCTGGTGTGTGACACTTTATCAAAGAAGCATAGTGAGTGATGTAGTACAGATAATAAATTATTTATGGCCAAATATTTTATATTTGGCAGTAAATGATTTATATTAATATTTAATTTTAAAACTATAGCATTCACCATATACCTTATCCGTTACATTAGCCAAATGCTTCTTGTTAACATCTCAGTCAACATATCATAACATACATGAGTGAGAAAGGAGGGTTGTATGTCCCATCCACTACCACAGCCCACACACTGCCACAAATGGTTTAGAATGAGAAACTGTGAAAAAATGGAGAAATGGACAAAAAAAAAAAAAAGGTTACAGCCTACATTATGTGGTACGTTCACTTAGTAGAAGATAAGGCGGACTAGTGACTTGTTTTAATCCAAACTACAACAGGTAATACTCATTCAAAAAGTAGCACTTACTGCCCTAGTTAAAAATAAATATCACTTCAATGCTGTGAAAAGAAAAGAAAAAAACATTGTCTTTTTGAATGCACTTGTGCTTGCATACACTCACTGCTGCCTGACAGTAACAGTAGTACACAGTCTACAAATACCTCTGTGTGAACACAAATACTGTACTTGACCTTGCCTTGTGTGTCTGCATGTATGGAGGATGCCCTCATTCAAAGCATAAATCTCTATTTATTCTCCAGAGCAGGCACTTAAAGCTGCAAATGTACACTGAGTGACACACATCAAGCCATCACCGTGTGCTTTGATGACTGTGTTTGGTGACAGCACATCACCTGAAGCACTATAAGTCAATGTATGAGTAGCAGCGCTTGATTTACACAGCTAGTCTAAATGCTAAGTCCTGACACTTAGTCACAGGCCTTGTCAGCTGCTGGATGGGTCCCACTGAGAAGCTCCCATTCATCATCAGGCCAATCAAAACTAATTCAGACTATCCACGTACACAGCACAGAACAAAGGGTTATTAACATGTAGTCTAAAAGGTATGAAAACGTATTTGACAAGAGTTTGATGCAGACTGTAGAGCAGTGGTGGGCAAACTAAGGCCCGGGGGGCCACATGCGGCCCGTTGAGCTGTGTAATGCGGCCCGCCAAGCATTTACAAATTATTTATAATTTAAGACAGCATATATTTGGCCATTTTCCTTCAATGCCTTGTCCTTTTGCTAAAGGTAGCATCATATCTACAAACAGAAAATATCCATACACACTTCAAGTTTTTAATATGGAGCGGACAGAGCTATTTTATTGAAGTACAGTCAGTAGCCATATGTCTTATTTGCCAAGAAACTGCTGCAGTTTTCAAAGAACATAATATCAGCCACCACTTTTCCATCAAACATTATACTAATCAGTCTGTGCAAGAAATGTCAATTTACAGGTTTACTCATGTAATTTATATTAGTTTATAGTTTACTGGTCCGGCCCGTCTGTCAGAGTTTAAAACACAGTGTGGCCCTTGAGCCAAAAAGTTTGCCCACCCCTGCTGTAGAGTGAATTGCAATATGTACAGCTTGTTTAACATCAACCATTATTGACTTGGATTTAACACATAGTGGGAAGTGATTCTTCAAGGGTGTCGTTATGATCACCAGTCTCTTTTGGTGTTATCATAAAGATTTGAAGTAATTATTTTAGGCTTTAAGAGGGTTTCTGAGATAAAAAGTCATGGTATAAAAACTGACAATAAACAGAAACTGACAATAAACAGAAAACATGTCATTCTGTCGGCAATTTAGCAGACATGTAGTAGAAGTAACATGATTGACCACTGGGGGACAGGCGACAGGTCACAGGGGCAGTGCCATCCCTGTCAATACCACATGCTACCCTTCATTTTATGCACTTTTATTTTTAGTACATAATATCATAAGAATAATAAATGGCAAAAAAAAAAAAAGATGAGGGGCATGGATGGATTTCCCAAAGACTCCAAAAAATATGTATAGCCAAAATCACGGCAGCCATGAAAGCAATGTTGAATTAAAAGAGCAGCCAGTCTACTTCACACTCCTCTCTGAGCTCTGAGCTTCTGTTTACACTGCTTTTTGTGATGCTTGCCTTGAAAACACCAAAAGAACGTGTTTTCTGTTTTGATGGCTTCAAGAAATTAGAAAATGATACTTGAAAAATTAAAATAAGCAATCAAAATCAGGTTAATTATGTGTTATATCTAGTATCACTTTATGAGCCACCATGTGATGTGACTCACCTGAAAACCACATTTGAAAAGAATTAAACCTCAAGCATTTCTTTTTCATTCTATCTCTCCATCCTGTACTACCTTGCAGACATTAGTTAGAAAAAAATAATTATAATAAGTAATAAATGTTTTTTATTTTTTATTTTACTGCCTTTGTGTGACAGATTCCTGTTAAAATGTCTCCACAGAAATTCCACATTTTTTGTTACATGAGTGTCACACAGGCCTTTCAGACTGGTACGCTAGTCGCTGCTTGTTCACCTACAGACAGACAAGTCTCTCTGCGGCTCACAGTCAGTCTGCTGTCAGTCTGCACAAGAGCATCCACACGCACGGCACAGAGTCAAGTGGAAATCCTCGCTATGGGCTACAAACAATAAGACACTGATTAACATTCAGCACCTTGAACACACTGCAGACTGTCTGGGCTCACTCACAATCTCTGAGCTCAGTGTTTTCCTCCTCTGAACATGCTGTGACTTTCACTTTGTTACATTTACTTAAGCAATGTTTAGAATAAACTGTGCTCGTATAAATTGCTTTCATCACAGAAGTCACATGACTATGTTTCCTGGAACATTGCTTACACCTAAACAGTGTCATGGCCCACTTTTTTAAGGAAAAACCCCTCCAGGATGTGAGGTAAATGTCTTTTTACTGCAGAGCATGTTAGTCCTAATCTAGTAATAATTTATTGTTTAGTGAAAGAATTCAAATTTTACTGGAGTTCTGTGAGCACTTTTACCTCAGGCCTGCTGTCTACTCTCCTCTGCTGCTCAGACAGTGTGTGTATGAAGGATGATGACTCAAATCAAACATAATCAGGTCTAGTTACTCCACGGCTAAGATGACAGCCTTCGACAGACTCAGATATGCGCCTGGGCTGTCTCATTCATCTGTCTGTCCCCGCTCTCCAAACACATGCACAACACTGCAACCACAATCCCCCTGAGGCCCTCGGGAGCCTCTCACTCATGAAATCTATGTTTTTCTCTCCGTCCTGCCTCCATCCCTCCTTCCCTCGCCGCTGAAAGGGACCACAGTGGACCGGTTGTGGCTCAGCTGTAATTACGAAGCTGAATGATTTAGCTTGTAGTGCCATTGATGGGTTTGTAGCCTCTTCTTTTTTGTTCAATCTGAGGGAATTTTCTGGAATAGGACACACTGCTCTGGTGCTCACTCTGTAGCAGCTGTTTAAGATATGAATCAATAACTTGTTTAAGTCAAATTATGAAACAATCTTAAACACAACAGTGGAAAAAGCAGTTTTAAACCTGACTGCACGGCTAAGCTGCTCTAAAGGATCAGTTATTGATTGTACAGCCTGCGTTCCAACACACTTATGTCCATTACACAAACATGACAGAGTAAGCGGAGACTTTGGAAAGTTCTGCTTTGGCTACATAATGAAATGGAGACATTCAGGCTGGTGTCCCTATGTATATACAGTGCTGGAAAAAAGTTTTCGGACACCCTATGCATTTGTGAAATATTGCATCAAGAATCAGTCTTAGATCTTCAAGTGCATTTTTTTTAGTTTATTTTTTGTTCAGTTTTGAAACACATTCTCTGTTATTTGTTGACTTTGATACAGACAATATTGAGAACTGACATATTGAAACTGTCAAAAATATAGTTTTATTATTTTTGTTTGTAAACAATAACAAAAAAAAATTGTATTTGTTAGTGTGTAATGCAGACACACCTTTTGAAACACAAAAATATTTCATGATAATATTTAAGATTGGGGTACTTTTTTATAATTATAATAAATTTTATTTATACATGTATAAATTCAATTAAGGCAGTTTTTTTGTGGATGTTGTAGGAATAGGTTCTGAGAATATGCCCCTACATCATGATTCTGCTACTAATATTAGAATAAACCTTAATCAGTTTGTGGGGACCATCTTAATATGCAATGTACAGTGAAATGGAGCTTTAGGTTCAAGTCAAGTCATTGTTTCCATAAGGAATGCAAGAAAAAAGTAACTTTCCTCCGACCACCTCTTTGTCAGGAATTTCATCTTTACAAGACTCTTAACCTTGTGTTAGCAATCTCTAAACATGTTGACAGAGCAAACTGTGTTACGAAGCAGATAAATACAACAGTTGGCTATCGTTTGAGATGGAAACAAACAGTGGCCCCCTCCTCACTGCTCAGTGTTGTACCTGTTTTTATGTGTCAATTTTTTATGTGTGTGAGGTGGGTTTCGAATGCACTGCAGCTGAGATTGTTTTTCTTTTTCCCACAGTGACAGAGAAAATTGTTCACCTTTTTGTGAAAGGCAGCTGGCAGACAACACTCAGACAGAAGAGGCAGGGGATGCACTAAAAACGTCTGAATCCTACTGACTTTCAACCACTTTCCTCTGTCACAGCACTGCAGCTGCAATGGTTATGATTTTTTATATATTTTCCTTCTCTGGAACAGGGTTATACTGTTTACTCCCATTCAATATTTCATTTTAATATGATTTTTGTTTCAATGTTTCTGATTCCTGTATATTACCAATGTCTTGTGAGATGGTTACAGTAAGAGGAAGGGAAACAGGGCTCTCGTACTTAGTGAGGTGAAAGCACACAGCTTCGGGTCTGGATGTCAGTGATGGACCACCAGCTGTCTGACTAATTTTCCTGTTCATTGTAAAGTCATGTGTTTGCAGCTGTTTGTCATTCAGAGTGAGGACCTGGTTTTGAAGGGGGTCTGCAGCTGGACGGGTGTCTTTAACAAGCTCAGAGAGGCTGATGTACAACCAGCCAGCTCCAATTCCCACTCCACTTGATCATCATGATGGATTGTTTGTCCAACTTAATGTGTATGTGTGTGTTAGTGAAAAGATGCTAAAGATTGAGACACACAATGTTGGTTTTGAATTCCTACAATCTGCACTGTCTGCCTTTGTTGGTGGTGTGTTTCTCTCATTGGGTGAATGAAATGAAATAAAAGTACGTAGTTATTTAAGTTCAATTTACGTGTGTTTTGATTTTTACTCCACTACTTTTAAGAGCAAATAACTGTCCTTTCTTTCTCCATTGTTACGTAGGTTTGTCTTAGATGTTACTGCATTTTAATTTTAAATAGCTTATTTACTGTCATTTCTCCTGTTTTTGACTTTTGTTTTAGTTTCTACTTTAAAGATAAATGTTCTGCTGTGATTTAACTAATCAGGTCAGTCAAGCTATCTGAAATGATGCTCAAGCCCAGTAGTTGACCCCCCAGTAGTTGAAGCCCGAAGTGCAATCCGTTACTCATTGGTGCATTCAAGTTTTTAAAAAAAGGACTGCAAACCCAAGAGTTTTGATACAATGACAGTGACAATCGTCTAGTGCAATCCTTATAATCCATTTAGTAATATCTCTCTAGTATCAGTGTTTTCCTCCCCATTAATTACTGGGCTATACAAATAAAATTGAATTGAATTGAATTGAATTAATGACTTAATTTTAGGAACATTAAGCTGCAACATTAAAACTGTTGTTGTCTGTTAATCCTGGTTTTAAGGATTTGGAAGTTTTCTTTTTTGTAATAACTCACTACAAAATCTCCAAAACTGCTGGATCAATCTGCACTAAAGTTGAAATATCTGATCATTGAAGATTCATGCTTGCAAATGGAAATTCATATATATTTCATTTTGAATCAGTTTTATTTGACTGCATTAAGTGACCTACTTCCAGCGTGTGAAACTCTATATGCAGTGGCTTGTAAAGCACCTGAGTCTGAGCTGAATGCAGATGTGCTCGCAGCGGGAGAGGACAGCGGATTGGAGCTGTGCTGAGTGAGTGCTGAATAAGCCGGGCCAAGCCTGAAAAAGCAGCGTGTGGAGGTTGTGTTTCTGTGAAAGGTGATGGCTTTCTCTGTCTCTGATGAGATTTGGGGCCTTACTGATGAAAATGTGTGGACTCCTGGAATGTGCTTTCACCTGAGTCTGCTCAGGAAACAAGGGGCAGCACCAGACGTGTGTGGGACCACTTCATGCTAGTGCTTTGTATATTACATGCACTGAGATAGCTACATCATGAAATAAAACCAGTGCATTTCTGTGTTGGCTTAAATAGAAAGGCACCCGTTCACAATGATTAACATCAGAAATAAAAACCTCAAATTACATTTTCATTTTGGCAAGGTTTAACTTGGGGGACTTTTTGGGATTCATTCAGCAAAATAGTGAATTAAAAAAATCACAGCTACTGAACTTCCCTTAAGACACTGGCTTAATTTAAATTGGCCCATGATCAAACAGCAATGACAGAAACACAACTCATTTAACATTCTGTCATTCTATTGCAATTTTGTGGGAGTGTGTCTGTGTTCCCACAACACTGTGTTTCTACCCTAACTCTGCTCTATTTACCCTAATCCTAGACAACAGTTAAGCAGTAGTTTTGGTTAATCCTGTTTCCAAAAGCACAAAAAAAACCAAACAAAACAACCCTC
The DNA here is from genome assembly GCA_036850595.1 of Rhyacichthys aspro. Lineage (NCBI taxonomy): Eukaryota > Metazoa > Chordata > Actinopteri > Gobiiformes > Rhyacichthyidae > Rhyacichthys > Rhyacichthys aspro. Next base: position 1,903,242 of record CM072162.1, read on the forward strand.
TAACCCCTCCCTGCCTCCTTCTTCTGGTACTAACCATGTGCTGATGCACTTGTCATTGTTCTGACACATGACTGAGACTGGTTGAACTAAACCTCTTTCTTGTACCGTCCTAGTCTTGGGTCAGTCTTGCTCTGCAGTTGTCTTGCTCTCTTCTCTACATTCTCTGATCCTGGTCATGTCTAGGTGATCAATATGGTCCTGAATAAAAAAAAAAAACAACCACAAGAAACAACTTTCCTCTTTTACTCTAAATATTTTCTCTTACTTCTGATATCACCTGTGTGTTTCCTCTTCGAGTTGTTGACTTTCGACTGAGTCGGAGTTAATTAACAACTCCTGTGGTGTACAAATATCCCATAAAGCAGCTTTGTGTACCTTGTAACCTGGATTTACCTTTACAAGCAGAACGCAGGCTGCCACGGCTCATAATGGCAGCCTAATGGAGTGAAGTGTTGTTGAGTGAGACAAAAGCAGGCCTGGCATTGATTCTTTCCACTTCATACTTCCAGATGTGGCCGATTAAAAGGAGCACCTGGCAGCTATAGACGCACACTGCTAATCCAGCGCTGTCGAGCTGATCCTATGTTTGGCTAAAAGGCGTTGAGGTAATTTAAACGGGGTGTTAGAGGAGAAGTTAGAGAACAACATGGAAGCAGAGGAACCAGGGGAATCTCCAGAGAGTCTTTAATGACAGGAGGTGGTGAGGAGAGAGGCAGATCCTGCAGGAAGCTAAAGATTAGATCAGAATTGAAAATAAAAGCCTGGACCCACACAAGCCTCAGAGGTGCATCAGTGGCATTAGTAATGCCCTTTCACTTCCTGAGATTATCAACTCCAAATCTATGATCCCACTGCTGAATTTCTGCAGGATATTAAATGACAGGGTGCAGTTTATAAAGCAAAATTATCTGTTGTTATGCAGGATTCAGGGCCATAGTAACTATCATAGATGAGATATTGCTATGCTGTAGTTCACAGAAAAATATCTCCATCCAACCTCTGTTATTTACCTATGTGCTGTCACTGTCAAAGAAAAAAGCATATACACAAATATATTGACATGTATTGTGTCTGTACTGGTGCATGAACCTTTTCCTGTTCAAGACCTGTGTGTTGTAGTCAAACAAAGCACATTGTCAGGGAAAGTCCATCTGGGGCACACTACACATGACCCAGTTAATAACAGCTCTAAAGAATGACCAGATTGTACTCTGAAGTGTTTAAGACATTTAGATATTTGTGACAAAACAAAATGTGTTTGAGAATTATAATTTTACTGTTGCCATTAACTTGTGTAAAATATCAAATATCAGGGCTGCCATGTGGAGTCGTTTTAAGTCACGGAACTCTGTATATTCAAAACAGTCTGAAACTGGAGACATCCTGCTCAGCTTCTCCCTGAAATCTCAAAATGGTAAAGTCTTTCTTTTTTACTGCTGTTTATTCCCACTCCAGCAGTGACCATGAAAGGGACGGGAAAAGAGGGAGGAGGCACATGAAAATACAGATTTTTGCAACTCTGCACTCTGCAGCCATGCGGTTTCTTTGTAGCTGTAATGAAACTTCTGGAAGTAATCTATGCCTGAGCCGCATAAAGTTGCACAGCCTCCGAGCACTCATGGCACACACGCAGCCCGCCAGCTCAGACCAGTGCCCTGTAGAACCGCTGCTCATTTAATGAAAGCCTGTAAATCTATTCTTGGAACTGAGGCGTGCACAAGCCAGGGCCGGGTCACTGTTCAGACCTGCTCTCACTCCCTTTAAATACACTGCTGTTTTTACGGCAAAAAGCAACAGTGTGTCATTTTGAGCCAAATGTCACCCAATGCCTGCAGTAAGACTTTATTGTGAGGCTGTAAAAAGCATGATATAATGTCTCAATGAGTGTCCCTTGACTGAGCTCAAGGTTAGCGTTGAGGAGATTCTATTTTTTCTTAAAATTTCCTCATCTAACTCAAACTTCATTACATCACATGAATCAGATGAGTAATTACTAATGTCTCCGAGACTTGTTAAAATCTGTACTGCACAGTGAGAAAAATACACACACAATACACTGGAACCTTCCAACACTCACTATTCATCTGTGTAACGCTCTTGTTGAGAGACAGACAGATGGACCAATCACAGTGAAGTGTGGAAGGTTCTTTGTGTAATGTGAGCATTATATGTGCTTTTTTGGTAATTATTTAGCCAAATAAACAAACAGAACAAGAAACAACAAATCCTATGTACAACCACTTGTTGGCTGTAAAAAAAAAAAAAAAAAAGTCTCTCCAAAATCTACATTTTGGATTATGTTTATGTGGTTGTGATAACATGTATTGGCACCAGTCAAATGTTTCTCATCTTCAGTACATTCCTCTTTGTCATGACTGACAGCGAGCTGTTTTTAGCCGAAATTAGAAGCAGCAGCTCTGGGTTTGTGCACATCAGAGAGGATATGTGTCATGTCTACATCTGTACTCTGCCCGCCCAGAACCTCTGTGAGCCTGGGGTTTCCTGCTCCGAGGCTCCCACTTTGATGGAGACTTAATTGTTCTGGCTGCGAGCAGTTGGGTGCAATTAAAGAGAGGCAGAGGGATGGAGCGAAAGGCTTAGCCCCGCTCAAAGTCTGTGTGTGTGACCGCATCGGCATGTGGAATTAATTAGACTGGTAATAAGCCGAGCCATGAGGAAAAGAGGAGTCGTGGCAGAGAAAACCAGTTCAAGAGGACTGTGAAATAGAGACTGAGTTGTCCAAGGGCGAGTGGAACACAAAGGTTTAATGATGAGGAGACAGTTCATTCAAGCTATTTACAAAAGATGAAGAGGTTATGTTACACAGGCTTGCACTTTGCCAGAAAAAATAATTCATACTTGAAATGTTTGATAGTTAGGGCTGTATGATATTTCAAAAGCAGAGGCAGTTTTGTGTTTGTGTGAAACAAGCCAAAAATCTGCCTTATTTGTGGGACAAAAATAGTCTTGACCTTAGGATTTTTTAACGTTTATCTTCACAATAAAAATGTGGACAATAACAGAAACAGCATCTGTGATGTTACATGAGACATTAAAGAGGAGTTTCAAAATGCTGTCTCATGCTCTGGCAAAAAAACAAATAGCAGTTAGGATAATATGAAACTGGGAGATGGATGTGAAGTAATTTTATCAGATGTGTTCATTTGAATGACAGCATTGTATTGACACCTTGCGGTCAGCACAGGGCTGGTACCAAGTCACAAACTGTGAAGAACTGTTCTGTATCAAGTGAAGAAGAAAGATTACTCAAAGGTAAGATCTTATTTCAAGCTTTGAACACAACCATCTCAGTTATCCAGAATATACTGGGTCTGTTTGTGTTTAAGCGGCTGTGATGATAATCAGCTCATCACAGTCTATTCTGAGGCCATGGTTCTCCATCTGGAAAGGGAGGTTTGCCCTCTTCAGGTTGGAGTTCCTGCCACAGGTGGAGGAATTCAAGCATCTTGAGGTCTCATTCAAGGAAGGATGGAACGGGAAGTTGACAGACAGAACAGTGCAGGAGTTAGGAGGCTCAGTACAAAAGTAGTCAGTCGGGCTTCACCTGGACATACTTTTGAAATATTTAAAGATGTAAACTGTCTCTGTCCATAAAACTTCTTCCAGCATTTCAACTCATTGAGTAGCAAACCTAGTTTCCATTAATAAAACTTAAATCAACACTAATGTTGGGTCTTAAGATAGAACTTAACAAAAGTGTGTGCAGAAATGTGTACACTAGTCTCTCCTGTGTTTCCCCCTCCTCTGTACCCCCCACCCCCCCACCCCCACCCCACCAGCAGCTCCACAGCTCAACACAAACTCATAAACGCTGCTGGACACTCTCCATCTGTGTGAAACACAAATTGATTGCAGAGGCGGAAATTGATCAGCAGCATGCAAAGAGTGGAGCAGTTTTTGGCTTTAGTAAAAAGCTGTTGAGAGGTTTTTTCAGCACTTGTTGGCTCTGTTGAGTTCATCACAAGAGAATAGAGTAGTGCTTTTTTTTTTAATTATCCATGCAACATTTTAGAATGTTCAGTGTGTCTGCAAATGTCTGTCTATTTTTGTATTGTTTGTAAAGTGTGTGATTTACATGGATATGACTGGTGAATAGAAGTCAGTAGTCACTGCATTCATTCCCATGCACAGCTTTGACGAGTTACTCTCAGACTGATAGATATAGGGGCCAGTAGCATTGTGCATTTTGTATCATTCTCACTTGAAGCTCTGACTGCCTTCATCCTTTTTTGTAACAATTGAAGGTTAACTTTTTTGGTTGTACTCTGCTGGCCTTGTGGAACATGCCACGATTGTGCGGCCCTGCTCCAGTCCAATTGACATAGATGCAGAAGCAGCTTAAGAATGGCCTCTATTCCTACAGGAACTCCAAGTCCAGTTGTAGTCAGGCTAGGGGAATGATTTAAATGTATTAGTTTGTTATGTACATGTAGTGAATAAGAGATGGACTTCATGGAGCCAACAGTCCACAAACAATCCACAGCAGATGAAGTCCTCTCCTCAATTCTGTCGTTAGGCTCTATCTATTTTACTCTACACTGAGGTTTCACAGTTTTTCCTGAAGCCCTGTGGCTCCCAATATTAACGGAATCATTCTACTGGTTTGGCTGCTGCTCTAAATAAATTTTAACTGTGTTTCCATTACACAAGAGTCAAACTCTGTAATTTTTTAAAATGCAAATACACCCAGAACCCAGCAATGCTTTCACACTTTTCTCACACTTGCAGTCAAAGAAGATACAACTTAAGATTCCTTGCTGTTGGGTCCAGGTTAGCAATGCAGTATGAGCATTATATTTAAGACTGTATGAAAGAAACTGTCAGGTTGTTTATGCTTTGAACAATTCCGTTTGCTCAGCGTACCCGTTCTCAGAGATGACGCCTGTGGCTGTTAGCAGACATATCCAAAGAGCCCACTCACACATGTTGACACACTGCAGGGCCCCAGAGCTGTTCCTTCTGCTGCCTGAATGCAACAGTTGCACCCGGGAGCAAAGGGAAGAAAAGTGCTTCATAAATGACAAGAGCGCTCTGTAATTCGGTTTAATTCTAGGCTACGCCCCACACACTCGGCTGCTCCTAACCTAAAAAATCTAGGATGGGGAATGAGTATAGCATGTCACACACATGGTATGTGTGAGGTAGCGCTGGAAGTGAACCAAAGCCATGATAGCACTTATAAATGCTCACAGGCGGTGGGGCTGGAGGGAGGTGGGGTGCGCAAGTGAGTGACATGGCCTAGATTGGAGGCTGAGTCATTTCCGCTCAGTGGAAAGTGAAGGAAATGTCCCGTTATGGAAGAAAGGAAGCCGCTCATTTGAGTCTCTCTCGACACTCTGTACTGTCTGGATGGGTTTGTCTGTGGTTATCACTGCTGTATTTATGTGTGGGTCCATTTAGCCTCCACATGTTTCAGAGGTGGAGCTTAAGTTTGGATCTGCTGCTGATTTGGACTTTTTTCTTTGTGCTTTCTTATAGTCGAGACAATAGTCTTTCTGGTATTTCAATGCAACTGTTTTATATTTACATTTACAATTAACAATCTCTTGAATCATGTACTGGTTCTCATATTCTGACACAACCTTTTCCATTTGTGTGGGCTTGTGACAGGAACAACGGTACACTGGCTTGTGACCACTTGTGGCTGGAGTTTTGGATCCCAGCGAATCTCTTGTCCTGCTTTTGACAACCAACCCATTTTTGAGCAATGACAACAAACATTGCAATGCAAATCTTGAGGCATGTGGAGAATGGCAGCCATAATCTGTCTATATTTAAAATATGCTGATGAAGTCTAAATACTGACTGAGTGGAAAGGTTGGAGACTTGCCTGATGTGTACAACAGAGGCAGCTGTAGTAAGATGTACTTGCAGATAATGAATGCAAATACAAACATGTAATCATTAAAATACACTGCATCACAATAATTGTTAAGTTCAGCCGGTAGATGGTGCAGATCCCTCTCTGTGCAACTTAATTGTCACTGTCAGCCATGTTTGTTTAACAATGGAGGCTTAAGCCGGCAAGTTTAGGAGAAGGAACGTCTTCTGAAACGCAGTAAGGCTAGCGTATTTTGTACAAATGCGACTTTGCAAGAGTCCAGTGTATTGGTCTGTTTTCTTTATTATATGTATAGTGTGGTAGAGCCGCACTCATGTAATCTCTATCAATGCATCCCTGTCCCGGAGGCAGGAAAGTCATATTGAAGGTTTCTTTCCGGCTGAGAGTACTGTGAGGTAGGCATTACGCTACTGATCTCATGTCTAACCATGAAAATGATTTTCAGAATATTAATAGTAATATTTTTGGGCTAAAAGTTACATATTGCTACTTTAAAGCAACATTGAGGTCATTTTAATAGTTGAGATGAAACAAATAAGAATGACTCCTGTTTAAAAGACAAAACAACAACAAAACTCTATACCTCTGAGTGAGTAGGCACATTGCCAGCTCATGAGGACACATATCTCACCTAGTCGACACTGTCCACACATCTGTACAACATACATATAACAGACATGCTGAGGTGCAGGGCTCCCATTGAGTTTGCAGCAGTGTAGCTGCAATAACATTTTCGCGGGCTTTAATTCTCTTCAACAATCCAATTAATGAGCACAACTTGAACAGTTAGTGATGAGTATTAAACTGGATCCCTTTAAGACCAGAAGCTTGTGACTTGAGCAGGCAGAGAGGATGAATTGTCTTGTTCGGTGTAGTGTAGAGTATTTTTAGGCAGCTTTATGGCTTTTACAGCTGCACCAACTGACAGCACCAGTGTTCTGTTGGCTGTGTGCGCTGAACTGTAAATAGCCTATTCTAAATTGATAAGAATGTAATTTTTATCAGTTCTTGACCTTTTTAGTTGGTGCACGGTCTCCACACCAGAAAACACATCATGTTTGAATGTGCATTAGCTACAAACACTATTTTGTGAGACTCCTTACTGGTTTCTCTGCTTGTTTCAATTGGCATCAAATGTAGAAACAGATAGCCTACTTATTATTAGATGCCATTCACTAAAGCTGTACACAGAAAGTGACTTTGAGGATTTTGATCTTCATTTTAATTATAAGAGGACACGCCATAAATATTTCCTTCCAAAAAAAATCCATAATGCAATTACACTTTGAGAATGATGGCTTTTTACTGTGCTTAAAAATGAACTTGTGTCTGACAGATGAATCAATACTTGCTTCCTGCTGCAGGCCTTTGATACCATTTACTTTAGATGTTGACATCAAGACAACTATCCTCAAATTATTTCTTGAGATTTAAAGGTATTTTTGAGCAAACTTTTACTATGAGAAAGAACTCTCCTGTGAAATGAGGTCTGAGGCTGCTGTGCAACATTAGAAGAAGTTTGTAGAAGAAGGTTGTTGCTTAGTTTAATGGGTGTGTTTGATGCAATGTCAAAAAAAACAAAAAGTAAATTTGTGAGTTTTAATTCAAAGTCATGATTTGATTTTTGTTTTTTGTTTTTTTCATTGGGATCTACTGTATATCACCAGGGACAGGTTGATTATCGTGTCATGTGAGTCTGGAGCCTTGCAACACATTCTCATTCCATTTGCTCACTGACTCATCTCGTCACACATTAATGCTGAAAGCAGGATGCAGCAGGTTCCAAGACACAAACATTTTGTATTTTAATGGTTGGAGGTTTTTACTGCGCAATATAAACAAGAAAAAAAGTTTTAAGAATAAACTATATTTAAGCAAGAACTTCTTTTGATAAATGATAGGGAGGTATAATCTCAACATTAAGAAAAAAAGTCCCAAAATAGGATGGTCTGTGATTCAGAAGTTCTAACAAAAAATGCTTAGTGTTTTTAAATGCCCCTTTTCTTTTTGAAAATATATATCTATTCAAATTAACAGTTTTTTTGTAATTCTGTTTTTGACGAATGAGGACTGTACAGTCATGATACTGCACTCTTAACTTTTTAGTGGTCATTCCATTTGGTTTGAACAGAGGGGGCCCCAAAATTAATCTTGCGCTGCAGCTGGATTCTCGCGAGATTTGGGAGTTGAGTCGAACCGTGGACTCACCGGACTCTTTTGACCAATGATGTTGCAGGACTAACAGGTAGGGGCAGGTTTTTAATTTGAAGAAAGCAACAAGCGCCCTCTTCTACTCTTTGTTTTCAACATGGCTACACCGAAAGACGTTAGCATTGACGCTGCTAATGAAACAGTTTTATCAGAAGCAGAGAGAATTTCTTCTTTGAAAGAAACGCAAAGAGTTGCACGTCATATCGTTGCTATGATTGGTTAAAGAAACCTCATGATAAGCGGATACTAGTCAGTGCTTTATCCAATCACCACCAACTTTTCGTCAGAAGGCGCCTCCAAACACTTTCAACGGGAGCCCTCCCAGATGGTACTGCGAAACAGACTATGATCTGTGGAGAAGTTCGATCTGGGCTGAGTCAGGTTACCCCAAAGTAGGACTCTAATAATAATTCGGCACCAGTGCTCCCTTTTTTGCAATCAAAATAAATGTAATGCCAAACTGTATCATACCCTAATGCTTGGTGGAAGCTGGGCTAGTGTTCATTTATGGAGCAGTGGCTTAGCATAACTGAGTTTGGAAAGGCTAAAGCCTGAGTGCTACTAATACTAATATATATAAAAGCAGCACAGGGCTTTAGAAAGCATTACAGGAGCCCACATATTTCTTACTCCTTACACATAGCCCTCATAACTAACCATACACTCGACAGTTACATGTGCCATCAGACAAAGTCTTTCTGAGTGTTGTTGTGGTTTTATTTTAGCACAAGTCACTAGAACCACAAGCTTTACAACAACTCTATAGCGCCCTCTGAAAATCAAGCCAAGCGGTGAACACAGAAATACACTTCCTTGAACACATGTTCCTCTGTGCATTCTCCCACTCCTCACAAATCTATATCTGATCATATCACATTTACAGCCTCCATCCCCCCGAACTGCTCTGGTCTGACCCTTGTGTTCTCACACAAACCGCTACACGCTTTAATTTAATCAAGCCCAAGCTCACAGTCGGGAGAAAATAATAAACCTAATCACTTTACAGCTCTTCTCACTCCGAGGAGGAACAGGAATCAGCAGCGTCTTATCTCCAAAGCCTATTTATTACATGAACTCACGGCAAACTCAGCTCTGGGCTAAAGTAGTCTGCAACTGTTTTCATGTTCCTCAAAACGGATACACATACTGTACGTTTAGTTCAACTTGTTGATTTATGAGAGAAACAGTGGTCATTAAATGGTATTGTTTACTCCTATTTGAAATGCAAATTAGAAACAAATTGATTTTTAGTCCATATCTAACTGGACAATTCTTATGTTATATGTTAGTGTTGTGGGTTTGTGTGGCTTATTCTTCAAGGTTTTTCCCCATATTCATTTTTCCCCCTAATCATTTTTTCTTCAACCAAATGTAAGCAGCAAGGTCTGGTAAAGGTAGGGCCCTGAATGGGTCAGGGAAGACTGGTATTCTGTCAACCCTTTAGGACTGTGAGAATCTACTGAAAAAACTAGCCAGTAGCTTTGGAGGAAGAAGATTAGATAAACCTACTGTCTGTGCTACTCTTTCATCAATAAAAAGAAATTGGTGTTTAGGTCACATGCCCCAATCTTCTGTGGCAAAGCTTAATGTCTCATCCACCACCCCAACCTGCATCCCATCCCATTGTTTTTTTTTTTTTTGTCAGTAGCCATGTAATTATACACAATCCAATCAGTGTAATAGAGGATGAGCTTTTTAAACTGCACAAATGACTGAAAGTTGTTTTTGTGCATTCATCCACAAAATGCTGACTGTAATTTTCATTCCATTTTCATGTGCCAACAGGACTTAACTATTTCATTGCGTTGTGTGGGCAGCACCTCCCCAGACACTTCCTCCAGCTCTTTTCGGGCTATATTGGGGTGTTTGTGAAGCAAGCCGAGAGATACAGTCACTCTGCAGTAACAAATTAACATCTGATTTGAAATCAGTTTTGATGTTTGATGTTAATTAATTTGTTCAACAGCCAAACACTCACTCAGTCACTTAAATGTCTTTTAGGTGAAACAGATGCTCTCTCTTTTATGTCTGTATTATTGCCATTACTTATCCAATGCATGGGTATTTTGCATTTTGTCTCTTTTGGTAAGGATATAAATTGTACCTTCGTAAGTCTTTTCATAAGAATATTTGCTCTTGCCAATCCAGGCCACTCTCCACAGAAAGTCTCAGTTGTCATCCTGACTAATAACACCTGGTTTGCAAAATACTAGTTTCAGAATCAAACTTATACTGTTGGCCCGAGGGTGGTGTGGTTAGACATTCCACCATTAGCCTTTGATTAAAAATGGTGACATGACCCTGGCAGTTCTGTTCAGCTCTGACTCAAAGCAAAGGCCTAATTAAGATGGAGGTGCTGTGCCTGGTGACAGCTGTGGCCCTGTTACATCCGTTAACAGTATTCTAGCGCTGATAGGCAGTCACCCTTTGATTACTTTCTAATCTGCACCTAAACATTACATAGCTCCAATCAATGCCACTATTGATCCTGCTATTGACTGACATGATGCAACTGAGCTGCCCGAAACAATTTCACTTAATGGAAGGGTTTTAACAAGGAGCGAGGGTCACCGCTCTAGATGCCCTTTAGCTCTCTCTTTTAGGATCCTCATTATCATGGAAATAGCTGTCGGGGTTAATGAGGGACAAATGAAGGGCTGTAATCTGCAGCGGCTCACAGCACACACAACAGCCCTGTAAGCTCTACACAGAGAGGACATATTGATGCAATGTGTCACACTAGAATGTGTCATAAATAATACACTTTGTTCTTATCAGAGTTTTATGAATGCAATTAAAACCTAATGAGGAGCATCCGAGTGAGTGTTGTTCCATAGAATACATTTCAAATGACCTTTTTTGTGTCAATGGATGAAGCAAGATCATATTTTACATTCCACCTTGCTACTTCCATGATATATATGATATATGATGATATATGATACTAAAAGGAAACCATTTGATTATTTGCAAATTTTTCATTGATTTATGTATAAATGCTATATATGGTGTTTGTACAATGGAGCTATACACAGCACATTCCAGAGGTCATATTTGTGAGCTTCTGAGGTCATTATTCTATTATCACTTGTGTAAGATTTGGGTCTAAATAGATACGAATATAAAAGTTGCGTAAATGTTCCCTTTTCTATGTAACATGGGCTGCTTTATATCTTAAAGATTGCTATTGCTCATGTTTGCTCTTATGACATGTTTCACTTAAACCAATACTCTTTAGTAACGGTGGATCTTCTGATTTCCCAGCCTTATACAACCATCATGTCTCTACTGAACTCCTGAACTTTAAGCGCTTACTTTTTGCTTCATTTCTTGTGTAATGTGGGCCAGTTGGAATCATAGTTTAAGGTATTTTACCAGAAAAAGTCCAAGTCCTTGTCAAGTCATTAATGCATATTTCCAAGTCAAGTCACAAGTATGAAAATGAGCCCAGTTCGACTCAGTTAAAACTGGAAGGCTTGAGTACGCCATCTCTGCACCTAGTGAATATTCATATTTAGAGTGGCACACATTATAAAGAGGTATGATTGTTTCATTGCACAGTAGACTGCAATTTGATGTACTTCAGTAACTGTATTCAGTTACTACTCACCTCTGCTTCAGGGATCAGTCTCACCGTATTAAAAGTCCACTGGAGTGTCACTACAGGCAGCATGAGCCTTTATCCACATTTTTATGAACATTGTTTAACAATGGCACAGTGAGTTAAATGAACATTAGGGACCAATCGAGTCCTGTGATAAAAGGCATTACCACAGCAATCATAAATGTTCATACTGTTGTCAGTGTTCATACATGTCCAGATGTTGGATGTTTGTTATTTGTGTCAGGTAACACATAACAATTGGCTGAATTCTGATCTTATTTTCTGCTATCACTCCTCACCACAAAGAAAGAAAAAAATAACCCTGCTTATTAAGAACACTGTGTAGGTGTGTGACATCTAGTTATTCAGAAAATGTCTGTCTGTCACATCAGACATGAAGAGCACAAAAACATCCAGCAAGGAGCTGACTTTTGTGGCAAATCTCTCTCAACAAAACAAAGCACAAAAATCTTCAAATGTGAATCTTTGCTGCAGTTGCTGTCAATTTATTTCAGTAAAGACGCAGAGGTGGTTGTGGTAAAGGGCCAGACAGCAGTCCACATGCTAAAGACCTGCTCCTGTCTGTGATTACTGAGGCCACATCTGCTGAAAACCTGCTGAGTGAAGAAAAGCCTGAGTGCATGTGCAGGCTTTCAGCCAGAGCAGGTGTGGCTACCTCTAGAGCCGTTCAGACCAAAATAACCAGGGCCATATGTGCCTCACGTCTGTACACACTGCCAGTTCACACACCTGAAATTCTGCTGCAGGATGTTTTCACTGATTCTTTACTTACTAAAGAAAGCAACATTATACGGAACAAATTCAGCTGAAAAACAACAAAAAATATGTTTAGACCTTGCTTAAGTGGTCAGAGACAGACACGAGTTTACAAGTGATTTCACCAAAAAGTCACCCACCCTGGCAACAAAAGCAGGAGTATTTCCAATTCATTTGGATGATTGTGATGAGCAGTTTTGTCTACTGTCAGCAGATGGAGCAAGAAGACCTAAATGCTGTAGCCTTTTGAGTATTTTTGCATACATAATGCTGTTTACCACAGTGTTGAGCACTTTACTTTAATGTAGTTTTTGCGGTTTTAGCTAATCTTGAGAGGCACTTAGTATGAGTCCTACATGGTGTAACTTGACATCTGGGGCCTCTTCAGCCAAAATGTCTCCACAGATGCAATAGCTTGTAGTTTTTAGCTGCTGTGGTCTTAGTGCTCATATTTACAGAGCAGCTGAATGTCGAAACATGCACACAAAGAGTTTACCCACTCACTGACAGCACACATATCAGGAGTAGATTGCCATTGCCATAAAATATGTAGTAGAACAAAAAGGTAGATTAACATTTCAGGCTGTTATCAGAAAGACTGTCACCTCCACTGATGTGTTCACACCCTGACTCCAATTGCACTCACGTCTACAACACATCTTTACAGAGGCCTGGAAAAATAACACTCTAAGCCCTGTTGCAGCCCCAGATTAGGACATGTGGTAGACTGGAGACATGCAGCTAAAACAACAGTAGTGAAAATGGAGCGCAGCTGCTGCCTCCGACCATTCCCATCAGCTCCTCGTTTTCTGTTGACACTGTGGAGATGTGGAAAAGCCATAACAAAAACAATTATCCGCCGGGATATGATAAAGTAAGTAATTTCATGGCCTGCTGCTTAAGTTGTGGCATTCCTGTCAGCTTGCCGCCAAATCACCAACATATATCTCTTTTCTATTTACTCCAAAGCCAGTAAATGGCAACTGACAACAGCAAAGAGTGAGGGCAAAAATACAGAAAATACAGAACAGAGACATGTTTGCACTATTGTGGTAGAAAAGTAGATTATCCAGTATTTGTTACTGAAAGGCAGTCGTTTCTAATCTATAAAAAGTGATTTGGCCTTTAAATGGTTGTGTTAATAATATGAAGCTGAGTTAAACCCCTCTTGGAACAGATATGGATTAGCTGTTTATGAGTTTTAAGAAAATGAGTCTGGATAAAGCTGAAATGCATGAATCAACAAGAAAGACTTAAGAAGAGCTAATTATTATATTAGACCTTACAAGCATATAATAAATCGCATTTGGACATGATTAAAAAATAACACAAAATAATACCTCTTGTGGGACCAGCATATAGTCATTGGCAGTCAACTGACACCAAAGCATCATTGTTACTGTCTGGATATGTCAGCGTAGGGTCATATCAAATGATGAAATTATAATGGGATCACAGGTGGGGCACAGCTAAGGTCCAATCATCAATGGAACGTCACCGGGCTGGACATCTGCAACAGTATCCAGTCCCCCAGAGGAGAGTGGGACAGAGGGACAACTTGAGAACTGAGCAGAAATGTAAACTATATTGTAATAAGAGTGAAGTCAGACAGAGCTGGAGGATAGAATACTTCCTCCAGCGTCTAGGCCTAGAAAAGAACAGTCAATATGTCCTGACAATAATCCCTATCAAAAAAGAAAGTCTTAATTCTAACCTTAAATGTGGAGACTGTGCCTCTTTAACATAAGCTTGGAGCTAATTCTATAAAACAGGAGCTTGGCAATTAAAGACATTATACTTTTGGAAATCCCAGGAAAGACTAGTAACCCTGCATTTTGACTGGTTTGATAGGATGATATAGCACTGTGAGGTGGTCTCTAAGATAGGTTGGGGCCTTCCCACTGAGGATCTTAGAAGTAAGAAGGATTTTGAACTTAAATCTGTCTGAAAACAGACATTAAATATGCAAATATGCTTCCCTTAATATATAAATATATTAAGGGAAGCACATATAACAGAAAGAGTATGGATCCTAGTACAAAGCCATGTGGTACACCTTGGCTAAATACTGTGCACGCTGATGACTGGTAAGACTTTAACCAGCAGAGAGCTGATCCTCTAATCCCAATGTAACAAACTACTGTGGGCTATCATGTCAAAAGCTGCACTGAGATCCAAAAGGACTAGGACAGAGACTTCAGGAGACTTTCAAGGATTTTGATATGTAGGATTAGATATCTATAATTTTATAAGGTGCATTGATTGTGGGTGGGTTTTTCAGAAGACGTTTAATCACTGCATTTTTAAAGACTGACATATATACGGTCCTAAAAATAATAAATAAAATAACTTTTAATGACTTTACTCACAACAGTCCTATTTCGAGAAGTCTTGGGCTGTGTCCTTTACAGAAACAAGTCAACAATGTATAAACACAAAAAATATCTAAACTATCTGAACCAAAATGTACAAACTTAACCTACAAAGTAATTCATCATCTTGTTTAATGCAGTTTGGATTAGAGTAAAGAAAATAAGCAGTCCCTGTTGGTCAGAAAATGTAGTGGAAATCATATTGTACATTTTAATAAAAAATATAAGTGATTTAGCAGTTTGAGTGTAACAGAGACAGTTTAGATTTCCCTTCTGGTTCAAAATGTTTTCTATTATGTTGTTACATAACATTACAAAAAAGCCAAAACTGGGAGTATGTAAACTCTGTGAGCAGCACATTAGTTGCATCCTTCTTTTCGTAACTATGCCAACTGCATCATCTTTTTAAAATATAACTATAAATTCAGGGTTTGTGGAAGTTCTCAGTCATCCAGGACATTTTCAAGAAAAGATTTTTCTGACAAGGCATCTGGACGTAAGTTTTAGGTGAAGAAGTTTGAGCCCTTATCTAAGGAACTTTGTCAATTCTGAGTTCAACTGGAAAAAGAGCTGAGAGAGGGAGAGACAACTGTCTCAGGCTAGATGTACCGTGAACCTGAACACAGCAGACTATGAGGCCAGTTACTCAATGACACAACCACCTATGAGACACAGAGAAGGGATCCAACAAGTGGTTACAAGAAGAGGGTTGTAGATTGTCTGCAGAGGCTTGAGAAGGACCAAGTCATTGATCGACCTCTGTACTACAGACTGTTTCCTGGGAATGCTATTCCTTGCATTTATGGCTTTCCCAAAATACATACAAGGATGGAACACCACTATGACCTATTGTAAGCAGCACAGACCCTTTTAACATATCCAAACACTTGGCCGCCATCTTGGCTCCATTGGTTGGCCACACACGCCACCATTTCACCAATTCACAGGTTTTTGCAACCAAAATCAAACATTTACAGCTGGATTCAGATGACACTATTGTCTCTTTTGATATCACATCCCTCTTCACCTGTATTCCCACCAATGAAGTTAAGAAAAAATTGCTACTGGATGCATCACTACGGGATAGGACCAGCATCACCCCTGAACACTCTTTACTGGAGGTATGTATTAACACTACATATTTCCAGTTCAGAGATAACTTCTACAAGCAGAAACACGGCAGTGCCATGGGATCACCAGTTTCCCCGATCGTGGCTAATCTGTACATGCAGGAAGTGGAGAGCAGAGCCCTGAACTCCTTCCCAGCCATTGGTACCGCTATGTGGATGACACTTGGGTCAAGATTAAAGTCCAGGAAGTGGAATCGTTCACAGATCACATCAATGCGGTGGATAAGAACACCAAATTCACCCGTGAGGACGCTAAGGAGAATTGCCTGGCCTTCTTAGACTGCCCAGTGGTCATTTGTGAAGACAGGACTCTCCAGGTAGAAGTTTACAGGAAGTCAACACACACAGACCAGTATTTATTGTTTGACTCTCACTATCCTCTGCAACACAAGCTGGGTGTAATCAGGACTCTTCAACACAGAGTGCAGGAAGTGCAGACTACCTCAGAGGGTAAACGGAAAGAAAAACAGCATGTCCGCAAAGCCCTGAGAGCCTGTGGATACCCCAGATGGGCATTCAGTAAAACCAGGAGGACACAGAAATCTAACAGACAGGAACCAGAGACAAAAGGTAAGAGCATAGTTATTCCTTATGTAGCTGGTTGGAAAAGCTAAAAAGGATTTTCTACAAACACAACATTCCTGTTCATTTCAAACCGTGCAATACTCTCCGTCAGAAACTGTTCCACCCAAATCTTGGCCAAGGAGGCCAGGTGGTTTGAAAGAGGAGTTAAGGAAGCCATCTTTGTTAAAATGTAAAAGCCCTCTTTGAACAGAGGAGGTGGACTCAGATACAACCTCCCCTCCATTCATAACAGTGCTTTGAAGCCCAAATCAAAACAGTTTCACTCTGATATGAAACTAACACCTGGAGTTAGCAGTCATGCTAATGGATCACAGAAGCCTAACGACTCCCCCACCAGTTCCCACACTGCCCATTCAACTCTTAATGAATATGAAACCAGTCTATCTTTGTCCAATCACAGTAGTCTCAGGTTAAACCCCTCCTTCTGAGGGATAAATATCTCAGCTCTTGTTCCAGTTGAACTTAGAATTGACAAAGTCCCTTGGATGAGAGATGAAACGTCTTCACCTAAAACTTGTATTGTAAAAGCAAATGAGAGAAATATATTTTTGTCCAATGAATGAGTGGCACAGAGCTTGTGTTATGTTTGTAGCTTGTATATGCATATGTTATGTAATGTAAGACTAATGTATGTAATTCTCATTCAACCTTTAACGGAACTTAGGTCCAGTTTTACTGGACTACTCATTGGTACTAAACTAAATTGACTGTGGCTCATGTATTGATCTGGTTCCAAGGCTGTTTAGTCATGGTGTAGGCAGGTATGAATGACTCATATTTGGATACTTTAACAATGTTCCACACATGTAGTAGTATTATGTTTTTATTTCACACATCACTGGTTTGTTGAAATGTCACCTTCACTTTGTGAAGTTAGGTATTTGTGGTTCCTTAATTCAAATGTTGACAACAAAAGAAAGGAAGAACCATGTTTGATCAGTTTATTTCACATCTGTCATTGTTTTATTGACAAAACAACTGGCCAATGTTTGCATCATGTGTCAGTTAAAAATAGCAAATTTTCTGTGTCCAACTATTTTTTAAACTCAGAGGCAATGTCTTCTATAAGATGACATACGCTGAAAGATCTGAAGGAAAACGTGTCGCAGTGATATGCTAAAACTTAACAACTAATAAGTTTATCCAAGACAACAATGAAAAATACATATTTACTCAGAAAAGAATGAAAAGGCAGCACAATGACAGCAAATGTCTGGAGTTTGAGTGGTTACTTTTCACAAACATGTTTAAATAGATTTTCTCTTTTGAATAACTCTGACAGTTTTGTCTCAGTGGAACATGACGATGTGGAGCACTGCAGGTAAAGACAATCGCTACACACAACACTTCACAGAGACAGCGCTCAGGGAGTGAACACATTAAAGAGAGGCTGCTGATGAAGAGCAGCCTGGACTCTTCCAGGAGTTTTTATGGTGCAGTAGTGCTTCACAGGTTTACATCCTGACATAAGGGTTGTTTAATGGAGAAGTGTCAAATCTAAAACATTAGCTTGTTTTAGCTTGCATAGACAGATATATGACAGCTCCCCTGTTGTAAGACCTCCACAGAGTTAACCTTGGGCTATCACAAGCTTGTTATGTTATGGTTTTAAAACTAAAGCTAGGATCATGGATCTGTAGATAATAGGTTTGCCCTGTGATACATGTGGTAAGGTTATTATATTAGTTGACTATCAAAGAAGTGAAGATACCAACAGTAAAATCATACGTAAATTTATAATTATAAAAAAATAAAATAAAATAGAGGCTTCAGATAATGGTGACGCTGGTGAATCCTTGAGGGGACGAGCACTGGTTTTGGGAACAGCCACAGATTTCCAGTGCAGTGTCCTTAAAACCGTCAAGGGCCCTTTCTGGGGGGGGGGGGTATCTGATTAAAACATTTATTTTACCTGCTGTGGCTCTCGCTGTTGTTGCCCACTCACAAGGACATGCTGCTGCTGCTCACCCGCAGAGTCAATCTCACACACGGCGCTGTGTTAAGTGCTGATGTGAGTCCGTCTTGCTGGAAACACCATCATTTTTGCCACACTGTCTACAACAAAACATGCTGCATGTGCCTCTCTCTTTGTTACCACACACAACTGCTGGGATTCATTCCATTTCTACGCATTATGGCTTTCCAAAATACATGGTAACCATATATACAGAAAAAAAACAGATTTTTGCTTGGAAATATACTGTTTACAGATCCAGACTTGATACAGAATACTTTATGTTCACAATGTTCAGACCTGCATATAGTACAGTTATTTAAGTATTATTTTAATGGATTATGAGTTTTGGTTTAATTCTAATCCTTAGGGAAAATTCTTGAGGATTTTGGATATTTGTTTTTATTCTATGTATAAAAATATATTGTACAGGACGGCAATGTTCTGTGAACAGTCCAGAAGGGACAGCGCCGCCACCAAGCTCTGTCTTGGGCTGCCTGCTGGACCCTATTGAGGGCGTGGGAGGAGGATGGAGGAGGAGGTTAGCCAAGCTCACATTCATCAGGGACAACCCTCTCACCCTCTGAAGGAACTGCTCAGAGCCTCCACAGTCTAATACAGTGGCAGACTTAGACACCCACAGTGCAGAAAGGAGTGCTACGAACGTGTGTGTGTATATATATAAAATGCTGCACTTTAACTGTCTGTGAACTGCCTATAACTGTAATCTAATTATATATATATATATATATATATATATATATATATATATATATATATATATATATATATATATATATATATATATATATATAAATTTATCAAATGTATTCAATATCAGTTTATTCATTTATGTTTCTTTATTTGATTTTATTTTGATCAGAAATTATAATGAACAAAAATGTTGTTGTAAATTGTTAATTTAGACAAATGTTGGCCTTAACATCATATGTCCTGTTCTACATAGTATATACATATTTTCTTTTCTCAGAGAAACCAACATGAAAGATCTTAAACCAGGGGTCTTACACATTTTTCAGGCCATATTATATAAAATTGTATTTCATATTACACTGGGCCTATTGCCAGAAACATACCTTTTTCTGTGCATTCAATACTAAGCTATTCAAATAATTAGCAATGCACTGACCCAGTTCTTTCTGTACAGATCCTGATCCTGGTATCAGATTCCAGTCCAGTCCAGCTGGGTTTTTTTGGGTTGTTTTTTTTTTTTTTAAGAATGTCAACAATGATTTATCAGCAACAATTTTTTAAATTTAAAAGTTACACCAGTTCAAAAATGCATTATCAGTCACATCCACACTAGTGTCTTTACTTGAAATTATCTAACGTTGGCGTTTTTTGAAAGAGCCACAATTGTATTGTTTGAGTGTACTCTCATTTCTTATAGAGTAGATGCTCATTTCTTCATGATTCTTGTTAGTGTTTGGGTCAGGTTGAGACTCACCAGTGCAGATCTATAGTCTCCAAGATCCCAAGTGTCATCCACAGCCATCGATCAGCAGCTCCAGTGGTGACTCACTGGACATTCCAGAGTCATGTGTCTGTTTTCTTTGGACACATTCCCCTCTGCCCGGTTCAGTCTCACCAGACCTCCCTGCGTCCCTCCCTCCAGCCCCGACCACTGCTCCGGTTGACCTCGGAGCCAGTAAACAGCCAGATGGCTAGGGGACTGACTGCCAGTCCGACCCATTTGAAACGGACTGGCACTGGGACAGGGGCACAGTGGGAGTGTTTGCTAGAGGTAACAACACTTCACCGAGCCGGCCCCAAATCTGCAATGCAAAGTTTTGAGCATAAATCAGAGCATCCAGAGCTGCAAATGAATGAAGTGGCCAGGCATCACAGTGACCAGAGCTTAAGATGCAGAAGAGAGGTAAACTGAACTAAAACAGTCATGCTTTTACACAACACTACAGGGCTACAGTTTGGGAGGCCTGAGATGGGAGTATGTGCTGGGTGCACACTCCACAGTTCTCTGCAGAGAGTTCAGTAAACAACTGAGATAAAGACAACGACTGGCAGAACTCAGAGCATTTTAGAAACAAGGACACCTGCATCTATGCTGCTCATTTGTGTGTTTGTCTTGTTTTTGGTATCTCATGACATTAAAGGGAAAAAAAGGAATTTCTATCATGGCTTGTGGTAGTTAATGGCCTGAACTTTTTTTTTTTTAAATCATGTATAATAAGAAGAGTGTAACTTTTTTTTTTTTTTTTAAAGGAAATATGTCATAAAAAAAAAGGAGGAAAAGGTATTAAAAGTAGAAGTTCAGTAAGCTTGTTACTAACACAGGGAGTGTTGTTTTCAAATATAAGATGCTTATGGTATAAAAACTTCAAAACAAAATGTTATATTATTAAACAATGGCAACAGAGTGGCCATTTGCTGCAGAGGAACATTTACTCAAACTCAGACCAGTAGCTCTGGCTCTAGATGCTTTAAAAACATTAGAACCCAGCTGTAAAGTCCATCCACAGAGCAATAAATGTTTTTGTTGCAGACCTGGATGTGGCACTCTTGCACCTGTCCATGAGGCAGAACAGAGCTGCTGTGACTCACCAAGGCTCTGCACAGACAGGACCAGGAGGAGCACGGGCCAGCAGGACCAACACAAACCTGACACACTCACGTCATTTCATTTTTTAGTTTGAGTTAATCAAACAATGGCATCACATTAGGCTCCAGTGATATCTACTGCTCACCAGCCTCATGCTATGTTGTAAAATAGAATTGTACTCATAGATTTTCTCCATTTATTTAGTGTTGTTTTGTTCTATGTCCTAACTTCTTGTTCATTTCAATACCAGAGCCATTAGCGGACTGGAACATCATAATTTTCACAAGAGCAGTGTTCTGTGTTTAGATGGTTCTGATGGCATTTCAGATAAAATACTCTCTAAAGCAACAGGCATTTGCCGTTTTCAAAGAGAACCGTTGAGGTGTATTTTTTGTATCGTGTGAACAATATAAGCTGTAGTATGTGGTCGCATCTTTATTTTATTTCTTGTCACATTTTTTGTGACAATGTCCCATGTGTTTTTCCAGAATGCTTATGATTCATGTTTGAACATTGAAGCCATTTGGTCATAAGATGGTCAGGATTAGAGACATTTAAAAACTGCCTAAATTCTAAATTCTAGCTGTATGCGCAGCACAGAGTATTGGGTTTGTTTTAAAAATACATTTAAATCTGCACTTTATAGAAATGTTTTATTCAAGTACTATTAATATGCTGTGACAGAATATCAAACAGAGACAACTGTGAGCAGAGCACTGTCTTTCCACCTGAGTGGGTCTGATACAGAGACAAAGAGGCTGAGTCAGTCATGTCTTCGTGCTAGATTAGACGTCTGATCTCCATACAGTGAGAACTGAAGGAGAACCCAAAGACTGATGAGAAACAATCAAACTGTGGTTTTGCCTAATTACCTCTTGGATTTTTACAAAAAAACTGTCTGCATTTGCTTTGCAACTTTCAGACATTGCCACATCACATTTCAGAATGACATAATGACAGAGGAATGACTGATGTCACTGCTGGGCTTTAGGCTCTTGTTTTACCAGCATCAGATTATGTGTTTGTAATATATTCAGTATCATTAGGTTTAGAAACACAACAGAACAACTGCATGACCTCACTCCACAAAAAACACTATTGTCAAAAAATGATACACTGAATGGCTCAGCAGTAGAAATTTCAGAGAGTCGCTGCTGCCGCCGTAGCTGAGCATCACATTGAATGACTGTATGTGATGTCTAGCATTTCCTAAGACATTATATCGTTATACTTTTCTACTTGGATCTTTAGTTTATGCAAGCTTGATTATACAGTGCTTCTTGTTACTTTGCTTCTTTCTGTGTGTCCTCTTTGGTTCTCCATTGTTGTGAGACAGATATTTAGCATGCTAGTCACCTGACTGGAGCTACTGGGAGAGTAGAGTTGTTTTTCCAGAAAACTCAAGATTGACTGTGATCTGTATCATTATAAAATGGGAACTGTCAGGGTTTTATTGGAAAAGTTTGACATTTAAAAAGGCCTGAAGCACACCCAGCACCCAACAGACCCCACATTTCCCTGGAGCTAAGATGGATCACTGACTGTTATCCATCCAGGAATGCCAGTGTAGCTGGTAGAGATGAAGGTTGGTGGTTGGATTATACTGTAACCAAGACGGTGAACACTAACAGGGTGTGAAATAATGAGCGTCTATTTAAGAGTGGGTGGGTGAAATGCATGAAGGCAGAATGTGTGTCCCACTGCAAAGTTTTCATAGTCACGATATACAAACAGCACAACTATTCCACTTCAAATCTTCATTCACTCATAAAAGGACACCATCTCAAAGTCACCTTTAAAGTGTGGTAATATTTATTGATTTGATATTTACGCAGGATTTTGTCTCAAAAGATAAATGAATGTATTTGCAATGAACACTTGGATTGTATTAAAAGCTAGCTCTACTGTATTGCTCCTGCACTTACCAGACATCATCATCAATGGAGTTAAAAGCCATTCCTGTGCTTGCCAGGAGAAGAAAGCCATTTTTTGTCCTTAATAGCTTTTAATTTACTGTATACTAATCTGACTTACAAGCACCATCCCCAACCTGTCAAAATGGGCTATACTGAGTGAAATACACCTCTGCACTAGTTCAGAAGGTCAGAGGTGTGTAATAAGAGGAATATGCCCACTGTATGAGCATATGTATTTTTAAAGGAACTTCAGCATAAAAACATATATTGGTCATCCTGTAAACTGTAACATGTGAATGCAGCTGGAACTCCGCCTCCTGTTACCTCTCTGTTCTATGCATGTTGCTTAGCTTTAGCGGCAGTTAGAGCCTAAGCTCAAGGAAATACTAGGCTTTTCTCTCATGACTTTTTCATTTTCTATTTTCCATTTTTACCTTTGACCTTTCGGCACCAAAGTGCATTTTCCCAAACTGCTCTCTTTTATTAGATGCGAGTATACATTACACATTTATTTATGCACCGACGAGCTTTGATATTCAACATCCTCCAATAAGCTTCCCACACTACAGAGAGTGTGATTTATATTTTCCAGTCCTTCATTCTCCTCCTGTGGACAGTTTGAAGGCACTCTAAAGCCTGGTATGGCAGTGTGTGTGTTCATGTGGCTCACTAAAGACTATGATTGGAGCTTTGTGGAAAAATCCCTCAGCTTCCGTCTTAAATACAGCCGGCCTCGCTGTCCCTGGTCTCAGAGGGATGGGAGAACGTGGTTTAGGGCAGACTGGATTTCTGAGTGAACAGAGCACTATAAAAGAGGACGGCAGCAGCAAAGAAAGGCTGTTTGAAGGAGACGTCTCACTCTCTGAAATATTCCATCAATCAAGAGGAGGGCCAGCCGGGCGGGAAAATATTATTTGGACAGAAAAAAGAAGAGGGTAGGAAGGTCCTTTGAAATAAACCCTTTTTTTGAAGAAGAAGAAGAAAAAGAAGAAGAAGAAACGATGATAATAATAATACGTCACACATCTTCAGAGTTAAAGTAACAATAGATAAAAGCAGAATCAACAGAAGAAGCAAATATTATAGCTACTTATTTTATCATTATATGAATCTAATTCAGATTTTATGTAGCATGGTCAAAAAGAAAATAAGAAAACAGCAACATCTAAATGAAATTATTACATTTACATTCACTGTCATGGTAAAATTAATTCAACCAGTATGACTTTAAATGAGACAGCACCCGGACCTCTCTGCACAGTAATATGTTTTCCGAGGTGATTTTGCGCTATAAATAAAACTTGATTATTGAATTGTTGGCAAATGACCAGGGTAACACTGTGATATGAATGTATTTGTGCTGGCCTTTAAAGCACTAAATAGCAAGTGTCCATTCACCCATAAACTCTCACACTTATTCATTCACCAATGTCAGACTCAAGAGACGAAGACACTTTCATAATGTGAACTGGAAGAACTGGAATTGAACCACCAACCTGCTGTTTATTGGATGTCCTGCTCTGTCTGTGGGCACTGCGCAGGACATGTCACTAGTTTAAAATGGTGGGACTCTGGTGTGATTTACAGCTATAAGCTTCCGAGTGCAAATTAATTTTACAGTGTTGCAAAATTGTTGGCAGTGTTAAAATACAACAACTTCACACCAAACACACGAGGTAGTGTAGATTCTGTGTCAACAGTATGACAGTGCTGTGTGTGCAGCTCAACAGCACTGTAGAGACAAAAAAGTCCCCCAAACCCCCAGCGGGGGGTGTGAAACAAGCAACATGGCAAATAGTGCTGCTGTGTTAGCCTTAAGTTAGCTTAGCTAATAAGCTGTAGGTTAGCTAACTCTGACTCACGTAGTAAACTGTCACCGACTACTTCATAGTCACCGTCAATTTGACAACTATATAATTTTGTGTAAAGCCCAAAGTAAGGCTTTTTATGAAAGGCGAAAAAGGCGAAAGATGTAGTGAGCAATTACATTCTGATTTGGTTCAGTAATTGCACAGGCTAGCTAACACACACTCCTCATATTAGCTTGGCAACACAGCTTGAAATGTGCTGTGAAACTACTGGAGTGGATGTTGATATGGCATTCTAAGTTGCTCTTTTACGGTTTATGTTGAAATGTAAATAAATATATCAAAAGATAAAAAACAATAATTGAGGCAGTAGGCTTGTGAGGTCCACAAAAAATTACATTAGATTACATACCAGGTCCCAGGGGAGCAGTTGGGTTAGGTGCCTTGCTTATGGTTATGTGGTGGAATGAGAGTGCTGCTCATACACCCCCTCCACCAACATACCCGTTGGTGGTGGGAATTGAATGCGCAACCTACGAGCCACAAGCTCGTCTCCCTAACCTCTAGGCCACAGCAATCTGTAATATTGAGTTGATATTTTCCTGTCTATAAAGTATAACAATGCCCCCTTACTTCAATGCAGATGTATGAGCAATGACATCATTTCAGATGCATTTCCTGACGGCAAATCACTGGACTGAAAATACTTGCTGCTGTTACTGGAAGTCTAACAATACGTCCACTGTAGCTCAGCTCTTTCCACATGTGCCTTTACGAATGTATCGATGTTTTCTTTAGCTCTTGGCTTTAACTACTTACCCTCGGGAACAATGAAGTCGAATTGAATGAACGGACTTCTGGCACAACGCTCTGTGGTGTGCTGACTCAGAGATTGCTCTATGGAAAACTTTAGCATTCCGCAGCCAGTGACATCTATTTCTATGGGATAACTCAAAGGCTGGTTTCAATCTTCCCATGACCCAATTTTGGACCCAAACTTTAACAAAACACATTTTTTGCCTAAAATGAACAGTGGGTGTGTTTTTATTAGGTCAAAATGGACGTGGAATGTTTAGATTAGACTAACTCCCAGGGTGATATTTAAAGGTATGTGTCAGCACTTTTCAATTTAAGTATAAGGGGTCAGTGCCTTTTCAGGGTCAACAAGACCAGACGCCATTGGTAAAAGGTTAGTTTTATCAAGTTTATTTCTAGAGAGTTTATGAAACACTGGTGTAGACACTTACCTCAGTGCAGTGGCAGTTAGTGAGACATCTGACTCTCCTCTGGGACGCAGTCAGAGTATAAATAGTGCTGTGTTTTTCTGGTATTATGTGTAAAGCAAATGGGCCCCTGTGGAATATCCAATCTGTCAGAAACAATCAGTGCAATCTTTCACAGACTGGGCTTATTTCACAAAACTGCAAATTATCAGGAGTTTAGCCCAACTTTCACCCACTGCCACCGTGAGACACGGTGAGAACAGACTGAACCATTCAGCCTTTATCATAATAATTAGGGAACATGGGAATGATCTTGGCCACATACATATGTTTGCAGTGCTTTTTCTTGTTGGGAAGATAATCAAAACGTGCTACTAAATTATTTTATCTAAATATTGAAATGTTAAAACACGCACACTTGCTTTAAATGCAGGGATATTAAAAGCTTTTTGAGTCAGATGTTTGTTATTTACTGGCAGTAGAGGAATCTAACCTGACTCTGCCAGATAGACTTCTCCACAGATCATAGTCTATTTCACAGTACCATCTGGGAAGGCTTCCGTTGAAAGCGTTTGCAAAAGGGAGGCGCCTTCTGTCAAAAACTTGGTGTTGATTGGATGAAGCACCGACTAGTATCCGCTTATCATGAGGTTTCTTTAGCCAATCACAGCAACGATATGACTTTGCTGTCTTTGCTTCTTTCAAAGAAGAAATACTCTCTACTTCTGATAAAACTGTTTCGATAGCAGCGTCAACACTAACGTCTTTCGGCGTAGCCATGTTGAAAACAAAGAGGAGAAGAGGGGGCTTGTTGCTTTCTTCAAATTAAAAACCCGCCTCTACCTGTTAGTGCTGCAACATCATTGGTCAAAAGAGTCCGGTGATTCCACGGTTCGTGCAGCGCAAATTTAAGAGGAATCCAGACTGAGAGAAAATAGTTTATTGTAGCTAACTACGCATTATCCTCACATCCCACTCCAGAAACAACAGGTATTGTTCTCCACACGTATTTCCTTCTATTTTTTGTAAAACTGAGGTTTCAGATACATTCAAGCTTATAGTTTATAGTTTATCTTATAGCTTATAGTTTATTTTCTAAATTAATTTTCCAGACTTGACACAGTGTGTAACATACATCGGTGAAAATTTTCCCTGAACAGCTCCGTCTACTGTTTGTAGAAACAATGCCTGCTCTTTTGTCTTCACTTTGACAGGCCCTTCATGTTAACTGCTGCAATTTTCAAACTAGCCTCATAAGCACTTATTAAGCAAAGTGGGCAATAACTGAATCCTGCCAATACAATGGGGCTGTGGCAGACTTTGGTACAATTGGCTCTGCGTCATATCGACAGGTTATGACTTCTGTGGAATGGCCATACATCATTTTTGTGTGAGATCCAAAGGCTTTTGTTTTAGGAGCCTCTTGTTCCTCTGTTTCTAAAGAGACCCAACCCATAGATCTGCTAAAAGTTTATAGAAAATCACCTGATGTGATAGAAATAATGGTTAAAATAAAAAGCCTAAAGCCGCCAACTTTGGTGCAGGACACTGGGTTTTCAAATCCTCTGACAAGCAACTCCAGCCGCAGACCCAGTCTGTGAGAGGGGGTTGCATCTGGAAGGGCATCCGGAGTAAAAACATTGCCAAGCTACTCATGTGAACTACTTTGCTGTGGCAACCTCCTGACGAGGATAAGCCATAAGACACTTCTTCTCAAATAATATCTTCTAATTTAATAGACACATATTGGTAAAATCAACAGATTGCAGTGATTACTTATCACTAACCTTGCCCAAAGTACCACGGCTGATTATAGGAGGTTTTGGGCCCCATGGACACTGGAAACATAAGTGAAAATATATATTTTCTATGTATTAAGTGTAAACAAGCAAAGGCAGTAAATTCACATGGTTCATTTTAATATTTAACCAATAAGACCAAAGGTAAAGAGCAGCTATTGAGCAAAACATGTGCCTTAGTCCTGGCATTTACTCAACATATGCTGTTAACATGTAAACAGGAATCTTCCACTCGCTGTAGTGCATATAAACACTCAAACATACTCAAAAAATGATGTTCATGTAAACGTAGTGATTGTAAATTGTCCTGTCACACACTAAAAAAATAAAAATAAAAATAAAAATCTGAAACATCTAAAATTTTCTGTTGTTGAGCAAGTAAAAGTCAAGCAGCACTATCTCTACAAATGTAGCTTTTGTCTCTGACAACCTTTCACACAGAGGCTGTTTAAAAACATGTTTCCATATGACACATGAGTGCAGCTGGTGTGATATTGAAAAGCGAACAGACATGTTTGAGAGCAGGCCCTGCGGCTTTCTATGAGACAAACAGTTGGGCATCGCATCATGAAGGCTGTGATCAATGGATGCTTCAGCACAAGAGCAGTGGTAATAAACCCTCTTTTCTCTAAACCACCAAGTCTGATATGTCAAATCAAATCAAAGGACTTAAATATAATAATTTATGATTATGGCGATGATGGCTAATCATTCGAGTAATTCATATTCAAAACCAAACACTTAAAGGAGACATAGCTACATATGGTCAAATGCATTTTAAGTTTGATACATAACAAAAATGAAACTGATAATAACTCTTCTTCTGCAGTGCTGCCATAATAATAACAACGCATAGGCTCTCTGTTGGCATTTCAGGACACAAGATCTCCTCTCTCAGTTATACAGTATTTACCATAACAGCACTTCAGCAACAGAGCAAGGCAAAAACATTTAAAAAACTAGAATCTAGTTGCAATGCAGTAACCATCTAAACAATGTACTTAAAAGAAAAAAGTCTGCAGCTACTTTTAGCTTGTCCCGACTAAAGGATCACCTTGTCCCGACTAAAGGATCACCTCAGTTAACTTGGTTAATCTTTTTTAGCCATTGTGGGGAAATGGGCAAGGTGAGTTGCAAATATGTATTCTCAGAAGATATCACTTCCATTAGGTGTCACTGAAATAGCTGATTTCAGATTAGAAATCTGTCCCATCCACCACCCTCAACATGCCTTTTGTCTATTCTGAAACAAAAGATAATAAATTAAAAAGAAATGCAAAAAACGAAAGGGAGTTTCTTTAAAAAGCATGTAGTAATTGTACCAAAGCTAATTGCAGTGTGAGTCATGAGAGCTACGCTTCCACCACTTACAGCCAACCGCTCAAGGCTAAAGAGAAAATGGGCAGTTAGTATAAATGAGTCATTGAGAAGTCTTTAATGGCTCAGTCCCTGTGTTGAAAAGCTAAAGGGATGGTTAAAGGCAGCACGGGGCTAATCAGATTGGGAGAGTTCTCACTAGCTTGGCCATCTGATGTGCTGTAAGTACATTAAGCATGACGCCCTAACAAGCGAAGAGAATATGTTGTAGTGGGAGGATTCAGACAAAAGGATTAATTGAGTCTAAATGGCTACTGTAAGATAAGAAGACTTTCTGAACAAGCCCAAATGATTCATGGTGAATGAGGAGGGTTCAACTGGTTGCTTATTGGCAAATTCTGATTCAAAAACATTCTGATGGAAGTGTGGATAAAACCAGTTGTCTATACATATTGCAAAGATTAACTTTTTACTGAAGCATGACCAGTTTAAAAATGTTTTTGTTTTGTTTTTGTTTTTTTGATGAATGAATGAAATGAAACAAATTTTTGCTGATGCTAGCAAAGATAATAATGCTAAAGGGTGAACAAGCTCCGCTCTTCAAATGACAACACCAAAATGGCAACAGTGAAGCTAGCTTACGCCAAATGGATAGCCACCGACTACAGCGCGGTTAACATTGCTGCAGACCGGGGCTACATTATTAACAGTGACCCATCCTATAAACAGCTATAGTGGGGAACTATTGTGAAAAGAATACATGAACTGTACAACACTGAATTAAAGATTTTTAATCGACTGACAGCATTAGTTATAATGCTATTTCTGTTCATTAGGATTAGTGTTTTTTATGCAGCAGTCTCAGAAAAAAAGATCCTAGCTAGTCATACTCATAAATACATGCATACTCATAGAGTAGTGGAGCAACAGACACACAACAGCAGATGCTACAACGCCACAAGAACTCCATCTTCTAGACTGTCATAAGACTGTACAATCTCTATGGAAGATGAAGTCTGAACCAACCCATTTGAACAGATCAAATAAAGCTAAGGCTTTATAAAAAAAAAAGTAGATAGCCTGCACCCTACAGTTTAGAGAGAATCTATAACTAGTAGAATAGCACACGTTGCAGATGCTGGTATTGTACATGTGTATATTTTGCCATCCTGCTACACAGGCCTATAAATAACCAAAATAACACCTGCCTCTGGAGATGCAAAGGTAGATAGACAGACTATGGAGAAGCTGGTTACCACCAAATCAGAACAACTTTAAAGTTCCCTCACTGATTTATTCCAACTCTACCTGAGAGCAGTGTAATTCTCCCCAGAATAGTGTGACAGTGAGATATGGGGACCTTTCATCACTAATGAGTTTGAAAAATGGGACACCATGCAATTGCTGTATTTAGGGAAAATAGCTGACATCCTGTGTGCAACACTGCGCTGCAGTCATCCAAACGTCTGCACTGATTTGAGCACATCTCAAAAACGCTTTTCTCCCAGTTGGAACAGGATAACGCTGCTGTAATATGCTTTCATTACTATTCCCCATCTCAATATTATTTTCTAAAAGACATACATTGAGTAGTAATGCTGTTATTTCTTTAAAATGAATGAATTGTGAGCATAGGATGATAGCGAAAATATAACTTTAATAATTGATCATGGTGTCATAGCAACCACCTGTAAGACCATGAGTGGCAGTCATCATCAGAAATAAGAGAGACACAATGGTGGCACAAAGAGAACAAAGCACAGGAGAAAAGCACAGAATGACAAAAGATGCAGAGATGTTAAAAAAGGAAGAAAAAGATTTAAGGATAATAATATGAGAAGGGGAGGTGTCATGACTAAAAAGAATGAAATGCAGAGTGAAAATTCACACATGCACCCAGTGTGAGTGTAGAGATGGCTGACAGATGGATAAGCAGAAGGATGGACAGATATATAGACAGATTGACAGAAATGATAATGTAGGTTGAGCCAGTTGTCTGTAGTGTGTATCAAAATCATCAATGAAAACTGTAAAGGTTAGAAAACACAAAAACACAGCAGGCTGAGCACCTCACAATGGTGTGGAGATGAGCTGATGATAGGTGAGTGAGGGTGAACATTGGCATTAGAAGCAGTAGGCTATATAAAAAAAAAGGTTGCACTGTGCAAATACATGAATTTTTTTCCACTAAAAAGCAACCATTTTGAGAATATTCCTGTTAAATGTTAATTTCTCCAAATGAGAGCTGTTCTGTACTGTGTTGCTCCTCTGAACCAAACTCTCAGGAAATGAAGTTTGACCCACTGTCACATACACCTAAACTCCTGCTGCCTTTGTCGGTCACACAGCCCTCTGTCGGACGGCGGGCCAAAGGTCATATTTATTTATGAGTGCAGATGTCCTTTGGGGACTGTGGAATGAGAGCTCTGTCTGAGCTCTACTCTCTCGATGACCTAAAGCTCAACTCCAGCCAAAGAATGTAACTTTTCCATAAATGAGAGAAAGGTGTTAGAGTATTGAATTACAGGTGAGTAAGGTTAATGGGCAGGATCCTTTCTTTGGAATGTGGTTTTGAGGATTGTGTTCTATTTTCACAATGACTCTCATAGGCTTTAACTGATCTCACTTTTGAAATGGTTTGTTGGGTTGTTGAGCATGTAACAGTCAAATTCAGACAGAAAATGGTGTCATACCTAAAGCGCTCAGCCATTTACTGACAGTATTGTACAAATTTGTGTTACAACAGAGTAGATAACGTAGATTTACAGTAAGATTATAGGCTATTTAAAAGATTCTGTTTTGTAGTTTATGATGCATCGATGTTCTACATTGATGAATCCATTTCTGTGTTTTCAGTTTTTTTTCTCCAAACCTTTGGGTTCACTTTGATGCCATTTTCAGACAAACTCGATCAATAAAAAAAGATGTTTAGATTTGAACGCCTCAAATTTACAAACAAATTTACCTAATGCTAATAAATACTAAGAGCACATTAATGCATCTACAGCCTGAGCATAGTATAGTGGACTCAGTACTTTGATTCTCTCTCGTTCATGTTTGCTCAGCCCAAGAAAATAGTCCAGTTAAGTGGCCTAATATAGCTATGAGCTGTGCATGTAAATGTAGGAACAGAGAGAGAGCGCTGCTAACAACAGGCCATTTTGGTGAAGAAGTGATCCCACCATAATGAAGAGTCTCATAAAATCTGACAAATTGTAAAATAGGTAGAGCAGTGTTTTACTACATCCGTTTGACAACCAGAGGCTAGTTAAAGGGCTTCAGTACCTTACTCGCTTTTTATTGTTGTATTTACTGCCACTTCACAGCCGCAGCCTCTCACTGAAGATGTGCTGCTGAAGGTTAAACTGCCAGAGGCTCCAGTCCTGTTAAAGCTAGACTGTTGTTGGAGACTGTATTAATCAAACTTAGTCATATATATATACACACACCATGATAACCATTCAAAAATCTCATTTGTCTGGGTTAATATTTGACATAAGTCATGTATTTTGTCTCAAGGTGAAACATATATTTATTTTTATCCTCTGCAAACACTTAATCTGCCCTTAAGAATCTACTGCTGCATACACTTGGGAAATGTTGCATTACACTGAAAAGTGGGACAAAATGCAACCCAATTTTGAAAAAATAAAACTAATCCCAAATCAATTAAACAACATATACACGTCTACCACATGAGAACCTTTTCAGATTTGCTTTGATGCAACCTCACAAATGTTCTTTTTTTTAGTCTCCTGTATATATTTTGTATTTAAAAAGTTAGTTTCTTCATGTTTGTCAATTAAACTGCTCAGTTTAACTTACACTTTAACAGTGATAAAAGCATTGATAAAAGTTGTTTTATTGGCTTAAAAATACATTGTGTTAGAGGACTGTACACGTTTTAACATACAACCAAGTATTTTTGAACAAATATTACAAATTACAACTATTTCTCTTCTTTGTCTGACAGTGTTAATATTGACCTGACGGAGTTTAGGCACATATGGTGGTGTTGACAAAAGTATCAGTTGGTAGTATTTGCAAATGCTTTGGATTCATCAGCTACATTATTAATAGTTCTAAAAACAAAAACAGCATTTTTTTTTGCCGTTACTAAAATGTGCAGAAATGTTGTAGTCAAAACAAATAAACAATACAACTTTAATAATCCACTGTAGCCAGTGAAAAGAGAAATGTGCATTTCTTCATATTCCTTGAAAGGACTAACTAAGCACAGATTGTAAAATAAGCCCAGAAAGGAAAAACTGAGAAATTCTGGAAGAGAAGCATACTTATGTTTCTTTTTAAGCACATATTTTTGCTGAATAACTAATATGTTTTTAATAAAAAATAAGAATAAGAAAACCTTTATTAGTCCCACAGTGGGGATACTGCATAAATGAATTTCTTCTTTTATCTTTCAGTCTCCATCAATCTCTTTCTTGTTTTAGAAACTCTTTCTTTCCTTTTTTCCCTCTTCTTTTTATTCTGGCTGGGAAGTGAACAGATCCCATTGAAATCCCATTCAAATCCTATTGACTCTGACATCTAAAGGAGTTGACACATAAGTTATTTGTTCCCAAAACAGACAGAGGTTAAGTAGTAGCCATTTTGTTTTAAGCTAGATGCTAAATGCTAACAAGCTCTTTTAAGAGAATACATTACCTCAAATGACATTTTTAACAGTTTTAGACACTTTTAGACATGTCTGACGGTGTTTACAAAATGTAGAAACACAACTGAGAAACCTTATAAAAAATGCATACATCAATGAAAAATAAGTTCGGTTTTGAATGTCAAGTGTTCATTTAAAATATGAATATTAAAAGATTTTTTTTTTTATCTTTTGGACATAAATGATTAGCTCTTATCTTATGTGATAATTGTGCTAAATCATTCTATAATCTATCATCTTTAAGAGTAGAAAATATTTAAATATTTAGACTAGGGTGACCATATTTTCAAACCAAAAAACTTTATTTTTACTGCAAATCCAATGACAGTAGGCTACATTAACACATTCTGTCGCCAGAAATCAATACAGCACCTGTAAATAAATGAAAAAAAAAAAAAAAAAAACGTGAACTGATTGCATTGATTGGCATTAACATTTTTTTTTTTTTTTTTTTCAGTTAAAAGAAATTCAACTTTTCTACAGTGTTTGAAAGTATATTCATTACATGGTATGAAAAAAGTAAATAACAACTTTCTTTTCGGCTGTTGACAGGTCAAACTGTGAGCGCTGGAGAGGGACCGCACTTGAGAACCAATCCTTACAGACCTGAGGAACACTGTTGATCTTTTTCAATTGCTTAATATGGCTGTTGCCATTGGTAACTCTGTGATTGAATCAAAGACAGTCTACAGACATATGAGATTCAAGCACAATGCGCTGAACTAAGACTGGGTAAAAAATCGTGACTTCAGAACAGGAAGAGGTCAAAATTGGGACATTTTAGTGTTTTTGTAGATATCCGTAGACAGGGGCCTTAAAATCGGGACTGTTCCAGTTAAATCGGGACGTAAGGGCACCCTAATTTAGACATAGTTTTATGTTTACAGACCTGTTTTGTTCCAGTTATGAAGAATCAGTAAATATTTGCATTCATTATGGTTTTGTATTTCTAAACGTAATTATTATATGTATTGCCTATGTGTCTTTTTCTGACAATAATCAGGTGTTGTTCAGTCTACAAATATAAACATATGGGTTTAATAGCATTTTGAACAAAGCATTCCAGAACAAACATGTTTGTGTGGGAAGATTTTTCCTCTTTATTCTCATCACATCCTGGTGTTTGGCTTGGGTAGGCTCCTAAAATGTGGAGTTATGATTGTGCCGGCTGAGCTGATAGATCCTCTGTGCAGCGCAGCCCCGAGCAGGTTATTGCTGTTATAAAATGGCTGTATATGTCCGTGTCTATGCCCCTCCATCCGTCATGTTGCGGTGGTTAACATGGCACAAATCTCCACAGTGCACTCAGCCAGCGCTCCCCTGCGTCTCATCGCTGGCTCTGACCCACCAGATTACTCTGATGCTCTCCAGGTAGAATCGCAGCCTGTGTGGGTGAGTTTGAAGGGGGTGGGTGTGGGGTGCTGTCAGACTCGCCTGATTTAATCTCTGCTCATCTCTCTGTTAAAGACAGACGATACAGCTGCACAGATGTTAAAGGGTTTGAATCCTTGTCCAGTCTTAATAGAAATATATCCACACATAGTCACACACAACCACACATTTGCATTGTGCATTGTTATGGACTATATTCATTTTTATTCTTTTGTACATATGACTGTCCTGGACACATCTATATCACAGTCTGTCCATCCTTGAAGTGGATCATCATTTTGTGGTTCTTCCTGAGGTTTCTCTTTTTCCCACAGCTGGGTTATGCTGGGTTATTAGGTTTTTCCTCACCCTGATGGATGCTCTGAGGACAGAGGTGTTGTCGAGTACAGCCTGTTTATCTACTCTATTTGCTGCCATTGTCTTTTGAAAGCCCTTTGAGACAATTGTTATTGGGATACTGGGCTACATAAATAAAACTGAATTGAATTGAATGTGCAACTTTGAAACTCAACAGATGGCATGACTCATTCAAGATAATGCCTACACTCCTACAGTAAAAACCATCATTGACAACATACAAAACATGAGCAGCTAGTGGCTGGAGGCTCAGGTGTCTTTTCACTCTGCACCAAATGAGCACCTTCTCAGTGCTTTTCCTGTTTCTGTCTGCTGCCTGAGAGTGTCTCATTCCTGGACCAGAACCCCCCTGCACCCCTCTCTGCCTCTGCTCATATCATACACTAATATATCATACACTAATATAGCAATTTCCTCTGCTCTTCGCAGCTGCTGTCTCCTTCAGCTGACACCAACGCTCCCATCAGCTTTCACTCACCTACAGCACATCAACCGAGCCGACCATGCTTTTCATGTCTGTACTGCACTCGAGATATTTTTAGAAGACATCATTTGATTTCCATGAATTTATGAGTTGCATGTCCTATATTTACAATGTTAATATCAGCAGTATCTTACCCCTAGGGCCCAATATGACAACATTTGGTCAAAGGCTCATCTCGTCCTCTACTGATGCGGAAGGTGCCTTTAAGTCTCTAGAACTGTGTTTATATATATATTTATATATATATATA
This sequence comes from Rhyacichthys aspro, assembly GCA_036850595.1. NCBI lineage: Eukaryota > Metazoa > Chordata > Actinopteri > Gobiiformes > Rhyacichthyidae > Rhyacichthys > Rhyacichthys aspro. The sequence continues at coordinate 1,939,543 of CM072162.1, forward strand.
TATATATATATATATATATATATATATATATATATATATATATATATATATATATATAGCTAAAGAAATCTAAGGCTAAATAAAGTCCACTCACTGCTTGTTGCATTTTTTACATTACTAAACACATCTTAGACATGGGAGTGTGTAAATGAAATGAATTCCCCTGAATTATTGTACTTTAATACTGGTATTTCCCCAGACAAGTCATTTCAAAGCAAAGATTTTATATTAAGTACTCATACTGAATGTACAGGTAGATCAGACCTAGGATGCACTGTATGTTGGAGTCTTAACCAATTTATAAAAGAAATAAAAGTATCACTAAGTATATGATGCTTATATAACTATATATAGCCCATGGCGTTGTGCATGTCACTATACACAATGACACAATAGAAGTTTGTCATTTTGGGCACCAACCATTGGTTATTGATCCAGATCTTTATGTAGCAATAAAGCTTTTTGTCATTCCTAACACATGATGGAGGATGTGAGAACATCTCTGAGCTCTTAGCACCTTCCCACTGACGGAGCCGAGCCGGGGGCAGAGTGTGATCCCATTAGAACACAATGCACTGTCAAAGCACATCCAACTCACTCTGTACCACATGCATTTACTCACATTTATACTGAGACAAACCCTGTCTTTTGTTGGTAATCACTTCAAATTCTGACTTTCTTCTGTCAAAAAGCAATATCATTAAAATGGCATGGTCATGGTCCACGCTGGAAATACACAAGACTAAAACTGTCTTTTAAAAAATGTGTCCTGGGGCCTCATTTATAAAAGTGTGCAGATTTGTGACTAAAAGTGTCAGTAATCCTAAAGGCCAAACATATTGTCAGAAATATACAGATTCAACCAAATAAAAACATACACTGTCAATGAAATGTTCAGATTCAACCAATAAAAACCAATAAATATTTGCCGTTGATAAGTGGGTTTTACAGAGAGAAGTGACCTGGGGACATGACTTGGTCCAGCCTAAGTTCCTTATATGCCTTATAATGAACTATTGCAATGAAACATAGAGCTGGAGTGGAGTTTAAAAGAGGGAATGTTAAAGATGTGTGGAGAGTATGAGGAGCATACACACATTCAAAAGCAAGAGAGCTCAAAGAACAAGAACAAATTTCCAAAGCAGTGAAAAGTGCCTATAATTCTTAGATATTTGTCACAAAGCAGACATTAAAGGAGCACTTTGAAATTTTCAAAAAATATCACCACCAGGACTTTATGAACATTAGGGGGCAGTATGACGATAAAAGGTCCATGATATCATTGCAATGAATGACAAGAAACGTCAACACCAGCCTCTGAGACCTGGACGGTTTATATCAGTTATAATAGACCTGAGTAACCTGGACTTTTTTTTTTTTTTACAGACAATTACCACCATTTCTTCTTACTTGAAGCAGACTGTATTGTAATATTTAGTTCTAAAAGTAACATAATTTTATATTTAAAAGCCGTTCTCTTTTCGTCTCCTGTCGTCTTCCCGGCTCTAACAAATGTTTCAGTCTGACGTCACTTCCACGACACACAAAAACCTGAGTTCTCAAGTCATCCCTCACCTCCTCCTTTTGATTGGATTTTATCTCTGTTTATTTTCGTTTCATTTTTATTCTTTGACAAAAGTGTCAGTACATTTAGTCAGAGTTTTAGTTCTCATTAATTACTTTTTATTTAGTTTTCGTTTCGTTTTGGATACAAAAATATGTCGTTGACAAAAACTATGACGAAAATTATTCATCAACAAAATTAACACTGGTCTCAACAAACAGTATAGAACAGTTCCAGAATAATACAGTCAATAGTGTGAGCCCAGTTGCATTCACAGATTAACACACAACTCTATAAACTCCTGTGTTATTGACCTTGACAGATACAGACAACACGTCCCCATTATTCATGTATTATTTGTCACAACAAGTGGAGCTTTAGTCTTCTTATTTTAGCAAACACAGGTAAAAACAGCATCACTGCACCGAGGTTTATGGCACAAAACTCACATATATTTGTGAAAGAAACGGTCTCAGTCATGTGCCAGACTACACCGTACCATGGGTAAATATCATTAACCTACTGGAAGCACAGATGGGATACACGGTAGGAAATCAAAGAGCCTGCAGCACTTACCATGTGACATAAAAGGCTGAGAAGTCCATGTCTTTTCTGGGTATGTCCAGTTCTGACTTTCGCTTAGCCCTGATTTGAATTCATCCTTTATAATGGTGTTTGCTTTTGCTAATGTTTACATAATCACTCTGCTTTCCACTATTCTCGGGGGAGGGCTAGCTCACTTGTCACAGAGATGGACTTGAGCTGGATTGATGGCACAGACTGTAAAAAATGTTTTTATGGTCATATCTCTTTAATAAGACATATTTATGCGTTTGGCACGCTGCCAAGAGAGTTATTTTTGAAGACTGTTGAGATATATTTTTTTAGGATTATTTTTCTAAGTATCTCAATATTGAAGGGTTTGCAAAATCTTTCTGTGTCCCAGTTCAGATGAAGACCCAACACAGGTTTCCATTCAATCTGAGGCTATAGTGCCAGGTAGACATGATGGATGGTTTGTTGTGTTTATAAAAAGAGAAGACCCACAGTGCTCCCCAGGGAAAAGCTCTTTGCCTGTCCAAACACTGAACAGTGCTGTGTGGTTCCTATTCACCTCTGGGCCATCACAGTGTTGTTTTAATTATTTTTTATTAATATGTAAATTACATTCACTCTTGGCCCCAAAAGTCCATTGACTTTAATGATTTTCTGCAATGTTTCTTAATAGATGCCAGAAAAATATTCATTGCACTGTGAAGCTTTTGGGCGGCACAACAGAGCCACAAAATACACTGAATGAAATAGTTACGTCTTTTCCAACCAGGTCATAAAGAGAAGAATAGAGGTATTTTCATTTCAGTCAATAGCATGTTTCAGTTTTTTATAATTGCTAAAGCATGTTTTCTAAAAAATGGAGCCAGTGTGGCAAATGTTCACTCACAAACTGTGAAAAATAAAACTACAGTGACAGAAATTCTCAGAATGTGTACAAAATGAAGCACTTCAACAAAACTGGCAGAGTGGTTAGCGTTCCCTACGGGTACCCTGGCTACCCTGGCTACCTGGCTAGGTGAAATGAACAATCTAAAGTGCCCTTAGTGAATGAATGTGAGAGGGAATGGTTGTCTGTCAACGTTTGTGTCTAAATTCACCCTGCGGCTAACTGGCCATGTAAAATGTTGGAACCTATCCCAGCTGCCTTGGGCTTTGAGCTTTGGTCAAACCCAAACCCCTGACCCCTAATGGGACTAAATGGTAGAATATGTATGAATGAATGTGAAAATGACACTTTATCGTCTAAATGTCACACTATCACCCAAGTTTTAAATGCTGCTAAAGACAGGCCTGTCTATCTATCTATCTATCTATCTACATTGAGAGAAGTATGGCCAAGAGTGTCATGCCTCTGAATGTGTGTCACCAAAGGTTGCTTCTACCTCCAGAAGACTGGATCATTCATAGGGCTGACGTCATAGTAGTAGTACTTTCCAGCACCAGGCAGAAAAACAATGGGTTCAAAAAAGGAATGAGACGAAAGGAGAAGAACCAAAAAATGGGGATGACACTGAATTTGAAACAAGCCCAGCCTGGTGAAAACGAAAGTTACGAATGTAACTACGGTTCTATGAATCCCGGATGACCGCCAGAGGGCGGTGCTGAAAGCACTGAATGTTCCCTTCGCACATGCGCAGTTCGAGTAGTAGTACCAACAGAGTCACACCTGTGACACACTGGATGACCTACCGGAGGTAATATATTCCGGCGTCATCCATGGCTCTGTTCCTGCAGAATCTTCTCGCGGAATGCAAGGATTCTGAGTGACAGAGAATCTCTGGCGGTCATCCAGGATTCATAGAACCGTAGTTACATTCGTAACTTTCGTTCTGTTTCATCCCTACTGACCGCCAGAGGGTATATAATACCAGCAAGGTCACGAGGAATCCTGAGTACACACCTCATTGAGTAGACCCAGGGGACTCTGACAGAAGAACCGTGCCGAGTGGATGAGGGGTGGCCACATTCACATTATAGAATCTGGCAAAGGTGCTCGGTGAATCCCATGATGCAGCAGCGCATATGGTCTCCAGCGAAACCCCTCTGAGAGCTGCCTGGTGGAATGAGCTCCTGGTGGAATGAGCCTTCACACCGGGGGGCAGGGAATGGCTTCTCATGCGATAGGCGTGACAGATGACCTCCACAATCCAGTGGGAGAGACGCTGTTTGGAAACAGCACAGCCCATTCTAGGTCCGCCATGACATAAAAATAGCTGGTCCGATTTTCGCAGACCCGCTGTAGCCACAACATATGCCCTCAGTGCTCTCACCGGGCACAACAGCTCCGGCCTTTCCCCGCCCTCTCCTGGCGGTGGCTCAAACTGTGCCAGTCTCAGTGGCCGGTTACAGTGCGAGCTCAAGACTTTTGGAATAAATGCTGTATTCAGCCACAGCGTGACACCAGAGCCATCTGGACTCCATCGAAGGCATGAGGGACTGACGGAAAGGGCATGTAACTCACCTACCCGCTTTGCAGAGATAATAGCCAGCAGAAAAGCAGTCTTACAAGACAGCCACTTGAGGTCAGCCTGCGCCAAAGGCTCAAACGGAGGCGGCAGAGCCCCCAAGACCAGGGCAAGTCCCACACCGGGGCTCGTGGAACTGTTGGAGGACACAAGCGACGCCAGCCTTTAGGAAAAGAGAGACCAGCTTATGGCTCCCCACCGTAGCATTGTCAATGTTTGCATGATGACATGATATTGCCGCCACATACACCTTAAGTGTGGAAGGAGACCGACCCTTATCCAGGAGAGACTGCAAGAACTCCAGGACAGTGGACACAGGGCAGGACACCGAGTCCTCCCTGCGGCCAGCACACCACTGTGAAAACAGCTTCCACCTATTGTCATATTGCAGACGAGTAGAAGTTGCTCTGGCATTCAGGATGGTGTGCCTAACAGGGGCCGAGAATTCAGTAAGCTGCAGCTCGGGCCCTCCAATGGCCAGACCCACAGTCGAAGTTGTTGAGGACTGGGGTGCCACACCCGTCCCCCTAACTGCGACAGCAGATCCTTCCTGTCCGGGAGACGCCACGGTGTGCCGCGACAGAGACTGTGCAGCAACGGAAACCAAGGCTGCTCTGGCCAGTAGGGGGCCACCAGCAACAACTCGTGACCCTCCTGGAAAACCCTCTGCAGTGTCGGCCAGATTAGAGGAAGGGGGGAAAAGGCGTACAAGAGACCCTGAGGCCACGGATGTGCCAGTGCATCCTGGCCCAGGGAACCTAACGTCTCTGAGAGGGAGAACCACAGGGGGCAATGTGTTGACTCTTCTGAGGCAAACAGATCCACCTCTGCCCGGCCAAAGAGATTCCAGATCCTCTGCACTACCTCTGGGTGGAGGCACCACTCTCCCGGTGGTGGTTTTCGACGAGAGAGGGAATCTGCAACCTGGTTGCCATCTCCCGGCAGATACACAGCACAGACGCGGAGCCGCCCACGTCAAGAGGTCCTGGGATACCTTCAGAAGCCGTGCTGACCTGGTGCCCCCTTGGTGATTGATGTGGTAGACGGTCGTTTTGTTGTCTGACCGTACAAGAACGTGTCTCCCTCTCAGATACGGCAGAAAATGTTGGAGGGCCAGATGCACAGCTCTCAGCTCCAATACATTTATATGGTCTGAGCGATCCTTGACAGACCAGCGCCCCTGAACTGGCCTGTGTTGCCACACAGCGCCCCATCCTGTGGGGCAAGCGTCTGTGGTGACCACCTCCCTCCGGCATACAACAGACCCCATGGGGACACCCCTGGTCAAATAACCCCTGTCCACCCACGGAGCCAGGGCCCTGAGGCACTGCCACGTAACCCTGATCTTTCGATGCCTGTGGCGCTCGGCATCCAGGTGAAAGCTGTTCAACCACCTCTGCAGGGGGCGCAGTGACAGTAATCCCAGGGGTACAACACGTGTGACAGAAGTCATTTTCCCTAGAAGTCGCAGGAAAGTGACATAAGTAACCCGTCTCCCCAGTGTAAATTGACGTACCAGGCGGATGATGTCGTCCACCCGACGAAGTGATGGGCGAGCAGTCATCGATGTTGCATCCATGGTCACTCCAAGAAAGGTCGTTGTCTGAGATGGGATCAGGCAGCTCTTCTCCAGGTTGACCCTGAGGCCTAATTGGGCCACATGGGCGAGCAGACAACCTGTGTCCCGTGTTGCACATGTTTGGGAAAATTTTCACACCACGGGCCTGCAGTGGGGCAAGAGCTGCCTTTATGCAACGGGTAAACACCCTTGGGGAGAGCTAAAGCCCGAATGGCAGCACTCTGAACTGCCAAAGGTGGCCCCGATATGCAAACCTTAGGAACTGCTGGTGTTGTGGCGCTATGGGTACATGAAAGTATGCATCGGTCAGATCTATTGATGTAAACCATTCCCCTTCTGCAACAGTCTGCAGAACCTCTGCTGTGGTGAGCATGTGGAATGGGAGCACCTTCATGTAACGATTGAGACCCCTGAGGTCTAAAATGGGACGAAATCCGCCAGTCCTCTTGGGCACGAGGAAGTACGTGGAATAGTAGCCTCTGGGTTGCAGCAGAGGATCTACAGCCTCGATTGCACCTTTGGCCAGGAGGGCGGATAACTCCTGGACCAAGGCTAGAGCCTTTACCGGGTCGCTGATAATAGTCATCCTTACCCGGCTTGATATGTGTGGCCGGCGTCGGAACTGCAGCTTGTAACCATGAGTCAAGGTGGCAACCACCCATGGGTCTGCAGCATAAGCAGCCCAGTGACTGAGCTGCTGATGGGAAAAATAACCGACAGCCGGCCGGATGGTCTCACTTCCTGGCCCCACGCCCCCTAGGGGCCCTGGGGGGGCGATGGCCTGTGTCCAACACCCGGGGCTGCCTATCAGATTGTCGGGCAGCTTCAGGAAAGTCCCTGCCAGGCCTCCGTTGCTCAGGCCGAGGAAAACTGACATCAATGGGGTAATGCCGAGGTTGTGGACGGCCACTGAAGCCAGCGGTCTGACCCCTTGGCCTCCGGGGAGGGGGCATGGCCCTGTTGAGGCCAGAAATTTGTTGTCTGGTCTGCCGTGCTTGGACTGTCCGTTCCAGCGCTTCCAGAGCAAACAATACCCCCGGCTCCACAGGTATACTGCGGAGGGCCCTACGGCATGGCTCAGTCAGCGCAGACTGAGCAAGCCAAACTTGGCAACGAGTCTGCACAAGGAAGGACATAACCCGCCCAAGCTCCCCTGTCATTAAAGCAAAGGTCTGCAGTGCTGCATCACTGAAGCCAGTAGCAGCAGCTGCACCACTATCACCCTGCAGGGAGGTCGAGAGAGCAAATAGTAGGTGGGCGAGAGAATTCCCAAGACGGCCAGCACGAGCACCAGCATTATATGCCCTAGTGAGAAGGTCATCCGTTACGCGGCATTGGGGCCGCGGACATCGAACATTTTGACGCAAGGCTTCCTCAGGTGACACAATGAGGGAAGCAATTGCGGGTTCAACAGCCGGCATGCCATCTAAGCCAGCTCCAGCAGCATTGTGCATAGCCGCCAGGACCCGGCCATCCCCAGAAAGTCGTATAAAAGCACCAGGGTCTCTCCAGCAAGCATGCAATTCTCTCAAGTATTCGTCCGAAGGGGGGACAAAAAAAGGCGCCGGAGCCAGCCCACGCCTGAAGAAGGCACTACCGGAGCTGGACTCATCCTGCTGCGGAACCTCAAGCTGCAGGCGCTCCAAGGCCATACGGATAATCGTCTGCATGGAGCCATCCCCAGCCCCGCTAACCGAGCTCCGGGCGGAAGAAAATGAGCCCGCCTCAGAAACTCGGGATGACCGCCCCTCCTCTTCATCTTGGAAATGAGAGGCTGAGGCTGCCAGAGACAGGACATCGTCCTCTGGGGCCAAGACAGGCATGGGTGGAGAAGAACCCCCTCCTGTCCCTGCAACAGGAGCATCTAAATGGTGCGCCTGAAAAAAAGATTTCATCTCAGCCAATTCTGCAGACAGTCGCTCGACCCTTGAGGAGAGTCCACGGTCAGACTTGGCCTTCTTCTTGGGAGTAGCCATCCCAACCATGGAGACACCCAGACGCTTTGAACGCCTAGGTGGGGCCAGAGCCACCCGTCCGGAAGGTGGAAGATCGCTCTGACCCACCGGGGGCAACTGTGCCAATCTGGCAACCCTCACTGCCTGTGACATATAACTACAGTTCATGCACGGGTTGTCTGACAGCGCCTCCTGCAGGTGATCAGGGCCAAGGCAGGAGGGGCACAAGTCATGGCCATTATCAACCTGAAGTTCGGCCCCACAAGCCACACAACAGTGGGAGCCATCCATGTTGGCTAGTACCAATTCAAAAGTAATAAATCAACAGGCAAAGCTGGGAGCGGACGCAGCGCTGCCTTCACCAGCAGGGGTAAAGTTCAACTCAAAAAAGCTAACACCGTTAGCAACTGACAGTATCCGGATCCAAGTTGCAGGCCAAAGCTGGGAGCGGGGGCGCGAACGCTGCCTTTACCAGCAGTGGCAGGCACAAACAAAAACTACTAACACAGTTAGCACTCACTAGTATTCAAGTTGGAATCACAAGGCCAAAGCTGGGAGCGGGGGCGCGAACGCTGCCTTCACCAGCAGTGGCAGGCACAAACAAAAAACTACTAACACCGTTAGCAACTCACAGTATTAAACTCGAAATTATAAGCCAAAGCCGGGAGCGGGGCGCGAACTCTACCTTCACCAGCAGTGGCAGGCACAAACAAAAACTACTAACACCGTTAGCGACTCACAGTATTAAACTCGAAATTATAAAACCAAAGCCGGGAGCGGGGCGCGAACGCTACCTTCACCAGCAGTGGCAAAGCACAAAACAAAACAATCGCTAACTGTTAGCAATCACTTCGAAAGTATTAAGCCGAAGCTGGGAGCGGGGGCGCGGACGCTGCCTTCACCAACAGCGGCACAAACAAACAAATACCTCCAAATAAGAGAACGCTGTCGCAGCCCTTGGAGGACGAACTCCGTTGCTCCAACCGACACGGTTACAGGGCGTCCAGCGACAGTGAACGTGATCCTAAAGATTCCTCTGCTGTGGCTTATGCCAAGTAGTGCGAACCGCACGCGAGAAGAAAAAAGGAACAGAGCCATGGATGACGCCGGAATATATTACCTCCGGTAGGTCATCCAGTGTGTCACAGGTGTGACTCTGTTGGTACTACTACTCGAACTGCGCATGTGCGAAGGGAACATTCAGTGCTTTCAGCACCGCCCTCTGGCGGTCAGTAGGGATGAAATAGAACTGACATTGTATTTATAGTGATCAGGCTCTGATTTCTGTGCAGGCCAAATTGGTCAGATGTTTGTCACATGTGAGTTCAGAGTTCAGGCAATTGAAATAGAAAATGACATTTCATTGACAGTGTATGAAAATCTACAAACACAGTCTTACAGTTTTGACTGATGTGTCTAACACAGAAAATTGTGTGTAAAGTTTTGCAAATAGTGTGATCCTGAAACTGTGTGTGTGGTTGTTCCACTCTGAGATGACCGTTTGCTCATTGTGTGTCAAATTTTAAAATTTGTGCATTGATTTTGACCATAGAGTCTAAGTGATTACAAAAAACTGTAACACTGCCCTCCTGTCAAACACAGATACTGTTCAACACACATTATATATACATTTGATTAAGTGTGAAAGAAAACAGCACTATGTTAGTGGTTTTGGCTGTGGTATTTGTCAGGCATGTTTACATAAATAAATAAATAAAATAAATAAAAATAATTGAATACAGGTACGTTGAAAAAACATGGCATTTAATTTGACCAAGATCACCCCTGATATGACGCTACATGTATCACATATGTATACCTGTTTAAGCAGGTAGAAGAGTGACTGGTAGAAACTATTTAGTTTGTCCAGTCTGGGCTGCCGTAGAAGCATAGTGCAACATTATTAAAGATGTTTACATTCCTGAGACTAAACAGGTTTAGGTGTTAGAGCCCAGCAATTTGGAGTTCATTTGAACTAACTGCCCTAATCGGTGACCCTAATCAATCCTATTTGAGTGTTTCCCTCTGGTTTTTCACTGTTGGGTGCAGTTCCTTCAGAAGGTAGTGGGTGGAAAGCAGAGCTGTTACTTTCATTCCAATGATGACCTTTAAACTCTAGGTGTGTTGGGTGTATCATCAACAAAACGTAAAATTGTATCACTTTGAGTCAGTAATGCTAATCAACAGTTAAATAAACTATGCCTGCATAGTTTATTTAACTTAAATAAGTTAAATTTCAGTTTTTAAATGAACCACTGTGTGGACAGTCCCTGCAGTAAAAAGGGACTAATTAGTTACAGCCTGAGATGAGAGAGTTTAAAAAAGGGGAAACTTGCATGCCTTTTTTCATACCCTTTTTTGACAGAAACAAACTAAAATCATCCCGAACTGAACCGTGTCACTCAGTGGAAACAGACAGGGCTTCTTTTGTTTCCCACATCTTAAATGTGCTTTTGTTGCTTGCAGTTACTTCTGAAGAGTAGTGGATGGAAGCTGTTAGATTGAAATCAACATTGGCTCTCAGTGTATGTGTATGTGAGTGCTTGGCCGCGAGCGAGCAGAGCTGTTAAAGTCAGATTGATCCATTGGTTCCAGCTGAGAGGGCCACTGGGGTTGTCTGATTTTCATTGCCGCTCCTTCAGAAGGCAGACAGGTCGGCCGGGGGTCTCTGGTGACAGCCACTGAGGCGTTTGGCCACGTTTCAATCCTAATAGTTTAGCTTTTAAACCAGGCTGAGTTTGGCCAGGCTCCCAGCTGCAGTTGGTGGATGGTGCACTGCTGGAAATATTGCTCTTTTATTAGACAGCACCAGAGGCTGCACATGTGGACAGTGCTCGTCAGTTCATTTATCTCTCTCCTCTATATGTGCATATGGCAGGGCATTTATTCAGCACAGAGTTAACACAGAAGCATCTTCAATAGTTCTACAGTGTCATTTAGGGCACATGTTGCTTTGAGATTAGTCACTGAGAGGATCTCAATATAATACACTGCACAATAACAGCCTTATTCTTCACTGATGACAACCCAACTGAGAGAACAAACATTGGTATGTCTCCTGTAGACTGCTGCTAATTTTCAGCTGCTTCACCAAGGAGTTCTCTGTGACCTTTGGACAAAAGTGGAGAAGAGACAGCGGATTTGCTTTGTTGTCAACACCATGTTACCATAGAGCAGACCTGGGCATTTTAAGGCCTGGGGAACACATCAGGCCCTCGACCCTCCCCCTGTCCAGCCTTGAGGGAGGCTTGAATAACACTGTTCATAAACTGAAGGACAGCGGTGTAAATGTGTATTATATGCCTGGTAAATGTAAAAGGGTAAATTCAGATTGTTCAGAAGCTGCAGCACAGAGGAAATATGTGTTTATGCTGTCATCATAAGTCTTAGACTTAACTTTGGTGTTTAAGAGACTGAAGTGATCACAGGTGATAATACATGTGGAGCCAGGCCTGGTTTTGGAAAGAGTGCATCTAATATTTGAGTGGGGTGCAGCTGTGACTGTGGTGTGTCAGTCTTGCCTATGTGGAATTTACTGTATATATGCACATATTTGAACTGTAGGCAAAACAATATGTGTCTTTATTGAGCATCAGTGAGTTCACCTTATTGGCCCGGCCCTCAACTAGAGTTTCAGGTTCTAATGTGGCCCTTGGGGAAAAATAATTGCCCACCCCTTAAATAGAGAGTCACACTTTTGGCCCCCTATAGTGACATGGTGATGACTCTTTTTGCACAGTATCAACCATCTGTCTGTATTTTTTTGTCTGGTAGGATGCTAACTGATAGTAGCTTTAGGATAACCCCAGTGCAAAAGAAACAAGTAAACCCGGTGTAAAGATTAAAAAGACTCGCTCTATTTCCTGCAGGTCTATTGTTTGTAGGGATAGTTAGCTTTAGTGTAATTCACTGTCACTGCCTCCATCCCTTTTGAGAGGGACACACTTAAGGGGGGTGGAACGTGTTTAATATCCAATTCCATACAGTATATGAGTCTTTAATTGTTGTGTATGCTCCCTGACCCTTCTACTGTCCAGGCTTTATGCGAGAGAGAATGAACCAGGCAGTCCACGAGGATGGCATTAACAATGACAGATGGATTTATTCACATGATTTATAGCTAATGAGTCAGGGTGAGAGAAGGAAAAATCATCTTTAAATAATGAAAATGGCCTGTTCATCTTCAGTCCATTATCTGTCTGCAGCAGCCCACTCTTTATTTGAGTTCAGAAGCACACATGTTCATTCAGATTGATTCATACTCTGGTAAAAAGCCACAATCAAAGCTGTTCGACTCACACCATGTGATGGATGAGTGCCCATTTGCTGCTCCTGTCCTCACCTCCTTTAACTGAGGAAATACAATGAGCGCTCAGTGCCATCTTTTCCAAGAAGCTTTCAATTGACTCATCAGTTGTGAGATAATTAAACAGAATTTATCAAAGCAGAGTTTGTGATGTGGGGCTAAGGCAACAAAGTGTCTGCTGTTGGCTGTGTGGTTTGCATTTTTTACACATGACGTATCGACATTATCTAAGTAAACTGCAACAAATGCCACTTTGTCAAGGTGAAATTTAGCCTGTGATTTCAGAAATCTGACCAACGCATCGTCACTGGGGTTGCATAATCTTTTGTTACTGTAACTAAGATGTAATTAATAAAACCAGATCTGTTTGAGGAAGCCAACACAGACACGGTTCCTCAGTCTTTGTTTGCTTTAAAACTAAGCCTTCCTTTGGTGAACTTAATTCAGTGTTTGGTAATCAGGCATGAACACAGAGAATTCCCAGCGTGCTTACTATCAGTACTTATCTACTTTGTCCTGATGAGCGTTTAATAAAATCAAATCTTGTCATTTGTCTGTAATTAGAGCGGAGCTGCTACATGCTTTTAAAGGAGGCTGTTTGCTGCTTTCATCAGCTTCACTCACTAATACGATGTTCTAGAAACGTCTGGGTTTGTTTACCGCTGTGTCAGAGATGGAGACATCAGACAGACAGCCCAGGAGCATTGTTCAGATGGAAATATCAGTCTGCATTATTTCAAAGACGAATACACTCTCACCTGTCACAGAGGAGGACTGTGAGAAACTCATTTTACACCAGAGGGACTCCATCAAACACAAACACTATAATAAATATAGATAGACACATATTTGAGTTTAATACTGTAACAAAATTCCATCAGATATTAGATCTGCCTTATGTGGCCCCTGGATTGGTCTGTCAGAGCTGGCGCTTTTGGACCTTTATTAATAATGTATTCTCTTAGCAGAAGATTAATTGTATATCTGCAAGCTTTTAAGCTTTGTCATTTAATAATGTAATAAGTGTGTCATTAAGCCTTTTACAAGGCAATAAGACAAGCATTTAAAGTAAATTTGTTAATAACATTTTAATATATTTTTATGTTCTTCTCACCAGGGGTGCATAGTGGCAGAGCAGTTACCGCTCGTGCCTCATAGCGCTCCAGACAGTACTCTGTCTTTCTGTGACCCCGTGTTAATGTGGGTTCTCAGGCTTCCTCCCACAGCCCAAAGAGATGCATTTTCAGGTGAATTGGTGACTGCCCTTGGTGGATAAATTTGAGACTGAATGATTGTCTCTCAGTGTCTGTGACTAAATGTCAGCCCTGCAACTAACTAGCCATTGTCCAGAGTGTACCCTGCCTCAGGCCCAAAACTGCTGGGATAGACTCCAACCACCCACGACCCACAACGCAAACAGCAGAAGATGAATCAATGAATGACTGGAAATGAACCATCGCTTTATAAATGGTTAAAATTAACATCCACAACATGTGAGCTATTTAGCTCTTCTTACTGTACTACTGTTAATGCATATTTTCTGTGAATCTGTTCATCCATGTGGTGATTGTGACTGGCGTCTATTGTAATGTTTTTGGATGCACCCTTCCTGTGTACCTGTGTACACCTGGTCCTGTCCAGTTGGACCTGTCTGGTCCACTGCTGATTTGCTTTCTTCAAATTAAACCAATGGATATGTAGTTAGACCAGTTTTCTGTGTCACACGTCAGCTGGCTTTGGCCAACTTGTTACAAAAATGAGGGGGAAACGGAAAGGTCAATTAAATTTTTTTATTGTAAATAATACATAAATTAAAAAATATATGGGATGACATGTTTGACGTTAAATTTTACTTACTTTCTTCAGGAAAACGAAATTTTAGGGCCCTCCCCCAATGCAGGGGCAACTGTATCAACTTAATGAAAATGCTTCACACAGCAGCAGATCTCTCTTTGTATAGAAGTGTATACCTCATTGTGACTCATGACTGTGTAACCCACCCTGTAAGCACAAAATATTTATTTGTAATTTTCTTTTGATGTTTATATGTATCATGGATTTTATTTTGAAAAAACAGAAGTTTGAGTTGGGGAAACAGGAAGTGACCTACCTAAAACACAAAGCACTGAGCACTGCTTTTCTGACTGCTACAAACCTAGAGGAAGTGACATGTACATACTCTAAAGTGGGTTATAACTGGTTTGAATACTCTGTATTTGTAGGGTTAGTGTTCCATCAGTCAAGAAGGTTCTGTGGTGGTTCATCTGGCAAACAACCATCCTGCAAAACTGCTTGTGGGCCTTGCGTTATGTTTCCAAATACTCAAGTCATTAAGGCTAAAAGCTGTGCTTTCCTGCACTACTTCAAGAGCAGCTGGCAGCAACCATTACAATCCTTCCACCCAGTCTGCCAACAGTTTGCACAGTATGCATGAAGCAAAGACTTTAATGTCTGGTGAAAATGTTCCAGACCTTCTTTGGGCATGGAAAACTTGTTTAACTCGAAGCTGTTTAAGAACCTAGGAAAAGAAATAGGATGTGAAATTAGGACCAGATTGTATGATTTTTTGAATACCAAATGTTGAAATAAACTGAGTCAATAGCTTTAAAAGTTACTGTACACAATGGAAAAGTAGCAGGACATCTAGTTGCCTGGCACATCATAGTCAACAGGTAACAACGCCCAGATTTAACCAAGTGAGGAAATAACATTGAGCACTATTCACTTAGTTTTACTTATCAATTAAACTCAATAAAAATAATCCAACAGGCAAATTCGATGCCTGTGTGAAAGGCATAAGGACCTTGATGGCGGTAAATTATCTTCTCCTAAACCCAGATATAATTGAGGTGATTATACCGGAAATCTCAGAGACACACTATTAGACCAAATAGTGACTCTGGATGGTGTTAGTGTAGCTTCAAACGGAACCTTGGAAGTATATTTGACCAAAAGTTATTGTTTAAAGCACACACACATGAAATTTGTTTTTAATCTGTGCAACATCTGCCAAGATTAGATAAATCTTAAAAGTGATGCTGAAAAACTAACCCCTGCACATGTCACATCTAGGTTGGACTATTGTAATTCTACAATACTAACAGGAACAAACAGACAAGAGCTCATGACCTACTAGTGTTAGCCTCCCTTCACTGGCGTATCTATGGCCTATGTCAGAGACTCATAGTGCTGTACTGTCCTAACTGAGCTCTTTGTTCTCAAAATGAATGGTTACTAGTTGTTCCTATAGTTTCCAAAAGTACAATGGGAGATTGAGCATTCAGTTACCAAGCTTCTGTTTTATGGGATCAGTTCATGTTAAAGAGGCAGACACAGTCCATACATTTAAAGTTAGACTTAAGACTTTCCTTTTTGACAGGGCTAATGGTCAGGACATATAGATGAGATAAGCTGCTCTAGGCCCAGATGCGGGGAAGAGGGAAACACACTGAGCCTCTATCCTCCAGCTCTGTCTGACTTCACTCTTATTACAATGTAGTCTACATTTCTGCTTAGTTCTTTGTTATTCACAAGATGTCCCTCTGTTCCACTCTCCACTCTCAAAATTGAGATTTTTTCCAACTCAAACTACTGGTCATGCCTCAAACTCTCACACTCCATCTGCATCATCTGCAACGGGGCTAGGCTGAAAACCTGCACCTGACTGCCAACCGCCTTCCTACAACCAACACCTGCCTCCATCAGGCCCTGTTTCAAACTAGCTTTAAGTCTCTTTTAGTTTGAACAATCTCAACCTGATAAAACATAAACATTAGGTGATGTCATGTATATAGTTAATGGTTAAACAGTTACTGATTATTAAGGCGTTCAATTATCAGTTAAAGAAAATGCACAAAATGTGCATCCGTAAACAGAACAGATCAGCTCAGCTATCTCAATTGATTGCTCCTTATTGCATAACTTCAAAGCCAACTCTTGTCCTCAAGGTAAACCACAACCACTAATATTCTAAATACTGCCTATTTTAAATATCACTGCCTTGTCCTGTCCACAGCCCATTGGCCCAAGCAGATCATGTGCAGGATCAATATGTACAGTTACAGGTTAAAATACAAGTGCTTTAAAGCTCAGCTCATGGTAAAAGACGATTCAGCTACTTTGCCTTCAAATAATAAATATCTTTTGTCTTTAGTATTTTATTCCTTTGGCACATATACAAAATTGAAGTATGAATAAAGTGTGATTTCAAAGTTTACTGTGGTGGTCAAAACTGGAGTTCTCATAACAGAACTAGGGGTGTTCATGGTTAACCAATAATCAATTCATTTTCATTAAGAACTTGACCGGTTAAAATTTCATTAACCGATTAATCAGCATGCTTTAAGTTCAAGTTCATACTTTTAATCTACACATTACAGCTTCTGAGCCCACTGTTATGACAGAGTAACACTGGACACAAGTAATGTATCTGCACTGGTTTGTTTAAATGCACAGTTTATAGAAAATCATCTATTGCCCTTAATTGGTGCGTGTTCTTGATTAATTAGTGCGTGTTTACGCGGGTTGCTTTCACTGTTGTGTGCATGGGCTAACGTTAACAGCTAAGACAAGTAATGATGGAAAAGTGCAAGAGACTAAGGACCATGTCCTGTTGAGGATTTTTAGAGAGTTTGGAGGGTAATACACTGCGAGGGTGCTCAGGTCTCAACACTGGACACGCATGAGTTTATTTCCATTACAGTTTTTTTTCTTACTTGCGTCTGTGGTTTAACTGTAAGTGTGCCCCTCATCTCCGCTGCGTCTTGAGCGTCTATTTTTTTAGTTTATAATAAGGTTTATTAGTTTATAATATAAGCTAAGGGAATCTGATGAGAGTGAATTAAACTAAAAGAAATACCTAAAGGCAAGCAAGAAAATGCTGATAAAGTGTAGTAGAACTGTCTACTGTGGCGTCAGGTAATGTGTAAAAAGAAGGCTGTCGTATCTTCGTGAACAAGGACAGAGTTAAGGGCTTTAAATTAAAAATAATTTAAGCAACAGCTTAGTAATAAATGACAAAAGGCTTCTGATTTATTGTTTATAACTCATATTTGACACCTGATAAACCTTTTTTTATCCATTAATTCTAATAAAACATAAACATTAGTTGACGTCATGCATGTAGTTAATGGTTAAACAATTATTGATTATTATGGCGTTCAATTATTGGTTAAAGAAAATGCACAAAATGTGCATCCCTAAACAGAAGCGATTGTAAGGCCATTCCTGTGATAACCATTTCCAAAAGTCATTTAGCAAATTCTCTTGCAACCTTTCTTATCAGCATTGTAATTCACATTGAAAACCTCTCATGCAGGTTTGTCACTCTGCTTCTGGCGCTGGACAATTAAAGTCCAGCTAATGCCATATCTTTAAAAACAGAAAAGATGGGAATGTTGAGAAATTGGGAATAGTTAAGGAGCAGGAGAGTGATGGGCTGATAATAAAGTGGTGGAAAATGAAAGTGAGATAATGAAGTAATCTGCAGCCTGGTTCAACACTTGAGCATGCTCTCATAAAGACAGATGGACAGACACAGAGATAAACTTTGCTGCTATCTGAAATGTAATAAAAGTGAAGTAAATGAGTCGATTCTGCAAGCCTCGCTGAAGGCCATTGTGGCAGTAATAGCAGAGCTGGTGGTACAGGCCTGAACAGAGCCATAATGACTTTTAGTAGTAATAATCTGTGGCGGTGCACAGTGATAAGGCCGCCACATTGGTATTCTTCAAGCAGTTCCACACCAGACTTGTTATTCTGCAGTGGTCGGTTGCAGGTTCCAATCCCCAGCTGCCTAACTTGGAGCGTGAGCTGTGAATATGAAGTACTCACTCATCAACTGTAGACAGATAGAATGACCTTGACCGGGACCATAATGCTTCAAAATCTGCAGTAGAATCTTTATCTCAGAAGAAAGCAATCCCCAAAAGGAGTTGTGTGTTGGAGCAGACCTGGGTGTGATCTCTGCAGCATGTCTTAGCTTTACTAATTCCTTTTCACAACTCAAATAGAGAGCAATTATTTTTTTTATTCCCTTTGTCATGCTATTATATTTACATGTGTTGTTTGACAAATTAAACATACATTTTGGTGCAAAAACATTGCCCTAAATGGTATTTTGATTTATGTATTGGTGTTCCTGAACAAGAGTTAGAAGATGAATGAAAAAACTTTGGCATTATTTCTCTCCATTAGTGTTCTAGAAATGATATTATTGCAATATCAGGGCTAAATTTTTAGGACTGCATGCATGTTATTTTGTTCATCTACAACACAATACCAGTGTGTTAAATTGAAGGACATGGTATTGTGTTCAAACATATTCCTTGTAGCTTTTTGATGCTAAAATGTTTGTTTGTATGGACACTATGGGAAAACTATAAAGAGTAAAGTGAGTAAAAAGTGTAAAAAAAAAAAAAGTGTTTGATTAGATTCTTGTAGAACTCACAGTCAAGTCCAGCCTGGTTACAAGGCAAGGTTTCATATGATCCTCAGCTTCCATAATAAATCATCAGGAGACAGAAAGATCTTGTGTCAAATTTTGTCACTACTCAAACGAAACACCATTATAAATATTATCACTTTTGTGGGCATTTAGGTATTTATTAAACTTTTGCACAAGGAATGAATTTAAATTAAAATCTTTATCAGGTTTATGGCAGTGTTAAGTGTGACCTAGAGCTTGTCCTTTATGTTTTATAAGTCTTCAAATGTGGAAGAGAGAGTCATTTTCACATTTTGTTACATTGCCATTTGAAAACATTCATTCATCTTAAAATATTACAGAATATATTTTTTGTAGGGTCGATTTCATTACAAACTTATGGCTTATGGTTCTGAAAACATCCAGAGGGACTTTGGCACTTTGACATTTTGAAATCTGTTTTTCTTTGGACGCCACTGTTGTAGATAGTACAACACCTCCAGTGAACAGTTGTAGTTAAGCATCAAAGTAAAGATGAAGCGGAATACTCTTTATGATTAAGTTCAAAGTGCTGCTGTGTGCTCTGTATCTGCAATAGGATGAGCTAGGATTGGTGACTTTGTACTTCTTGTTTTGCATTCCCCGTGATATCACATTCACAAAATGAAAATAAAATAATGTGAACAAAAGTCCATGCTACTGGATAGTTCAATTTCAGGGGAATACACACCAGAAGACTATTTCTAAAGATTTTCTGTTGTGCTACACAATTCTGCACAAAAATATGTCAGTTATGTAAGTTATTTTAGTTTTTTAGTTTAAATATTTATGTTGTTTGATATTATTTGACTTGTAAGCATTTTGAATTTTCATTTTGACAACAATTTTGGCAACAAGTCCCCAAATATGTGATTGTAAATAGTTGTATCATTGCTTTGGCCATGAAAGACAATTTTGAGATATGGTCCACATTTTTATTTAAAAATGTTGTTGACACCGAGTCTGTGTCGAGTGGTCAGAATAATCAGTGGAACTGCAGCCAGAGGAGAAAGCAGTCCCTATAATCCCAGCTTTGGTTGTGATCTGTGACAAGTCATATAACTCTTCTACTCATCTATATGAGATGGAACAATTAACTTTAGTCTGACTACATCTACAAATACAAAAATGTACAAGTTTAGCCTCAGACTTTAGAAGCACAAAACTAATTAGAATACACCTCTACATGTGGCATTATCTAATGTGACAATATGGTCTGGTCCAGCCTATTTAAATAATTATTAAATGACTACACACAAATACAGTATATAGACCTATTGTTTAGTTTGAAAAATAAACATGTTTTAGATCCTTCTCAGTTGGACTAAGTCAGCTGTGTGAAGACTACTGTAAAAATAAGGCTTGCTAGATGCTTGTAGCACTCTTCTATGGGCTATAGCAGCTTGCAAAAGGTATTATAAACTCTTTGAACTGAAGACAAGTAAAAACTGAACCAAATGCAGTCTTAGACAGTACAAAATCAAGCTCTTAAATGAAGCAAATGATGGATATGTTTGGGAGCCCCCTTCGGACCATGAGGCTGCTTGGTACACTTATAGGCTGGGCCGGGCCTGCTCGTAAGGTGAACTTGGGTTTTTAAAAAGGCGCCTGGAAATAATATATATTGTTCATTCATCTTCATCTGTTTAGTCCTGTTAGGGGTCGAAGGTGACTGGAGCCTGTTAGTTGCAATGATGACACTTGAAGACGGATACAGACAACCATTGACTCTCACATTCATATACATGCATGTCTTTGGGCAGTGGGAGGAAGCCAGTACATAGACAGAACCCACGGTGACACAGGAAGTACATGCAGACTCCTCACAGGAGGGTCGTGTGGCAGAGAATGAAAGTTTATATATCCCTAATAAATGTTTAATAATGTGTATTTTAACGCTACATTACATTTGAATAGGCATTTGATGTATTTGTAATGTATGTGTAATTTTTACCTGTCAGTGTATATACATGTTGGACTGTGGTCGTGAGGTGGACAAGCAGAGAAGCCTCGCAGGATGACAACAGGGTGTGTGTGTTAATGTTTCTGTGCAGACCCTCCAGTGTGTACGTGATGTATGGCCTGAGCTCTAAGGGAGTCCCTGGTGCTCAGGGTTTTCCTCATGGGGCTCTTCTCACTGAGACAACCACCTAGAGGGGGCACCACAGGGGGCTCACTGTTGCTGTTAACACTCAGACAGCTCTGACCAGCCATTAGAGGAACATTTGATAAAACTAACCATAAAAATACCCTTTCAAATGTGGTTAAGGGCTTTTTGTAAATGTGATCATTTACAAAACAGGTTAGTCACAGATGATGTTCTTCTGTTCTGATCTTCTGAGGCAGAAAAACGGTATTGGTAGACTGGTGGGTGGATATAATGTGGGAAAAAAAAACTGCAAAGCACCCCTCAGGGCAACTGGGCACTGAAGAGATGGATTATAATGTTGGGTCTGGAGAATTTAGCAATGGATTTTATTAATAATTCACTCTCATTAACATTATGGTAATGTGTAATGTCTCAGCCTGCATCAACAACTTAAAGCGGTACAGTGGTCCCTCGTTTATCGCGGGGGTTACGTTCCAAAAATAACCCGCAATAGGCAAAATCCACAAAGTAGTCAGTTTTATTTTTTTACAATTATTATATATGTTTTAAGGCTGTAAAACCCCCACCACACACTTTATACACTTTTCTCAGACAGGCATTAACATTTTCTCACATTTCTCTCTTGTTTAAACACTCTCAAAGTTCAAACCTTAGCATCTTCCTCTGTCTTTTGGGTGCGACCGCCTTGGGTGCGGTGCCTTCGTCGGTGCAGAACGTTTCGTGGACATTGTGGGTTTTGTCGGGGAGAAAACTTGCAAACATACAGCACTTCAGAGTCACACTGCTAGCGATCGAACATTTATGTAAATTTGGCAAGCCGAACGCATTCTGTACTGTACAGGAGACACGGCACGGAGGAGATTGATTGACAATGGTCTACAGTCCCTTAGCCAATCAGGACGCAGAACACAATGTGCGAGTTCTCCCTTAGCCAATCAGGACGCAGAACACAATGCGCGAGTTCTCCCTTAGCCAATCAGGACGCAGAACACAATGCACGAGTTCTCCCTTAGCCAATCAGGACGCAGAACACAATGTGCGAGTTCTCCCTTAGCCAATCAGGACCCAGAACACAATGCACGAGTTCTCCCTTAGCCAATCAGGACGCAGAACACAATGTGTGAGTTCTCCCTTAGCCAATCAGGATGCAGAACACAATGCACGAGTTCTCCCTCAGCCAATCAGGACGCAGAACACAATGTGCGAGTTCTCCCTTAGCCAATCAGGACGCAGAACACAATGTGTGAGTTCTCCCTTAGCCAATCAGGACGCAGAACACAATGCACGAGTTCTCCCTTAGCCAATCAGGACGCAGAACACAATGCACGAGTTCTCCCTCAGCCAATCAGGACGCAGAACACAATGCGCGAGTTCTCCCTTAGCCAATCAGGACGCAGAACACAATGTGCGAGTTCTCCCTTAGCCAATCAGGACGCAGAACACAATGCGTGAGTTCTCCCTTAGCCAATCAGGACGCAGAACACAATGCACGAGTTCTCCCTTAGCCAATCAGGATGCAGAACACAATGCGTGAGTTCTCCCTTAGCCAATCAGGACGCAGAACACAATGCGCATTCATAGGCTGTAAAATAAAAAATAAAAAAAGCATGCAAAATTGCACTAAAAAAATCCCTGAAACAGCGAGGCCGTGAAAGGTGAACCGCGTTATAGCGAGGGACCACTATACTCTGTAATTTTTTGCCAGTAGATGGTGCAGATCCCTCTACAGGCTCTCTGTGTTGTTATGACAGTATCACCATATTCATGTCGTTCAGAAGTGGACACCATCCAAGCCATCAAGTTGGGAAGAAAAAATGTGTCTTTTAAAACAATAGGGTCATTTTAGGGTATTTGAACAAACATAACTCTGCTAGAGTCCAGTGTATTGGCCTATTCCTTCATACTCTATTTGAATGCTGTAAAGCACTTTTCTTATGTAATCTCTATCAATAAGACCAAGTCCCGGGGACGAGGAGGTACATTAAAGGTTTCTGTCCAGCTGAGGGTACTGTATCAGTGATAAAGGCATGATTCTACCCATCTCATGTCTAGGAGCCATTCAAATTATTTTGGAAATATAGCATTTTTGACTAAAAGTTACATGACCCTATAATTTATGATTAATATAATATGAATAGACCATTGTGTTGTGGTTGGATCAAAGACTGTTATATAGTATCCTTGATTTCACTGGTTTCAGAAGCATGGAAAGCCAACATCTTTGACATGCTTTTAATTAAAAAACATAGTACTCAAGCAGAAGTTAAAGTTGTTCTATATTATTAGTGGAGCAGCAGTGAAAAAACTGAGCAAGACTATATACACTCTGATTTCCTATTTTTTTTGTTTTATTTGTCACAGTTAACTGTTTCAGATCATCAAACAAATTTAAATATTAGACAAAGATGACTCAAGCAAAGTAAATAAACTAAATAAAAACAAAATGCATTTTTCAAGTGAAGATTCATTTATTAAGGGAAAAAGCTATCTAAATCTACGGAACCATATGGCTCTATGTGAAAAAGTATGTGCACCCCTTGTTACATCACGAATTAACTGTGGTTAATCTTGTTTTTTGGAAAGCTGAGTTCAATTTCACTAGCCACACCCCGGCCTGATTACTGCCAGTAAACCACAGTGACAGTCATTCTCCACAAATAGAAAAGAAATAAAATATGGAACAGTGGTGAACGTTCCCAGGAGTGGTTGCCCTATCAAAATTACTGAGCACAGCAACACCTCATATAAGAGGTCACAAAAGAACCCACAACAACATCTATAGAACTGTGCCGCTCACTTGCTTCAGTTAAGGTCACTTATGACCTAACCATAAGAAAGAGACGGGGCACAAATGGCATCCATGACAGAGTTCCAAGGCAAAAACCACTACTGACCAAAAAGAACATAAAGGCTTGTCTAACATCCTGATGATCCCCAAGACTTTTAGGAAAATATTCTGTGGACTGACGAGAAAAAACTTTTTTGGAAGTGTGTCCCATTACATCTAGTGTAAAAGTCACACATCATTTCAGAAAAAGAACATCATCAGTCACCAGCCACCAACAGTCGAATATGATTTTGGTAGTGTGATGGTCTAGGGCTGCTTTGTTGCTTCAGGACCTGGTTGACCTACTGTGATTGATGGAACCATGAATACTGCCTTCTACCACAAAATCCTGATGGAGGATGTGCGGCCATCAGTTCCTGGCCTCAAGCTGAATGCTCGAAAAACCTCCAATGTGGCTGAATTAAAATAATTCTGCAAAGAAGAGTGGGCCATCACTCCTCCAAGTGATGTGAAAAACTCATGGCAAGTTATCTCAAACACTTCATTGTAGTTTTTGCTGATGAGAGTGGCACAACCAGTTATTAGGGCAATTTTATATATATATATATATATATATATATATATATATATATATATATATATATATATATATATATATATATATATATATACTTTGGGTGTGGGGGGTGGGGTTGGCATTTTTTGGCATTTTTGTGTTAACTTGAGTTACCTTTGTCTAATATCTAAATTTGTTTGATGATCTGAAACATTTAAGTGGGACAAAAATTATAAGTAAAAAACAAAACAAAAAGAAATCAGGAAGGGGTGAATAGTTTTTTCACAGAACTTTCTAATCCAGATCTGGTACCCAGCCTCGAGTCACACCATACTTTCTTTTAACACAGTTGAGGCAAAAAAAATCTTTTGTTTGTGTCCAGCCCCAGAGATACTCCAGAAAATAGCTAGTGATAAAAAGAAGTGGGTCTGAAGCATAAAAGTCAAGTGATGGTATATTTTTCTTGAGCACAAAGACAGATTTAAGGTGAGAGTCTGACAGTGGCCTCACACAAGGCCTTGGTGTGCAATGTACAAAGTGCAGTTGTCATAAATACTCTTCTTTTAACTTTACAAAATGTTACACTGTATAGTTTATGTCTGTTTTGAAGTGACCCATGCAGAACAAGACTGTTCCAAAGACACATCCACCGTCCTCAGACCATTTCTCTGTTTGACCAGAATCTCATTCAGATACAGTATGTTACATGGAATGAAAATTACCTTTATACAAGAAAGGCACATCAACTCCTACTTACATTCTATTAGACCAGACCTGGGCATTTTAAGGCCCGGGGGCCACATCAGGCCCTCGACCCACCCCTATCTGGCCCTCAGGAGGCTTGTGTCAGAAAAGGAATTAATCCAAGAGAGAGTAGACCGTGTAAAGTACATAATACAAACGTGATACTTTCACTTTAAAGGCAAAATTTTTTTGACAATTAGTGTTACCAATAATATAAGAGGCACCTTTTCACTCAAAAACTGCATGTGTTCTGTCGGCTGAGGTTAAAAGTGTATTATGTGCTGGTAAACGCTGTTGAGGATAAATTCTGGTTCTTTGATTCAGGCCTTGTTTGGAAGCTGCTGCACAGAGAAAGGAGCTGTTATCATTAGTGTTTTTGCAGGTGACTAGACTTAACTTTAGTGTTTTTTAAGTCATTTTCTCAGGTGTCGATACACTTATATCCTCTGGTTTTAGAACAAAATGAAAAGAATGGATCTAAAACAAAGGATGATGTAGCTGTTAAGGTAGTATATATTTCACATATTTTTGCTTATAGTTTAAACTTTGAATAATATGTGTTTTTATTGAGCATAACTGAATTCACCATGTTGGCCCGGCCCTCCACAAGAGTCCAAGGTTCTAATGTGGACCTTGGAGAAAAATAATTGCCCACCCCTGTATTAGACATAGCTATTAGACATAGATATTGACATAAAAGATTCAGTTTGTTTAAAAGAAAATTTATAAGGGGTTAAACTTTAGAAAAAATACTTAATAAACTGATAAATAATGGCTTGAATTATTGTTATTTGTAATCTACATTCAGTTACCTTAACCACATCTAAAGATCCTAAACAGCCCAAGCAGCCCAAACCAGATCACACAAGAGCTGGCTATATCTACAGTCAATATTTATATTTATTTATTCGACATAAACATTAAAAACATTATAATTCTACAGATTAATGTTGAGTTGTTCATGTGTCAGCAGATTTGGAGCTTCTCTGTTGACTTCTGTATCTGCAGCCATCTGCAGTGTAAAAATGTCCAAATTATTTTACAGAGAATTTCTTTGCCTGCATTCAGTCTAGGAAAAGGAAATTATGTAGTTTACAATAAAAGTAAATCTTCACATTGCTCATTTGACTCTCTCCATCTTGTCATCCTCTCCCAAGACCTGTTGGGGTAGTGGCACAGACATAGAGTTAAACTTAGTAAGACTTAGGTATTTACTCTAATGACGGGCATCCAATTCAGCTTTTCTGTCTATTATGGGACTAGTTTCTGGTCCAAGTATTGGATCAGTGCATCCCTATGGCCAACTTTACGTTTTGTTTTTTGTTTTTTGAGCTGCTAAAGTTGGTTCATGCCATCTGTTTGTGATATTTGCTTTGCTAGTGGACGAAAGAGCGAGCGGGATGAAATCAGCATGATGTCAGAGGTCAAGTGTATGGTGTGGTAAAAATTAAACAAAGTAGTACACATAATTTGGCTTACGTTCATTGTGTAGATTGGGTTGTTGCGGTTGAGTGAGTTGGCTTTCACAGGCTCTTAATTGGGGATGGTTGATATAGTCTGTTGTAATTTGTTGATTGTGGCACACTGAACTAGATTCTTTTAAGGTGGCACTCCATGACAAAAAGGTTGTCAACCCTTGATCTAAAGGATCTCATACTTTTAGTAAAAAATTAAAATTTAAAGATAATTGGACTTAAATATGTTGTTGACTGTTGTCTTCTTGTTTTCCTTTGGGTTGTTCCTTTCATCTGCCTCCATCCAGCCTTTTCCCCTTAACCTCCATGTCCAAACCATCTCAACCTCGCCTCTCTAACTTTATCTTCTAAACATCTTGCACGTGCTGTTCCTCTGATGTATTCATTCCTGATCCATCCATCCTCATCACTCCTAAAGTGAACCTCAACATCTTCAGCTCTGCTACCTCTAACTCTTCCTCCTGTTCCTGTCTTTTTCTCAGAGCCACTGTCTCCAAACCCTACAACATCACTGGTCTGACCACTGTCCTGTAGACCTTTCCTTTCATAACTGCTAGTACTCTTTTATCACACAACACACCTCACTCATTTCAACCTTCCTGCACTTCTTTACCTCTTCTCCCTGTATTCTCACTGTTCCACTTGTATCCCTCTCATTCACACACGTATTCTATCTTGCTGCGACTAACCTTCATTCCTTTTCTCTCCAGAGCAAACCTCCACTACTTTCCTCCACCTGCTCTTTGCTCTCACTACAATGTCATCAGCAAACATCACAGTCCATGGGGATTCCTGTCTGATCTCATCTGTCAACCTGTCCATCACCACAGCAAACAAGAAGGGGCTCAAAGCCGATTCTTGATTCAGTTCCACCTTCAGTGAACTTCTCTGTCACACCAACAGCACACCTCACCACTGTCCTCAAACATATCCTGCACAACTCTAACATACTTCTCTTCCACTACAGACTCTACCACAGCTCCTCCCTTGGCACCTGTCAAACACTTTCTCAATGCAGACCCTCTCTATACTTCTCCATCAACATATTCAAAGCAAATATTGCATCTGTAGTGCTCTTTTTTGGCATGAAACCATACTGCAGCTCACAAATGCTCATTTCCCCCCTTAGCCTAGCTTCTGCTACTCTTTCCCACAACTTCATTGTATGACTCATCAGCTTAATACATCTGTAGTTTCTTCAACTTTGTACGTCTCCCTTGTTCTTTAAAATCTCTCCCATCCCTCAGACATCCTCTCACTCTCTAAGATCTCTAAAAACCCAGCTAAAAACTCTCTCATCTCATCTCTCTTAGACACTTCCAAACCTTCACTGGTATGTCATCAGGACCAACCATCTTTCCACTCTTCATCTTCCTCAAAGCCCTTTTAACTTCAACCTTGCTAAGCCTTTCTACTCCGAAAAAGTACAACTTTGCTGTTGTTGAGACAATGTGTTTAGATCCATGACACTCCTTAACAAAATCTGCTTACCTACTTTAACTTAAAGGTCCTATATTATACTAGTTTGAACATTAAACAGTGTATTTTGGATACATTTAGGTTACCATGTCATGTTTTGCAACATGAAACACACAATATTTATTTTATACAAGCGGTTTGAATGAGCTCTCATCATGAGTCCAAAGTGAGGGTCTGATTTGGCGCTCTCACTTTAAGGCTCAGCTCTCCCGTGTTGGCTCCGCCCACTCATGACGTCACGCTATAGCTGCGCTGGAAACAGGCTGAAGTAAACACGGTACATGGTAGTAATAACTTTTTCAGCAATGGCTTTGAGAGTAACTGAGACGTATATCTTCGACCCAGAGTCTGACTCTGAGTTTAAGAACATGAGCAAACACAAAGACCTCGAAGGCTTCTACAAGACGTTTCTACTTGGTAAATGAGAAACTATTTATTGTGTATGTTTCTATGGTGTAGCCCGTAGCATAGCGCGTGTTAACTGCTTCTGTTTATCGGTGCACATGTGGAAATGACCGTACAATGCCTACTGAAGTTGAGAATGTATGCTGCCTGGAGACTCATAAGGTAGCTGTTGTGCAGTGTATTGAAAGAACTATAATAAAGTAGCCTAGCAATATGTAGAGCTATGCAGTAATACTTGTTAGTAATACATGTTGCTGACGGTAAGTAAGCTAACACAGTAGCAGCGATGCTTCTCTGTGTCTGAGCTGCAGAGCACGGCACTTGTTGAAGGTTCAGGAGAGAGGGGCAGGAGGAGTGTGGAGGAGCACTTCCTGGAGAGGAGTGGTTTACTTCACATATTGACGTCATTGCGTGAAACAGCTCGTTGAAAGGACTGTAGCTCAAACTAAATAAATTACTTAAACATGCGCGAATTAAACAAAACACAACTTTGGGGATGTGTTTGAGGTAGAAACAATGTTAGAACATGGTTAAAAGCTCAGAAAAGTCAATTTAGCATAATATGGGATCTTTAAACAATCAAGATTATATTTAGGATTTTGTATGTTAACATAATGTCAAAAACTGCATGGAAATTGAAAGACTTTATTGGTTCAAAGAACCAAAGAAGCATTACTAAAGACTATAGGGGGTAGTAGTAGTAGTGAGCACTATCCCACTCTTTTCTGTTATTTCAAACGAAAATGAAGGAAAGAAAAAGAAAATTGGCAGTCAACCTCAACCCAGCATCAGCACTTGGATCTGTGCTGAGTGGAAGTACTGCAAGAGGTCTGCATTATCACAGTAAGAAAAAAATAGCCAACTCTGTCCAGCATGGCCAGGCTGAGTAGACTGTGCTGCCGGCTTGACGTGTTCCACCTGCTCGGCTGGACTCGTCACACTCCTTGCCACTTTTGGTTTGGTCCTGAAAAGGTCAATGTACTCTGAGATAGGCTTCATATCAATACATTATTATATTCCTGATTCCGTTTTTTGGTCTTATCTTTCAAGGATCTTTCTTGGATCTGCTGGTGTATGATGCAGAAGAACGGACCACACCAAAAGTCACATAGAGACATGGAACAAGATCAGCTCCTGACCTGAAAGGACAAGTGGTAAGAAAATAAACTGCAGTCAGTGTCTGCAAGTGAGTCCAAGAAGTGATCTTCTTTGGACTGACACATGCACTCAACCTAAAGTTTCCAAAAAACTTTAAATTCACCTCTGATCTTGGTGCTCATTGGAAAAAAGTTGAGCACAAAGACTGAGCACACAGCAGCACAATCAACAGTCAGATTTGTTGTGTTTTTCTTGTTAAAGATTAATGGAATATAGAGAGCGGTTGATTGTTTTCACATTTATTTAAAAACTATTTTCTTTTTTACATTGAGCCAATGACAAACACTTCTTGTGAATGATAACTGTAAACCTTCAATTTTTTTTAGTGTACCTCCTGATCAACAATAGTTGCCTCTGCTACTCTTCTCTCTGTCATGTTTCTAATTTTTCTCAAAGTACTCCTTCCATCTTTCCCTCTCATCACCTGTCAGCACATTTCCATTTCTATCAATCACTCTAACCTGCTGCACATCCTCACTATCTCTATCCCTCTGCCTCGCCAACCAGTACAAATCCATCTCATCTTTCCCATATTATCTCGGACGCAGTGGCTCAGTTGGTAGAGCAGGGCATCCAATAACCAGAAGGTTAGCAGTTCAGTTCCCACTCCCTCCTGTTCATACTGTCATTGTGTTCTTGGGCAAGACACTTCACCCACCTTGCCTCCAGTGTCTGTGGCACTGATGTATGAATGTGTGAGTATGTTTGGTGGTGGTAAGAATGAGCAGAGTAGGCACAGAATAGCTGCCAGGTCTCTGTCAGAGGTAGCTTACAACCAACAGTGTGTGACTGTGGAGTGAATGAATAATGGACCCAACTGTCAATTGCTTTTAGTGCCTTGAATACATTTATTATTATTATTATTATTATTATTATTATTATTATTATTATTATTATTATTATTATTATTATTATTATTATTATTATCTAACCTTGCATATATATATCCTCATGTGCCTTCTGGCCTTTGCCACCTCTATCTTAACCTCACGATGCTCCCTATTTACCTGTCATCGTACCAACATTCAAAGTCCCTACTTTCAGACTGAAACTCCTGTCTTTCTCTCTCTGCCTACAGACTTGCCTTCCTCCCCTAACACGTGTTTCTCCTCTTCTTCGACCAACGGTTTCTACCAGTACCTTATAGAACTTCCTGATGCAACCCACTATTAATCAGAGCCTGGGAACAGCAAAAAACTACACTGGCGTTGACAAAATGGACACATAAAAAAAAACATGAAACATTTCTTCAAGAGGGTAAATTTTTACTTAAATAACATATCATCAGCTGATTTGAAGCCAGTCCAAACAAAGGGCCACCTGGCAAATGGTTCTGTGACCTTTGACTACATGACCAGTGAACTCCACCCTGGGAAATCCCTGTGATTGTGAATGAGAAGCTGCTTTTACATATCCACTGTATGTCAGGGCTGCCACCCCAGACTGAGAGCACACTTATGCATGTCACGCTCTGCTCACTTTATACCAATGCACTGTTTCAAACAATTTGTATTACTTGGATAATGCTTGTGCAAGTAAATGTCTGCATTTTTTAAATTAAAATTATCTTAGGCAACCAGTACACTGATAAAGTGACAAAACAGTGCTGAACAATGATGTCTGATGATAGTGACTTGACATGCTCAATGCAATCAAGAAATTTCTTACTTCTTACTTATGTCGTCAGAATTACTTCTTATTTCTGGTTTTCTGAGTGTTTCATTGCCATTCATAGTCTGCCTAGGGGGCAGGATTTATGGGGTACAGCAGTTGTAGGAGCAGTGGCTCCCCGGTGCCACAACTAACCAATCATCAGCAGCTCCAGATACGGATCCATTTCCTCCTGATGTTTGCATCATTCCAGGCTAGAGAATTGTTTATGGCTCTGACCTTCCATTTGTGCCACCGTTCAGTGTGGTTACAGTGGTAATAGCTCTCACACTGTACATACTGCTGCTGCAGCTGGATTTGCTCATACTTACATACTGACTGATAGAGAGAAATGACATGTAACCACTGCAGACTGGGGCTCACAACAGATGAGAAGCCATTTTTTTTCAATGGGCAATACAAAGGATACATTTTCCCATGTAATAACAGCTTCAGAATTGGATAAAAACAAAATGCCATCATACTTTACATGATAAATGCGGGGATCATTTGAAAGCCCAATGCCTGTTCAATCATTGGCACACACAATGTATGTATGCAAACTTTTCCACAAACAAATAAATCTGCTGGCAAATACTCTGGCAATCTTCAACAAAAATCTGTGGTACTGCAGCCACAGTTTTCTGTTGTAAGTTAGACAAATTGAGAAGCAAGAATTCATCCATGTGTCTAAGTGTTTTTATTACTCGTCTTTTCAGACTTTTGAAAGGAGTGCGTTTCCCTTCTTTGTGGGCTCTTTGGCCTTTATTGATAGTACAACAGTAGCTGGACAGGAAATTGGGTGATGGAGAGTGAGGAATGACATTGGGCAAATTATCCGAATGAGTCTCGAACCCGGGTCTCCCGTGTGCTAGGCGTATGCTGTACCTGAGCTGCCAAGGGCATGCTCTGAAGGGTGTTTTCTGTGAATTAAAACACCTTTTGCTTGTTTCAAAGATACCCACCGATGTTTGAACATGGCATAACACTATATTTGACTCCTGAGGTCACAAAGGTGAGGTGTTTTGCTCATGTGTTTGATCAGCATGTTGCATACTGAATACCTTTGTGAAGCTGTAAATTGAGTGCCATGTGTTTTTTCCACCTTCTGATTTTACTCTGTGTATCCGAGTTCATGATTAAAAAATGCGCCTGGTCCTGCTGCTTGCTGTCTCCACTACTGTCAGTCAGTCTAAGTGGCTTATTTCTGTATTTACTACGGCCCATGGGGTTCCCTGTTTAACCACCGCTAATGGCTGGCAGCCTAAGGCAAAGTTGTTCGGAAAATATACACCATGCAACTGCAGCACCCCCAGTGCACTGCTGACAAGTGTGATATACCCACTAAGATGGAATTAAATCCAAATTTTTTAAGTTCATATCCAAAATTCTCAACAAGTTTCCATGCTTTCTTCAATGTTCTCTGCTGTTAATGGTTTTCTACCCCCTCCTCCTCCTTAAATTGTGGCCCGTGTGCTCCAGGATGGTAATTAAAGTCTGCCATGATTGGAAATATATTCGCATACCGCATATCATTTTAATGGCAGGGCCCTAATATGCCAAGATACTGGCTGTAATTGGATTTTGATTGGTTACTAATGAAGATGCACCTCCTTGGAGACAGACGTGACAAGTCATCTGTTTTACCCACTTCTCGACGCATTTACACACTAACACACACACAGGCAGGAGTTTAGGGAGCTTACATCAAGAGAGGACACAGACTGTGAGCAGGCACAGACACATACCCACATCCCCATGTACAGACACATGCTCTGCTCACACATAACATACATGTGGTGAACTATGACCTGTTCAAACCTCTATCAAACTGCATCACATCTGCCCAACTACTCACCGTAACATTCCCACAAACACATATGACAGGGATGGACATCTTAACCCACATTTTTCCTTTTATATTTTTCCTTTTATAACATGATGAAAGTGAAAATGCCAGCCTGCTATTTTTCAGTGCTTTATAATCACATGAACATATGATCGATGCAAGTGTGTAAGCCAGTCCCACTCATGACACCATGAGATGCAAATATTGTTCTATGAAAGCATTCATCTGGCAGCATTAGAGCTTTATGATGCTTATGAATCCACCTCCACAGAGCTGCACTGCTGTAGTATTCCTATTCACAGGGGTTTTACAAATACTAAATAGACCAGTTTCCATGATGCCATATTCCAGTATCATGCAACATGCTTCTAACAATAAGGCAGCAGTGTCCTAGCAAAACAACAGAATTCACATCTTTCATTAGTGTAATCAAGAAAGGAGCAGCCTGAAGTTGGATATTCAGGGGGATGGTCACGTAATGTTTGAATGAAACCATAGGGTTTTATGAATGAATGACAATGGCATATTAATGAATTAATGTATACATAATATGGGGTAGGGACCTCAAGTCACTGGGTGGCCCTTTACTGACCCCTGTACACCCAGAAGTGGTGCAGATGTTGGAGGTGCAGTGGGGAGCTACACTGCTACTACAACGAGTACAACGAGGAGGTTAGGAAAAATAGAGAGGGGACATCTAAGAGTATGTTACTAAATGTTCACACCACAAGTGTCTTATCCATAAGTATTTTAGAAGTCTTAAAACCATAGAAATGTAGACAGTGGGAAGGTGTTGGATACAGAGGTAAAGTTGTATGGTTCTGTGGTTGCTATGGTTACAGATTGGCTGATCTGGAGGGGCCCAGTAGTATCCAGGTCAGATGGATGTTTAAGCAGGGCCACCACTGTCTGTTTGGTTGTTTGCTGTATGACCTTGCCATCACCAACACCACAATAAGCTTTTTGTTTGGTTGGTTGGTTGGTTTATCTTTGGTTATGGCATAGTTTGGTCATAGATTCTGATGGATTTAGTTTATTTAGTCACCCACACAACTTTATACACTGCTCATATTGTTAACTAATGTTTGCATATATTTTGTTAGCATATAGTTTATTTTAGATGTATTGATAAAATATGGTGTATCTTCTTTGTTTTTGACTCCATTATTCAGGGTCATGAGGTTTCAAAGGGTTCAAATGAGTTTTTGCTTTAAAGTCTCATTTTGGGAGCTTGATGAAGGGCTCTAGTTGTCAGGGTCGGGGGAATCAAGCAATTTCTAGAATGTATTTCATTTCTTTCCAACGGAAGGTGCACAAACACTGTTAATGAGTCTGGTTAAAAGTGGGACACCAGTTTTACAAATTGGAAGGTTGGCTTCATAATGTGGATCAGTCAGTAAACCCTAAAGAGGACAAGGAATGTTTTTGGGTGGAAATCAAGGAATTGGCCACACACGTCTTTGCAAATCCTGAAAATACATTACAAGGCAGCAACGGGCTGACTGTCACCTTTGAGGGGGAGGAGACAGGTGGGAGAAGACTCTGAGGGTGGCTCTTGTCAGACACAGGCATCAGATCTCTGTGCCCCCAGAGGTGGAGCAGTGGTTGCAGGTGGAGGAACTGAGGAGAAACATCTGCAGGAATATGTCCCCAGTGGTCCAGATTTTAGAGACATTTTACCAATAAGGCAGGAGTGTTTTTTACAACCTCAGAATTCACACATAATTAGTGATAAGCTGTAACAATTCCAATGTTACTCAAACTGAAAACACATTTAAATGATCCCACTAGGTTTGACAGTAGAGCTCTCTGAACCAATCAAGCATTTCCTCTTTATATTACAAAAAAAAAAGCTGTTTGCAGACAGCATAGACATCATGAACATAGTTTTCCTTCCTACCCCTGTTCTTACTACTGTAAGTTCCATCCAATGTGCTGAGAGTAGTATGTACAGTAGTGCAGTGTATGTGAGTGTGGTGCACATAGGGACAGTAATCTGTTTAAGCATCTGTGTCTCAGAGGGCCACTTCTAAACTCCCACCGGCACACATGGCATTTTATGGATAGACACTTCAGTTAATCTCTCCTGATCATCTGCAGCTGGAAAACTCTCATCGCCTTCTATCTCTGTTTGATGGCAGCAGAGAGAATGGACAGGGTGTTTAAAAAAAAGAAACCATAGAAAATCTTTTGGCTTGTTTAGGACACCTGTGTATTCAACATAACAGTAAATAAATACAACAGTGATTTGTTCAAGGTTTTCAGTGTGTATATGTATCTTAAAGATGCTGCTAAACATGTAGGGGACCACCGAACTGAGTGGCCTGGGTTAAATTCTGATTTGGGTCATATACTCAATGTCCTTCCCCTCTCTCTCACTCTCACGCCTGTCTGCCTTCACTGAAACTATCAAATAAAGGCTAAAAAGCCCCCCAAAAACAATCTGTTGGTGAAATAACCAATAATTTAGTCATTGCATTTCTCTGTATTTCTTTTATAATCAAAGGAAAAGCCTTTTTTCCTAACCTCTGTGTTCATTGGTGTTGGGTAGCATTAATTTTGAAAGTAACTTTCTACTTTACAGAGTTACATTTACGATATTGCCCTCTGATAAAACTTTTCTGTCTCTTTGTGTGTTTATTGCAGCTATTGCTTCTTATGAGGGTTTCATTTTCTGAGCTGTAAAATAAATCTGAACTCTGTAGACTGTAGCTGATAATGACGGAGCCTTATTCATGTGTATTTTCAGCCCGGTAGGAACAGTACCCTAAAATGTATATCATAAACATAAACCAAAATATATCAAAAAAGAGGAAAGAAATATACAAACAAGCTGCAGGAATTCATTTGATTGAAGTGAAATTCTGCATGTTATGCATTCGAGGTTTCAGCTGTGGTAATTAGGTATAGGTATAGGTATGAGGTACACTTCTCAGCAAGTTGGAAAAGAGTAATCAGCCAGACCATAATGTATCTCTTTCTGAAAGGTAATCAGTAAATCTGCGGAATACCCATCCAGACAGATTGTTTCAGTTTATGTTATCTTTATTTATTTAAGAAGGACGATGTTCTTTCATAAACAGCCATATGATGAAATATATAGTATTTCATCAATGACCAATCAGGGCTCACTTCTCTTCACATCACTAAGTCCACAAAATACAAGGTCTTAACATGCTATTGGTTCTCTTGATGGCTGTGCTAAGCTAATATACTAATTATTTTCTATACAGCTTCTCTGCTTTTAGCTCTGTTGCTAATGTAACTGATACAATTATCTGTTTTCCTGTAAAATCTAATCAAGCTCAACTGTGCAGCTTGGGGGCAGAGCATGGCCTCACACTAACAGTCTACCCCCAAGGCAGTGACCCCCTGAACAACCCAGGAGAGTGACTTCTGCGAACAAATGGAACATACATTATTTACAGTTATTTTGGCAGAAAAGGGCTGTGCTGTCAATCACCAGAGTCCCTCAGGGGCTGTCAGTGGGACCAGGATGTATGGTCAGGTCAAACAAGACAGAACTAGACAAGTCATTAGGCTCTAGTTAATGCTTTAAAACGCTGAGAGTCAGTTGGTTGAGAGTGAGTGGTTGAGAGCCCACCTGATTATACCCATATTCTACAGAGGTATACAAACTTGTGTTCCAAAGCACTGAGGCCTATTACTTTGCAGCAGGTTGAACATACTCAGCTCAGGATTACCCTACTCAGACCAGTCTAACTCTGAATTTCTTGTGTCAGAAAAAGAAAGGCTTGAGGTTAGCTCAGTGAACTCTGAGTCTGTATATGCTAACTTAGAGTCAAGTCCTGTGACTTTGCTGGATATGGAAACTCTATCCTAAACCTGACAGTTCACTGCAGTCTTTGCTGTTTTGTGTTGTTGTGCAATAAATGATGATAAATGATCATCATAAAAAATAATAATGGTGAAGAAAGTGGGTTTAATTGAGAAATTATGAGTGAACAACTTGCACAAGTTGTACACTCAAAATTTACAACCTGCAGTATTCATAATTTTATGTTGTAAGGATACAGTGGTCCCTCGTTTATCGTGGGAGTTACGTTCCAAAAATAACCTGCAATAGGCGAAATCCGCAAAGTAGTCAGCTTTATTTTTTACAATTATTATATATGTTTTAAGGCTGTAAAACCCCCACCACACACTTTATACACTTTTCTCAGACAGGCATTAACATTTTCTCACATTTCTCTCTTGTTTAAACACTCTCATCTTCCTCTGCCTTTTGGGTGCGACCGCAGGTGTCTTTGTCGGTGCAGAACGTTTCGTCGCCATTGTGGGTTTTGTCGGGGAGAAAACTTGCAAACATACAGCACTTCAGTGTCACACTGCTAGAGATCGAACATGTATGTAAATTTGGCTGAACACATTGTGTACTGTACAGGAGACACGACACGGAGGAGGACGCAGAACACAATGCACGAGTTCTCCCTTAGCCAATCAGGACGCAGAACACAATGCACAAGCTCTCCCGTAGCCAATCAAGACGCAGAACACAATGCGCAAGTTCTCCCTTAGCCAATCAGGACGCAGAACACAATGCGCAAGTTCTCCCTTAGCCAATCAGGATGCAGAACACAATGCGCAAGTTCTCCCTTAGCCAATCAGGACGCAGAACTCAATGCACGAGTTCTCCCTTAGACAATCAGGACGCAGAACACAATGCACAAGTTCTCCCTTAGCCAATCAGGACGCAGAACACAATGCGCAAGTTCTCCCTTAGCCAATCAGGACGCAGAACACAATGCGCAAGTTCTCCCTTAGCCAATCAGGACGCAGAACACAATGCACAAGTTCTCCCTTAGCCAATCAGGACGCAGAACACAATGCGCAAGTTCTCCTTAGACATAGGACGAAAAATTCCCCCTAACCCAAAAAGACGCAGAACACAAAACCCAGTTCTCCCTTAGCCAATCAGGACGCAGAACACAATGCATGAGTTCTCCCTTAGCCAATCAGGACGCAGAACACAATGCGCAAGTTCTCCCTTAGACAATCAGGACGCAGAACACAATGCACAAGTTCTCCCTTAGCCAATCAAGACACAGAACACAATGAACGTTCAAACGCTGTAAAAAAAAAAAGCATGCAAAATTGCACTAAAAAAAACCCGCGAAACAGCGAGACCGCGAAAGGTGAACCGTGTTATAGCGAGGGACCACTGTACTCTACAAGGTTAGTGAAATGTGGAAATTAGCAGCATAGTTGTAATCTCGTATAGCACCGATGTATAGTACATCTCTGTCTCTTTGATCTTAATGTTTTCTACTGAACTGAAACAGGGTGAGAGAGAAAGGATGATATGGAGCCAATGGACCCTAGCCAGAATCGAACCCTGGTCACTTGCGTATTTTGTTCTTCATTAAAAAAAAAAATGAATGGGGAGCAATAAGTGCAAAGCAACATGAGGATCACATCTAAACAAACCTATATTCAATACATTTAGTCTTAGTTTATTTACTTATGCGTGTTATGCATGTTATGCTAATGTGTTGTATAATAGTCACAAGAGATGAACCATTGCCTGTAGCAGTAAACATTAAATAAAATACAAGAAGAGGCTAGTGCTAGAGCTCCCATACAATCCACAAACAAAAGATGGGGTAAACCTGAAAGCCTCCTAAATGTGGTTCAGTAGGTTAATACAATGGACACATTCAGATACATTGATTAAGTGTAAGTTAAAAGTACATTACCTGTTTGTTTGTTTTTTTTACTACTCCATTTAGTTTGACAGTTTCATCACCCAAGAGCTTATTGTATCTAGGCCTTATGATTAAGGATTTTAATAGATGAGAA
This sequence comes from Rhyacichthys aspro, assembly GCA_036850595.1. Taxonomy (NCBI): domain Eukaryota; kingdom Metazoa; phylum Chordata; class Actinopteri; order Gobiiformes; family Rhyacichthyidae; genus Rhyacichthys; species Rhyacichthys aspro. The sequence goes on from CM072162.1 coordinate 1,978,464, forward strand.
TGAGTAACCCACAGCAGGATTTTAGCCAATCACAGCTCAAGTTCAAGATTTCTTTTATTTGTCCCAAAGGAGATTTGTCTTGGGCACACTGCCACACAGAAAGTACGTATACTCAATATACACAGACATAAAACATGACATACATTTAAGTGCAAGACAAACTCCGTAAATACATCACAACCCTGCCCTATGGCCTAAGTTTAGGAGATTCACTGATATAGATAGCAATGAGTTCTTATATCTGTTCAGGTATCTTTTCTTGGTTTTAGTTGAAACCCTATAGCGTCGCCCGGATGGGAGCAGCTTGTACTGAGAGTGTAGAACATGGGAGGGATCAGAAATAATTTTCCTGGCCTGTTTGATTACAGTCTCCTCAAACATCTGCAGTAACAATGAATATTCTTTTACTTCCATCACTTTGAGCGCTAAGCACACCAATCCACGCAGTTTAGATTTATTACATATATATTTATTATAACAGTCAAGTTACCAAACCAGGCAGATATGTGAAGATATCTTATTATATTTTCAATAACAGCGTGATAAAAGACAATTATTATATTCTGTTCAAGCCCAAATACCCTCAGTCTCTGCAGGAAATAGTTGTTGTTGTATCCTGCCACAGACTTAGGTGCATTCTTACAGATACCTGAGAGTTCATGTTGATTTCAGCCTGACGTGGGATGTTAATGTGAACTGAGTGACCTCAGTATCATGAATAGAGAGTGGGGTGTGGACTCCCAAATGTCCTGGGTCAAAAACTATTTCTTCAGTTTTTTTCACATTGCTAATAAGATGCTGGTCATCACACCATTGTACCAAGTGCTCCACCTCCAATCTGAACCCTAAAATGTCTGTGTCCATGAGCCCAAAGATAGCAGTATCATCAGAAAACTTGATGGCGAGAGTGCTGGGGTGACTGCAAGAGCAGTTGTTGATATAAATAGTGAACGGGACAGATGAACTGACACAGCCGTAGGGTGCTCCAGTGTTGATATTTTTTAGTTCCTACAAAGTGTGGTTCACTGGGACCTGTTGGGTCCTGTTGGTCAGAAAAGAGTGATACCACCTGATGATGTATGGGTTAACGGACATCTGTGTGACTTTATTGAGAAGGGTGTGGAGCTCCAGAGTGTTAAATGCAAAACTGAAGTCAACGTACAACAGTCTGGCATAAACCTATGGATTTTTGTTCTTCAGGGAATGATGGTTGCTGCTTTCCAGATAGATGGTACAGTGTGAATCAACTGACCCTTGGAAGACCGGGGTCTATCGAGATACTATCTGCCGAGATACTGAAGCTTCTCAGTTCTGGTAAAAAGGACCACTCCCACTTGACAGCGAGGTAAACAATAAAGGACCAAGTAAATAAACCAAGGAAATGGGTTAGTCTGTTGCAAAATAGGCTTTATTATACAGCAAAAAGTTTTATGTAAGCGCTAAACTTCAATTTAATAAAACGTATTAGTATTTTGTGGTGAAAAAATTGTCAATTTTTACCTTGAATATGAATAATAAATACTATATTTTAATATATTATATTATTAAATAAGAGAAGCAGGGACTCTGCTTTTGGGGGTGAGTGGAGGGGCTAAGACAGGGACAGCAAAAACAAAATCAGGAAGTGTAACTTTAACATTACGCTCATGTCAGTTTGCTTTAATAAACCATAAAGAACATTATGTCATTTACAACGACAGTTTCATAAATTTTAAGCAGCTGTTGGAATAAGAAAATGACATTCTTTTGTAGCTTGGGTAGAAATTCCACAGAAATATTCAGACAATAATTAAAGGTTCCATTGGAACAGATGCTAATGAATTTTTGAAAATAACATGTGGCAATAAAAGTCTAGCACCCAAGCCAATACTAATGTAATTTTCCAGCTTTTAGACTGGGCTCACTTTAAAATCAATCACTGCTGACTTCAATTAACTTTCAGGAAAACAGGTCTGCTTCCAATCCTACACACTGAACCCTGCTCTTGTCATCTGCCAAATTAGGAAAGGCTTTACACCAAATAACGTCATTAAAATCAATACATGTCTTTCACTTAAATAGAACAGGACCAGGGTAAAAGCACTGACTCCAGTTCAACACTAACCCTTTACGAATGGATGGATGGAAATGTCAGAGACGGAGAGTGAGAGGAAGCAAGAGGTTCTTTATATTATCTACACAGCATTTTGAAAATGTACCTGTTTTTGTTTTCATTCTCTGATTTTTCATTTGCATCTATCTATGGATTATTGTGTTTCAAGAATGTGCCCCAAACCCCTATGTATTTAGGCCAAATATTTATGAATAGATGCTAAAACTGTTGTTTTAGAAACTGTTTCAGAAAGAGTCAATCCAGTAAAATCAGCCATAAGCCTACATAAGCTGTAGTCTTGCCTTAAATTGATTTTAGATGTGTAGCCCTGTAAGTTTAAGACCAAATCATAAGAATGCCATAAAGAGAATGAGACCTTTACCCAGAAGGTTCAGCAAAACCTTTGTCATTCCAATGACATAGAACAGGTTTTACAAAGATGGTCTCAAATCTCTCCTAATGTTCCATATGTCCTTTAACACCTGTGGGAATATGGGCCAATGTTCCCATGAGGATGGCTAAGCTTTTAATCTAATCAAATCTGAGGAAAGAGGTCGGAGAGTCAGCGCGGCGCAGACTGTCACTATCTGTGTGAGTGAGCGCATTAGCATTTGTATTACCTTATTCTCCTGCCAGTGGCATCCCATTCGCCTCTATTCAGGTCTGCACATTATTGCACATTCAAAGCATTATTATTACCACGGATGGCCAACAATTGCTATCCCTCTATTGGAAACTGATAAGTGCTGTGCGGCACAAACAACACACACTCTGTGAAGCTGGTGGAGACGGCCCAAGTAAAACGAACAGGTTTAATTTGAGTCTGGATGAGAAATTACAGAAAGCACTCAAACTGCTGATGACTTATTTTAGACACAGATTAGGTCTCAAATTCTTCCACATGAGGCCGGTGTAGAAATACATATGTAGATATTCCCAAAATACTCACACAAACCTCAGAGGGTTCAGCAGCCGAACCCAAATGGGGCTGTTTTTAGCCTAAAGACTTCGTCGCAGTAGGTATTTAGGTGCCTCACTCACAATAAGAACTCATTATAGTCAGGACCACAGGCGGTGAGTGTCACAAGAAGTTTTCACACTGCTTTAATTAGGAGCAGCTCTTTATGAGCTTTTGGAGGTTGAAAAAGGCAGAAAAAGGAGTTAAACTTGAAAAGAGCAATCACATTTTTACACAGCACACTGAGAAACAGTCATTGACTTAATGACAGCAGGTCTTTAGCAGGACAGCTGGTGCCTGTGCTAAAGAACTGCTGGGAGAATTTATTTTTGAGTTTGATTTTAGAGAAAACATACATATATGCAACGTTGATGCAGCTTATTAAATAACATAGACTAAAATACAAGTTATAAAAGTTTAAACATGCATCAAAATACAAGGGAAATCTGGGATGTGTGTTGTTTTCAATGACACAATCACATCTATGATTCAAGATGGACCTTTTTAACCATAGATCTAAACTTGTAATATCCATATTTTGATGCTTGTTTAGGTACCTTAGTACCAGAGATCTGTATTTGTTCATTATGTTATTGACCAGATCTGAGTGAGGTGACTGCTTTCTTTAGTCTGTGTATTCTATTAGAATAAGCCAAGCCAGAGGTTAATCACACTCCCACAGTGACAAGGACTCACGTATTCTGCAAGTGAACACAATCAAATGAACTGATTAGCAGTTGTTTCATATTGACTCACAGTGCACATGGCACTGAACAAACACAAGCTGCCTCTGTGACTTTTTACAAATCACTAGTTAATATCTGAAACTACAGTTTCAGATATTAACTAGTGAGTACAACCTGGGTGGTTGGGATAACAAAAGAATTGATTATTGATCAATGATTCATTCTACAGTAACATCACATTTAAGACACTAAGTTACAACAGTATTGTACTTTATCAAACATAGAATGGTCAGCATGAATATCTTTCAATGGATATTGCCGGTGGCACCTGTACATACCATGAGGGATGACACAAATTATTTGTTTGTAATTTTATTTGTAAATCTATGTGAAGTCATGACATATTTAAAAAGTCTGAGAGAGTGAGAATAAACCGCCTAAATGTGTTTGTTTGTTCAAACTCAGATTGTGTGTGAGTGAGGGACAAGGGTCACAAATCAGAGCAGCACTGAGAGCTGCCACAGCGAGATAAGCCATCGTCACAGGCACCGACAGGTTTAAGCCTTTTTGTGAAGGGGCACCACGGGATGAGAGCGGTGTTTATTTCTGTAAATGTTTATTCAAATAACATTAATCACATAATAATCACCCATAAATGTTTGATATTCTCAAACAAATTTAAATGTTAGACTTAGATAACTCAAGTAAACACAAAAGGCTGTTTTTAAGTTTGGATTTTATTTATTAAGGGAACCCCCTTTTTTTTTTCCAAAGCTACAACCCTCGCCAAATACGCTTCTTTACAAAATGAGGTTTACACCGTTCTACCCAGTCAGTTCCATTAACATGTGTCCATCAGCTTTCTGCCTCAGTAAGGGTAGTTTTGTTGTGTTTTGAACCACTTTGAACGTGCCGAAGACCGGATCCGCGCTGCTGTGCTGGAGGGTTTGGTTGTCCTTTCTTCGTCTGTCTGTGTGTGTCCAACACTGTGTGTCCTGGGCTGAGCTGTAATCCAGGGAACTGTGAGGATCCCATCAAAAATACTGTCTGCTGCATGTATTCTTTACTCTGTATTCTTTGCACGGACATTACCAAAGCGCTACATTCACGTGGGACAGAAGTAATGAAATAAAGGGTGAGTGAGCAGATGGAGTCAAACCTGAGTTCTACCAGTTCTGTGGTACATGTCTTCCCAGGTGAGCCACCAGCAAATAATTAAAGTTTATTGTAATGCTAATTGTAGTAGGTTTGAAGATTAAGTTACCGAGTTGTGTTGGGTTAGGGGGTGAATAAAATCAAAATAATACAACAGGGGGCACTGGGAACACCAAAAACTTTCTATGTGACTTGAAAATTATGACTATATCCTAAAAAAAAAATTCTGCCTGCGCCCCTGGATGTTGCAACTGTCGTTGAAGGGAAGAGTAGAGACAGGAAACAGGTTGGGAGTCAGTTTCATTGAAGCTTTTACTGGCTTTTCTAATACTAATGCTAAATGCGACAAACAATGCATCAGCTATTTCTATAATATTAAGATAATCTACTAGGGAAACTACTTGTTACAGTTGCTCAGACACACACAGAACACTGTTAGAATATATAGAGACCGAAGAAATAGACAAAAGAAAAGTTAAAAATAAATATAAAAAATAATAATATTATAGAAAAGATATTAAAAATAATAGATTCAAAAAGATATACATATCTAGCGGAGTGGCCATTACTGCAAAGGTACCTGAAGCCATCTTAAGCCCACCCCTTTAATCATTGCATATAAAGCACCTGTGTTCTGTAAGTCAGTTTGAGATAAAATGCAAAGCAACTAAAAGAAACTGTTTCAGTGCTGTTCCTGAGCTTCTGATAACATTAAGGGTGGTAGGTAGGGCAATACTGTAGACCACTTAAAGCAAAGGTGAGCCTTTTTAACAGGTTATATATTTCCGAACAGGTTTACCTGCAGCTGTTTTGTTTTGCCTTTTTCTGGTTTCATATTTGTTATGTATTTTGTTTTATGTGCTCTTATGTCTTATGTGTCTTTGCGCTTATGTGTCTTGCTTTGCTAATCTGTATGATTTAACTCATGTTGTATTAATTAGCTTAGTTATGTACAACAACAATTTTGGTCATGTTTCTGGGTTTGACTATTGCTTCGTTTAGTTGTCTTTTTGTATAGCTGTGTTATAGCTGTTTAAACCAACTGGGCCTGTTTATATTTGTACTTACTAGGTATAGGGTGTACTAACTGTATTTTACATTACCTTTTATAGACCAACCGATTGGCTGGTGGCTCTATGTTCAAAAATCTAAATTTTACAAGGAATTCAGGAGAGTCTCCACAGTTGCTGCTCTTTATGGGCCTACCTGTTAGCCACTCCTGTTGTCATAATCACTTCCACCTTTGAGGTTTTCAGAAACTATAGTGGGTAAAGCCGGATTCAATGAAACCATTCTTGAGCTGTTCATTTCAAAATATAAAATTTTTTAATTGAAATTTATGAGCACAGCTAAGCTGCAACACTGCAAGAAGTTGCAAGATTGCGCCCAGGGGGAACCTCCAAGGGTTGTCAGGCGGAAGAGGAGGACTAATCCGCGCAACAGAAAGATGAATAGGCAGGCATTGATGGCTTTGATATGGGTTTATATCTCTCTCCAGCAAGACATCACAGAAAATTCCTACAACTTTCTGTATGCAAAGAGTTACTGGTTGTGTCTCAAAAACAATGTAAGACGTATCTACATTAAGTGCAAGTGCAGTAGCATTGTCACCATACTAAGCTAGCCGACATGGTGCTAACGTTTTGGACATGGTTAGTTATACAGCATATTTTGTGCTGTATGTGTAACTATGACAATTGTGTGTTAAAGTGGGTTACACATATTTCATTTTGTTGTAGCCCATAAACTATATGTTAAGATTAATTGCCTAAAAGTTTTATTTCGTATACCCCTTGAACGCACCATCATTTTCCTAGGTGTCCTAAATGCACCATGTAGCCTGTATGACTTACTATAAGAGAAATACAGAGGAAGCTAAACAAGAGAAAGTGTTCATTCCTGTGTATTGTATATTGTGTTGAGACTGAGCCAAAAGCAGATGAAGTACTAAACCAGAGTGCTATATGGGGTACTAAGAGGAAGGAAAGTATTTTGTTAAGGGTTAAACCTTTTGAATACTCTGTTATTTTGTATAAAGGCATTTTTATCTTGTTTGTTGTTAATTTGTCTGTTTTTAAGCACTTTGTCATTTAATTTGTGACTTAATAAGTTCTCGTTAAAAAATATGATTAAAGTTACATTTTATATGACTTAAATATCAGAATAAATCCAAGTAAGTAATGTATTATGTGTTTATTTCTGCAGAAAGACAATCCTACACTACTCTCGGCACAAAACTACCAAGTTGTCCACAGGAGGAAAGGGCGAAGGCACAGAGGAACCTCTTTACCATGTGGTCTTTGAAGCATTATGGACTATAAAGATAAATGTATACTTATAGACAGTGATTAACGTCCATGTAAAAACTTAGTGACAGGTGTCACAAGCCTAAAAGTAGCAAAGTGAATTGTATAATGAAGTTTTGCAGTTTGCATCAGACCCGCAAACTACTTGGGTGGTAAATACAGGGTAAATGCATGTTAACTACGGGGTACTACAGTAAGTTACCAGTAACTACACCCTGTACCCTGTAAATACCTGGTACTTATATGTGTTACTATCCTCTAGGTAGCCTGAAATTACCAGTAAATACTAGAATAATTTCACCTGTTGTTACCTAATACGTACCTGGTAAGTACCGGTCTGTAATCTAAAGCGTTACTGACGATTTATAATGCGAGGATTTGGAGAAGCATTGTGTAGGGGAGAGTGACCTAAATCTAGGGAAGACAAAAGATGGTTGGGTGTCTCATTAAATTGCATGAAGCCATGGGGTATAGAGGGAATGGTGAGGAGGTGGTTGCCTTGGGTTGTATTTGGGGGAAGGCTGTGCTTGTGCCTAGAAAGATGGCAGTGGAGAGTGGGCTGATCTCTCAATGAACTGTGTTAACGTGGTGAACATTTTACAATCAAGCTGATGCTGCATCTTCAAAATAAGGTCTGAGTTGTCTGGTTTGAACACTGGTAATCTTGTGGCAAAAACTTCAGCATTGTCTCAGATTTCCTGCTTTTGGTAGATGTACCTGTATAAGAGAAAAAGAAGAAGCATTTGATAAAAGCTATTGTAGGTTTGTCCCCTAAAATACAGCCGCATCCTTTGTTTAACTCTTTAACTTTCCTTTAACACTGTATACACATTTTCAGTGCCCTCACTCTGCATTTCTTTCCAAATACATAAAAACATAGCCTGGTTACAATACGACCCCTCAAGTTTAGCTTAAACTGAATTGTCACTCCAAAACTCCCAACCTCACTTTCTTTCAACTGACTATCTCCATCACCATTGTCTGCCATGCTTGTTGTCATTTGATCTGGCCAGGTCTGACCTCATCCAATGAAGAATTGTGACGTCTGTCGCATTTCAATGACGTACAAGTCACATGCAATGTATCCAATTTAATTTAATTTTGTATCTGCTCTCTGTCTGCCCCAGGGGTGAATGTGTGTGTATGGGGTCAAAGATTTGGGCCTCTTTTGCCTGCAGTCTGATTGTAGCCTTAGTTTAAACTAAGTCAACTGACAGTCTTTGAACCTTGTACATGAGGGTTGTTCTCAACTAAAATCTTTTGGTTAGGTCAGTTTTTACATTTGAACATTTCATTAGCGCAGACAGTTAAAAAGCTGCTTTATAAGCAGCGGATGGTTTTGCATATCTACACTCTATTGAAATAGCTCCATAGTTACACTTTCAAAGCCTCCTTTAATGTGTTGTGTGAGTTTGAAGATGGACAATTTTCATTTACCACAGTGGCAATGTTTTACCATTAGAATAATTCATACCAATGAGAGCTTGTGCTGTCATATGCCTTATCCAATGAATGTCACCTAAGCTCGTGCTAGTCAGGGTTGAGAAATGTAGTAGATGCCTTGACCAAACACTCCTGTGTATTTTGATATTTTGTAAATGTCAAAATGATGTGCATTTCAGTAAAAACAGCAACTCAGAAATCACAGCTTGGCTTTAATTCAGCTGCAGTAATAACTCAAGCAGTGAGTGAATGCTAGCGAATGTAGTATGTGAGATCTAACATCTTGACAAGAAACCAATCACAGCAGTAAATAAGTCAGACCTTCCCTCATCGCTAACCAATCACAGTAGAGCAGCCTGTCCATCCGGCCTATACTTTCTGCCATCAACCAAAGTAAGGCCTTTGGGCCTTAGAAATTTAAGCCCCATAGTTCCAAAATTCAAGGGGGCAGGGAATCACACCTGTCAATTACCAAATTAAGAAGATGATTGGTGCTGAGCTCATGCAGTGTTCAGGCAAATACATTATTACAGTAGTCTAAATGGCAGGAGGGGCTTAGCCCACCTAGCCCACTGACACCAGCCGTCTCTGGTTTTTAGAATTCTGTTAGTGTCATAAACATATCACATTGTACTTGCTGGAGAGTCTGCTGGTGTTTCATTTTTCCTTTAAATTCTTTCTTCTTGGTGGCACTGTGGTTAGCACTGTCTTTTCACAGCAAGTAGGTCCAGAATTCTACTCCTGGACTGGATGGGGCCTTTCTTTGTGGAGTTTGCGTATTCTCCCTGTGCTGGGCTGGGTTTTCAAAAAACAAACAAACAAAAAAATAGAATACGAAACACACTCAGAATAAGATGTGATGATTGGCCAGACCAAAACCACTCACAAAGAACACTCATAGTGATGGCATTATTGACAGGTAAGACTTGTTTCACTGCTAAGGTTTAAAGTTTGGTGGATGGTATGGAGTCAATACAATATCACATATATTTGCAAAACTAAATAACGTTTTGCAAATGTTTCAGTCTGCTGTGGTTTTGCAATACTTGTTTTCCTTGGCGCTACAAATTTTTTTGCATTTCAGTCTGACCCTGATTTGATGTATGAAAATTAGTGCTTTCTCCCTATTGTGTAAAAAGCAGTTATGCGGTATTTTTCTAGAGGTCATTTATCGCTGCTAGTAGCTTTGGTAGCGAGCAGTGCCGCCACCCTCTGTACAGCGAAAAGTTACATTAAAATTCTTCTTCAATTTATTTTACCTCATTCATTTCATTAGAGAATCAAAACCTTAACCAATATAAATATATATATATAAAAATATATATTTTCATTTTGCAGTTTTGCAGGGACGAAGGAATAAACGGAGACATTCATCCACCCACGAATCCACCAAGGACCACTTTACCAGCTGCTGGGCATATATTTTCATTGTATTTGTTCAAATAAATTACATTAAAAATTACATTATCTGGCTTTTTAGTCTTTTTGTATTTTGTTCATAAAACTGATAAGTAGTTGTGTGGTGTGTACAGAACAGTTGCACACAACAATTCAGAAATTTTATTATTTTATTCAATATTTACATATCACAAAACATACTCAAATGAAGTATATAAACATGAAACACATAAAACACAACGTTGAATGTCCCTCTGTTCTGATGTCTTCCCCATGAAAGAAATGCTGCAGGTCACAGATCCCACAACAACAACAAACCTGTGCAACAGAGAAAGGACTAGGGTATTTTTTTTAATATTCTTTAAAATAAATCTTACTGTAAAACAAAAGATACCAAAAAGTAAATGGTAAAGAAAACGTACATGAGAAGTGAGAAGCGCTTCAGAGAAATTTATTATTGATCTGAATCGAACTATTATTACAGTTCTAATTATTATTGACAAAGCAAAGACAAGTATTGAAGCTGTCACAGCAGGTAGATTTGGTGATCTTACTTCAGTCAGAGCTTGGTATGACCTTTATTAACAGCACCTGTACCTCCCCTAGCTACTAGCTACTAGCAGCGATAAATGACAGCACAAAAAATAGTTCATAACTGCTTTTTACGCAACAGGGTGAAAGCACTGTTACACATTTTCGACATTTTATAAATTGAGTGATATTGTATTGACTCCATAGGATGGATCTTAACCCGGCATGGCTCAAAAATGTAATAAAAATATTAAATTTTGATGTGCTTCATTTAACATTTCAGGATTCTGTGTTGAAGACATAGCTCTTGTGTTCATCTTGTGTCAGAGATATTGGTGCTGCCCCCTGTCAGGGACTGTCTTTGTTCTTCTCTCTTCTTTAGTCATCTGTTATACCTGTTCTCTCTGTTAGACCAGGAGAGAGTTGTGGAGGATATTCTCTCTGATGGTGCATGTATTGACTGCAATGGGAGGTTTTCTGAGAGTTCCTCCCACATCATCAGTGGGTCATTATGAAGGCTGGGTCATTAGCAGCAGACAGATCATTAATGCAGAGACGGATTGTTAGGAGAGCCAACTCTTTGTCCTCATTGAACAGGAAAGTATTCTTTTCACACCTGAGTCGTATTCATCTGAGTGCAGCTGAATGGGCTTTTACAGAGTGGACACAGCAGCCATTGTTTGTGTAACAGTGTTGTGTTGACAGCTCAGATGAATTAGCATTATGTGTTGGTAATGTGTTAATGTACAACAATGAAGTGCTACAGCAGTCATTTGCACTAAATATAGGGTACAAATTATATTCAGGACATAAGGGGTTTGAATTCTACAAAGGACAGACAGATTGATACCAACTTGCCAATGGAAACACAGGGGGTTCCAGAAAGAGAAATGAAAGGAGAATGTTGAACCTAGCTCCAATAACCTCAGAAACAGAAGCACAACTGCCTAATAAAAATGTACACATCCCTAACATGGACCACAACAAGGAAACCTTATCCTCCAGAGTGTAAAGTTTAATAAAACTAAAAAACAAGACAATAAAGACAAATAATGTGAGTGACTTCACGTCAGTAAAATGTACCACTCTGAACAAAAGTGTGGGGTGTGCCCCACTCGTTGGGAATAAAGATATGACAGGTGTGGTGCTACTATGTGTAAAGCAACATTTGAGCTACCCTTGGAGCTGAGTGGAATCACACAAGAAAGACAGGCTGGAGACTTTCTGGGTGTCTTAGACAGGAGAAGTTTATTGACCATCAGGACGAGCCCCAGAGAGAGGACACTCAACACAGTGTAGTATTAAATATACAAGTCCGTCTATGCTTCCATGGACTGAGATTCCAAAGTCTAATAGGAGGTCAATGCATACGTAATGCCATATCAAAGGAATGACGTTTATCCAATAGAGTCCATTGGCTTTGACACAAAGGGAAGGAGCTGACTTAACCAGTCTGTGACAACTTTCATTTAGGCCATAAGTGAAGGGAATACTAAAATTCTCCATCAGCCTCTGCTTTGCTCATCAACTGATGACAGAGTATAGTAAGGGTTGGCAACCTTGGGCGCTTGAGTCGTAGTTGGCACACGGTGGGGTAATCTGTTGCACACACGGGGCAAAAGCTATACCGTCTCAAAATCACATATGAAAGAACACACTGACTGTGACTCCTCCTGCGTGTGTCTAACATTCCCCTCTCCCACACCTTGAGCTGCAGATGTGAACACCTGCCAGTCCTAAACACACACAACACTAGCAACAGTAGTAACACAGCACAAGTCAAAAAATGGATTTACAACTAGCTTCAGTACAAACTCTTTGTCAAAATGCTATTGAGATTTCCTCAGCATAAGAAATGTTTGATTTAGTCACAGGCCTCATTGCCTATGAATTTGAGGCCCTTGAAGCCTCTGTACCCTACTTTATCTACGACACTGCACCACAATTCAACAATTAGACGTGCCCTAACAGTTTGGCATTGGATGAGTCAGGTTTGGGACAAAATGGCACAGATCACAGGATCAATGCTGCGGCTTAATGAGAGCGCCACAAGAGACTTAGAGTAGGATTCACATTCTTGTAATAAATAAGGTGAACAGGACAAGTTACAACAACTGAGGGGTTCTTTATGTGTCCATTTACCACATAAGTAGAATGGCTCATACACAGTAAAATTGATGCAATGGTTATTTCCACACTGTCATGCGTTGTGCAGTTGTTGTATGAACATGAGCTTCAGTCTCATTTGTCAGAGACGCACTGTGTCCAGCCACAATGCTGCGTTTACACAGCTGCTGCTGGTTGTAGCTACTCAATAATGTGCAGTTCAAAATACCAGCTTTTACTGTTTTCTGTCCTTATGCACTGTAATTATCACATTTAGATGTATCCTGTATTACATTACATCTAACAAACAAATCAATTAATATCAAATGTTTAGGTTTCACATTTATCTGCGCTGCTACACATCCCCGGATAGTTTACTTATCGTTGATATGCATCAAAGTCCACCCTCTTCCATCTGGTTTAAACAATACTTGTATCACAATGAATCCTGCTCCTGGTCTGGTCCCAGTCTGGTCCTACTCTGGTCTTGGCTGGGTCCTGGCCTGGTCCTGGACTGGTGCTGGCATGGTCCGGTTCTGGTGACAAATAATCCACCAAATCCACATTTTCATTTAAAAAGTGAGCATAATTAACAGAGGTTTGTGCTTTCAGGGAATGCCAGGTTCTACCCTCTCAGTACAAAATGTAAAGAGCGTCTAAAGGAGATTAAAAAAAGGAAGCATTGAAGCTCCTCCAGGGAAGTTTCCATAACAATCTGGTATATTTGTATCGTGCCTTTGAGTCTGTGTACCATCCCACACCCCAGCTGTCAAGAAGAAAAGACAAAAAGGTGTATCCGAGATGGGTTTTTTTTTTATGTATTTGGAAGACGGAAAACTTGTTAGCAGAATTCAGACTCTTGTTTGCAAATAGTTTACACAAATAACTCATGCCCAATATTTCTGCAGGCGGACTATAGAACTCCTCAGGCTGTGGACCTTCACATACGCCTTTAGAGAGAGGAATATTCAGTGGAATCAATATGGTGGCCATGCAGAAAAGCTTTCAGTCGCTCACTACATTCCCTGTCCAGCCTGTTTTTTAACAAGGAAGAGATAGTGGTGGAAGGAGGCGGACTGTTCCTCTGCACACGAGCACACATGGCCATTCATCCAGGCCTCGGCTGAGTAATGAGTAGATTTAGTGAAGGGGACAGCTCACCTTCTTACCAACCCTCCTCAAGGAGACTTCTGATCATTGTTGTCAACCACAGCTAAGCACGTTAAATGGATACTGCTCTGTTCTTGTGTGTGTGTGTGTGTGTGTGTGTGTGTGTGTGTAACGTGAGAGGCACTGAAATATGTTCAACAAGGGGATAAGGGCAAAAACACACACGGCCCTGCCACGTTTGTTAATAGTTGTTTTTTTCTGCCCCATTGGACTTCCCTTCAAATTATCTCAATTTAATTAAAGTAAGTAATATAGATAAGTTTAAAAACATTTAGGGGGGTGATTAATTTCAACACATAGAAGGACAGATAACTGCAAATCATGTTATAATGAAGATTATGTGCATTTTTTAAATGTTCATTATCACAAAATCAACCAGTGCAAAACTAGTATCACAAATATAGCTTGAACTCAAATAACATTGTATTCAGTAAAAAAGGAATTGACCATTAGCATGTCAAATAATGTGGCACCATTGTAATTACTGACAAAAATATATAATCCTTTTTATTATTTGTATATTTAAAACAAATGAAAAGGTTAAGGCAAGAAAGTCATAGAGAAAACTTAATTTCCAATAACTGTACTAATAGACAACATAGTGTTCGTTTTGTAATAAAATATTAAAACACTGAAAACTGCAGTAGGTGTCTTAGTTGGCCATTAAGGAGCTTGATAAATTCTAGCTTTAAACTACTTAGCTAATGTTAAATAGTCATGGACTTCATAAGACGGGGTGGACCCTGGAGCAATAGTTTTGAACGTGTGTTGGGATCAGGACTGAGCCACTGACAGCAACAGAATGGACTCTCCGTGTTAGTTCTGCAATGTGTGCGGATGTGTGTGCATGGAGCATTTAGTAACTAATCCATCAGCAGCTGTCACATGGCTAAGTGAGGGGAACAGTGTCAGCAAAGGTGACATGGACGTGCACGCTTATGCTCATGTGCACACTCACACACAAAATAATGCAACAAAACATGCATTTGCTGTAAACAATTGCAGTTTTCGTGATAATTAAAGGAGAACTAAATATGGCTAACATTGTTAAAGTGACAGTAGAGTCATGTTTCTCTCACTGACACAGTACAAACGGGGGGAGCAGAAACAGGTCAATACACTGGACCCTAGCAGAGTAGTATTTGTACAAAATACACTAAAACAACTTACCTTTTCAGAAGACATGTTTTTTTTCTTGCAAACTTGCTGGTTTGGAAAGTTTCCTTTGTAACAACACATAATCTGTAGAGGGGTCTGCACCCTCTACTGGCTAAAGGTTACGCAGGGTGGCTTTGAATATTCTAGTAAAACTGTTTTTTTGTTTTTAGCTTGTTAAAGACTCAAGGACCAGTGTCATCTGACACTGACCTACACCTTACACATGCGTTGAACCATTCAGCAGTGACTGGGACAGCTCACAAAATATGTGCATATCTAATGCATCTTTAATGGTAAAACAAAAAAAAAAACAAAAAACAAAACCATTGCCTCTGTTAAGACAAGAGTATAAAGAGCCAACTTAATTTTAGCCCTGAAATTGCATCACTATGCAAAGATGTGCATTAATGAAGCAGTTTTTGGGCTTTGGCAAACCATTGCTCAAAAGGAACCCTTAGTAAAGCAGTAATACTTTGTTTATTCATTCATAAATAAACAAAATGTTGGGGGTCACGGGTGGCAGGAGCCTATCCAAGCAGCTTTGGGCCTTAGGCAGGATACGCCCTGGACAATTAGTCGCAGGACCGATATTTAGACACTGACAGACAACCATTCACACTAGGGGCACTTTAGAGTCACCAGTTGACCTACACATGCATGAGCATGCTCTGGGCAGTGGGAGGAAGCCAGAGAACCCAGAGAGAACCCACCCTGACATTTTGTTTAAAATATATCCAATTACAATTTGCACAGATTGATTCATTAAATGCACAGACTAACTGATTGATTGTGATTCTTTGTTAATTCCGTAGTGACCCAAAATAAATCCAAAGAAAGCCATCTGATAGACATGTGACCAAATGTTGCAGGGCTGGGGATGGGTTCGTAGCTTATTAGAGTACAAGTAACTGGATTTGCTGTTAACAAAAGAAAGGAATGAAGATGGAATTCCCTCATAATACAGACCTGACATAAAGCCCTAATGCAGACTCTGGTTCAAGTCAGGTCTCCTATTATCTGCTGGAGGACAAAGATCAGACTAGGACAAACAAATACAAACCTTTTAGAGTCTGCTGTGATTTTGATGCGTAACACTGACAGTGGTGTAAAACTATTCTTTTATTTGGGGGGGGGGGGTTAGTATAACAACTGTATTACTGAAGTCATTCAAAACTGGACAGAAATAGTCTTGACCTAAAGAGAGTGCTGTGTAGATGTCATAATCTAACTGCAATATGCAATATATCCCCAGTGGACACAGACACACACCGAGCCCAGAGATGAGCCACTGTCAAATATGAGCAAAACAATTCATTGAGAAATATTTGTTATGACAGGGGACACAAGTTGAATGCTAATTTGCAGGATTAGATCTGTGAACGGCAACAGCGCAGTGGAAGATGAGAAAATCACAGTTAAGAGGCTTCCACAGGACGAGACAAATGAAAACCAGACAATGACAACAACAAACAGGAATAAAAATACAACAGAAATCAAACAGTGACAGCGAGATGTATGTGGCTGGGGTTAGGGCTTAGTCTTAAGCAGTTAACAGTAGATAGTTCAGCATGCTGTTGTTGCTGTAAAGTACCAGAGCATTGTGAGTTCAGTAAAGTCAGCTCTATGTGTTCATTTTACAATAAAGGAGAGCGTCCTGAGACAAAACAGATCAATCTTTGGTTCACATAAAGAGACAGATATTTCAAAATATATAAAAACACGTCTTTCATTTAATTAATTCGATGTGTTCATATGGTAATGTCTTTAAACTTTCTACTTTAAGTGTACAAGTCTAAGAGTCGCCCAAATCTAGAATATCTTTTTTTTAGGTTTTTTTTCCTCATACATTGATATTCCATTTTTCTCTTGGAAACGTTAAAGACATTTGATTTGGGCATTTAGGTCGGTACATGTTACTTAATACAAAAACATCTTCCACTGCATGGGTTTGTTATTGTCCATAATAGTGCTGGAACATTATTTTTTAGGTTTTGTTAATATTTAAAGAGTATGCGCTGTTTTTGCATCCAGGAGTGATACATCACCAAGTTTTCAGTTTCAGAGGCTATATTATTCATTGTTTTGTTTGTGTGAATAGGATTTTTTTTTTTTTTTTTTTTTTTTTTGAAGTAGACTAGTGTGCTTGACTATGGCCTTTCCAAGAATAAGAACCTTGAGTACTGTAGAATGACAGCTCTATTAATGCCACAGCGTATTGTATGACTACATCATAGCACATATAACTGTTATGTATCAGAAATGTGCCTCTATAGAGATTTGTGAATAAAGGATTAGATGCTATTGTTTGCTGCAGAGATGTCCATTGAAAACAAAGTACAATTTAATTTGCACAGAGAGGCGTCTGATCGCACATATTCAAACACTTTCTGGCCTTTTCTTAATCTCCCTTGATAAATGAGCTGTGCCGAGAGGAAAGAGCACTTTCTGAGCAGCCGTAAGCCTCTAAACAGATTACAAAGACTTATGGGTAAATAGAGGCAGCGGGGTGAAAAAAGTGAGCATCCTTTTTAATAGAGCTTCCAGGAAGAAGAGAACAGTAATGTGACGCAACTGTTTCTCTTCCCGTCACTCGCTGATGAGAAGTAAATGAATGAGATTAAGGTTTTAGCGCGGCTTGTGAGAGTGAGTGTCGGGGGAAAACACTGATACTATGATGCAGCAGCAAAAGGATCAATTTGCCGCTTCTCAAAGTGGTTTAAAGCGTGTGGATAGTACAGACTACAGAGCACAGACCCACTGTATTTTAGACACACCGATCCTGTGTGTAAACTAGAGTTTAGTTAGAGTTAGTTAGTTAGTTTGTTAGTTCATTTACTCAATGTCTATTGTTTATTTATTGCTACCGTTCCATTTTAATACTCTTTATTTATCAACTTCACCTACTGTCACTCCAAGCTGGAGCATTTGCTGCCTCTGTGAAGCATGCCCAGAGCGCCTAGTTGGAACCTGAGCCATTTACATGCTGCAGAAGCTCCACTGTCAATCACTTTATCTTGTTGTGGTATCTCAACTAAAGAAAAGCAATTTGCTGCTGTTTCAGTCAGACTTGGAACTATAAATAAATTAAAAGTTTCAGACTGATTAAGGTGGTCAAATGCATAAGCATCATGAGAGAGCAGTGTATCCATTTCGGAAACAATGATACATATTGCATACAGAGAATAGCAATATTTATAACTGAAATAAAACCATAAACTCTTATTAGTTATTACCAGAACTATTATTATATTAACTATTGACCATTTAAAAGTAATCAACACTGAAGCACAAATCTTTGATTGGCTCCAAGGAACTCAAAGCACATAGCTAGATGCACCTAACCAGGATATGATAAAACCTAATCCTGGTCTGGATCAGTGGAATGACAAAATGGTGTATCACCTCTTTACATTAACCCTGGGGTTCTCTGTGGAGCTGAAAGCACATTCATGTGAAAAAGGCGCACCACACAACCAATGACAGCAACATGTGGGAGAGAGTTAACATATGAAATTACACTAAACGTGCAAAATGACAGCACCAGAGACTAAACAACCAGCAGAAGTATGTTGTAAATACTGCATTAAAAGCTGTATCACAGAGTCTATAAATCATAATACATTGATGTCAACATAATACAGGCAATAAATACATTTTGAACATAATGCCATTCATGTGTTGAAATCTCTACAACATGATGTCACTTTACAGTGTTATATTGCTGTACATGTGTGTACGGTCAGCTGCTGCTTGTGCACACACTTCTCCTTTTTTCACTCAAGTTCAGAAACGAGTTTTTCATAGTTAATTATGTTTCCAGAGTATTTTTTCTAGATTTTTTTTGTAATGTAGGATATGTATTTTTATGAGCATGTTATAAAATAGTATCATGATTCAGTGTTAATTTGGTAATATTACTCCCCATACAACAGTGAAGCCTCAGCCTTCTGATGTCTATAGAATAAGACAGAATAATATCACAGAGTGATGTAATCACTACAGACATGTGAGCCACTTGTTTCCGCAGATAACTCACTTACTGTGCATTACACTGGTCATGAACGGAGCGTACTGAATGGATCCACAAAAATAGGCAGAGTAAAATAAAGTTGCTGAGAGAAGAGGAATGAGAAGCTCTGTTCACACAATTGTAGTTCATTCTAATAGAGTGTGTCTTTACAATAAATCTCCTTTAACCTCACCCCAGTGATAGTAAGAAGGTCCAAGCTGCTGCTGCTGAGTGGTCCTCTGAAATGAAAATATTTCATATTTCAGACCTGACATGGTAAGCAATTTCATCGAAGTAGAAAACTTTTGGCCAAAAACATTGACTCTGGTCTGACCTTGTGCTTGTATTGTTGCTCACACCACTGCTCAGATTCATCTTAAAAGGAAATTATCCATGACTGCCCTTTGAAGCCCCTAAGAAAGTTATAAAAGGAACCAAACAAATAAAAAATAATAAAAATAAAAAAGGGTAGCAGAAGAAAAGAAGACAAGTGCTGTGTAAAGTCATTAGAGTCTTTTTCCTGCACTCACTCCTGTCTATATCCATCCATCTCTGCTGCCGGTCATCAGCTCATTCTCTCCGACGTTCCCGGAATAAAAGCGTGATGTTTTCCCGCCGATGGCGAGCGGATCCGCTTCCCGCAGGCTCTTTAAAGTGAAATAGGATCCGTGTACGTCCAATCGGAAAGCTTTTAACTAGCAGAGCCCTGGGTTGCCAGGTGGGTAAAGTATTTAGCAGCTGGGACACTTAAGAGTGTGTTTGTGTGTGGACGGCGTGTGTGTGGAGATGTGAGTGAGTAAAACATTTAGTGGTCAACTATCCAGTCCTGCAACTGGAGTTGTAGACGAGTCAGTCAGGTCTTCTGTGAGCGAGTGTGTTCTGATGGTCATTCTGCATCTTCATCAGTTAAACACAAATCTTGGTTAAACAGCACATTATTGTCTGAGGCAAGTTTTTGTTAAATTAAGAAGCCACATATGAAACACAAGAGCCCCAAACTTCAACATAAATGTAAAATAGATGCAATGACAGGCACTGAGGTTTCAGTGAGAATGTAGAACTGGAGCACGGCACGGTCACATGGGTCTTTGACAGGAATGTTCACTCCTTTCCAGGACAACAATTATTTAAAATGTTGTTCCTAATACATTTTAAATACACTCAATCATGCCTCTTTATTGCACAGTATAATGTGACTGAGAACTCATCAGTGTCTATTACTCAGACAATGGTGTCATGAAAGACCAGGCTCTTCTTTTGTCACCTTCAGGAGAAACAGAAGATCACATTGCAGTGAGAGGAATTCTGCAAATGTTACGACATTTTATTAAAAGCTTTATTAAAATATTGACTAGATGTCTATATTTTGTGAACAGTCAAATCAGGGCTGTACTTTTTACATTCAAGCTTTTTTGCTTTTATGACACCACAACATTTGAAAATCTGCTGTTTTTTTCCACCTGATGTTTCCTGGAGGAGAAAACATTCAATGTCAGGGTCATTGAATTCCATTCCATTGTCATTAATGACCCTATGTGTAATTACATTAGGATGACTGGGACTGAACTTCACACACCGGTCGAAATGAAGAAGAAATTATCCCATATTTGTTTCTGGGGCTAAACAGATGCCCTCTATTTTCAACAATCAAGGTGCAACGCTATGATTTCACGGCACTCCTGTCGTCCCTCAGACAAATTATTTATTGGAAAACGTTTGTTGATGAAGCATGAATCACCAAAACAAATATTCTTTTCCTCTTTTCTTTCTGTGAATATTAAGTGGTGGCAGATCCAGCCGTTAAAGGGAGAATTTCATTAGCATAATGAACAGCAGGAGTGCGAAGAAAAGTCGTTCTCATTAATGTGTGTGTATAATCCACCGCATTTGAAAGCAAGGTTAAGTCAGGATGTGTTTAATTGCCTGCTTAGAGCGGTTTTGTCAATTAATTGCTGTGGGACAAAAAAAAAAAAAAAAAAAGCAGAAATGGAGAAAATGTTGTTTTTGTAATTCTTAGAAACAATATCTGAAGATCTTGTTCAAATTCATTGTGTGCTTTGAGGAATCACTGATTATGTACTTGTTGAGTGAATCCTAATTGTAATTCTAGCATAACAAAAATCCATCTTACAGAACTATAAAATCCATTCACAAACTGTTTGTGAGGAATTAATTGCAGTAAAATTTTAGTGATAGGCTGCAGATTTAATTGTGTTCAGTTAATTTATTGAAAGGTAACGGTCAATAACTTATTGTAATGAAGTGTTTCTTCTGGCAAACATTTTGTGGTAAAAATTAATTTTATCTGACACATGTCCCTCACATTAAACTCCCATGCAACCCTTAAAAATAATTACTTTCCATTGCATTCACCTCTTAGGACTTTAAACATAAAGAACTGGTCCAAAATAATACCCACAGGAAATTAACAAATGCAGAAGATACTGTACCCAGTATTCAAGGAAAACTGGAAAAAAACAAGGTATGAGGACAGTACCATCTATTCAGTAATACTGTAATCTACAGAGCACATGGAATATGATGATTGATAAAACTGGGACTGACAGAAAGGACCAGAGGAGAATGTGGTTAAACATTTAAAGAAGAGTCAGTGTAGGCTTTGCATTGAAAGGTCTGCTGGGAGAGAGCTCTGGCATGTTTTAGAACTTCCCAGCACAAAACTGTCCCACCCCTCCGCTCTGGTGTCTCAGTTCTGGTAACAGTCATATTTTTTGCAGTCAATCAATAGATGTGTGATTGAGTCAGAATCAAGGCCAATGCAATGATCCTTAAGCCTGCTCTGTGCTAAAACTGGAACACCTCTTTACTTATTCTACCTTCATAAAGTTGTTGACCTTCCACTGCAGTGGCAAAGTAAAAGGACTTTTGTAGAAGGTTAGACTTTAGACTTTAGAAAGGAAAAAGTCAGGACAGCGACGGTGGATATGCTGTACTGTCCAGTGTCCACTGTGTCTGAGTATGTGTGTGTATTGTGGTAAGATGCATCCAGCATCAAGGTGAATTATAGGATGTGGAGGTCATCATAGTAAAACAGTGTCATGTGGGGAGGGGACACATCACTGAGCAGGTTGAAGGTCAGACTTACCCTAAGAGGAGATAGAAAAAGAAGTGCTAAATACTACTGCCACAGAATAGCAACGGTGTAATAGATCAGGAGGTTTTCAGTGTGTACCTACAGGTACAACCAGTAAGAAGCACTGAGACTGAAAACCTTTTAAAACTCCACTGTCTTAGGGAAGTCTTAAACCTGTCATTATGTAACATGGGTGAGCTGTGAATAGCAAACTATTATGATTACCTAATTGTCGTTTAGTGTGGTTGAATAAAGAAGCACAGCAAGGCAGCGCAAGTCACACCAAAATACACCAAATTACCCACAATGTACTGCAAGTGTTTTTTTGTTTGTTTGTTTGTTTTTAAATGGCAGTAGAAGAGAAATTTTAGGATTTTGATAACTTTTGCCCAATAAATTGCACAGTTCACTTTTATTTTGCATTAGTTAGATTTTTTCACTGTTCATTCATATCATCACTTCTGTGCGAATAATTCAAGCTGAGCTTTCAAAAGTAATTATAATGGAAGTATTTGATTTAGAGAAAACAAAAAACTACAAAAAAACTAACAAAAAAAAAAAAACAATTGTGGCAAAACTGTGGGCAGGACTTTTCATGATCCAGGTCGGCCAATTGCAGCCTGTTCCAAAAGACTCATGAGGAGTTATCCAGGACTGTAGCCTTGGTTTGGGAAGAGCTGAATGCAAAGGAAGGATCTTGGAGAGTGGAAACAACCACTGTGTACTATGCATAGTCTCCAGGCGTGTTCGAGATGAACCAGGCACAGATACAATCACTGCCAATCAGTGCCCGGTGCATGCCGGTTACTTTTTCCGACTTGCCGTCGACTTACTCTGACGTAACCTAAGTGCCGGTAACAATGATCTTGTGAGATCAAGGCGGCTGCTGTTTTAGAGCCAGGCAGCAGCTACTCTTTGCTATCTGCACTCACTGCATAGATTACGAAACACGTAGTGCATGATGGGAAATGTTGTCCTGTCAGTGTGAATTGTGACAGCTGATTCGGCCTAAGCATTGTGTTGACACTTTACTGCCCCCCTTTCCTCCACACCTACAGCCCACAACACATTATTACAATTAACTTGATGAAAATGAATTAATATTTAACTGTCTCTATTCACTTCAAATTGAAGCTTACATCACCTATAAAAAAATAAAAAATAAAGAGTATAATCTCAGCTGTGTCATAAATACCTAATTCGCTCAGTGGTGTGTTGAACACTGGTTTTGAGCAGAAGTACGTTCATAAAATTTAAATCTTATCTCTCTATAATCTCTAATGTAAATGTAGATCTGTTCTTTGGATGAGAAGCTGCATGATCTAAGCCAAACCATGCTGATGTCTGCTTATGAACTGTCCAATTAAAACGCAGGCTACAGTGTTGCCAACTTAGCGTCTTTGTCGCTATATTTAGCAACTATTCAGACCCCTTTAGCGACTCTTTTCAAAAAAGCGATTAGCGACAAATCTAGCGACTTTAGGAGACTGGTTTGTTCTTTTCTCAATGAGCAGCAGGTGCTGCCGTGGGCCCTTCCCCCGTCCCTGAGCACTCACACATAGCCCAGTCCTCGCAGCAGTCCCTCTCTGCTGCAGTCAGAGCAGGAGATGTTCACCTCTCCACGCCAGAGCACAGATGTATCAGACAATGACATAATTTAGCGACTTTTAACGTTTTTTTGGATAGCCAATAGCTACTTTCCTTGCTGAGGAGTGCCAGGCGAAGAGCCCCACTTCATGTCTTTACTTATCTACAATTCTGATTCTTAAATGGGCACTTAAAAATGTTTTACATCTCTGAGGAACTCTCTCTCTCTTAATGGCTCTGTGGTTCATTTTTTCTGTAAAGGACGTGTGATCTTTGATTGAATTCTCCTCTTGGTCTGAGGCCTCAGTGGGTTCTTGACTGAGAGGTTCACAGATCTTGGACTTGGAAAGGTTGTTGCTGCTCAGTTTTCCTTCAGGCATGTTGCCAGAGAGCATCTCAGTGCCAACCAAACGCTGGTGTCCAGACTGATGTTGTGTGCGTGTGTTGTGAAAAAAAAAGCTCTAATGCTCATATTGAGGATTCTTTTCGCCAAGCCTCTTAGCTCTTGCCAGCTTTGCTCACACCTGGCTGCTGCCTCTAGAAACCTGGGCCAAGAGTCATTCAGCCACAGTGTACACTGGAGAATTACCCAAAGCAGTATCAGTCACAGTCTACTCTGAGCACTACCTTTGGCTGTGTCCAGGCCTTGTATTAAGATGTCAACATTCACAAGTGGCCAGCTTTAGTTCTGTTCAAATGTGGCATGAGAGTTGCACTGGTGTCACACTCAATTTATATGAATCATAGAGAATTAGGTCATGTCAAAGAAGTTAGGATTTCGTCCCCTTTTTTGAAAACATTGTAATTAATTATACCAACACAGATATTTTATTGGGGATATTTAAAAAAAAAAAATTTAGATACACATTTCCAATTCACATTTTGGTCATGTTCATTGCAATGTACACAAAGAATGCTGTAATTATCATGAAGTAATGCTTCATTCCATACTTCTCCATGTTCCAGAATATGTTGAGAACATATTGTATGTGGGTCCATATGTGTTTAATATAGCCTTATGTTGTATACAGGTCAGATAAAAGATGGAATGGAGTTCAGGAGAGGAAAATCCATTCTGTCAGTTCAGCCAGTATCTAAAATAGATTTCTCCGGCCGTATGTTTGTGTGTGCCCGTCTTATTCACTTGCTTTCCCCAGTTTCTCAGAGTAAGTGGGGTCAGACGTTTCTATTAGATTATGCATCTTCATGTGAGCGCTGCAGTCTGCCGGGGGTCAGCCATGTCAGAGCACAGATAGAAAATCAATATAAGCCCACACTCTAGCCTTCATCCAGTCATCACACTAAAGCCATATGGACACCTCCAAGAAAAAGAAGGTGACTGGTGCCCCTCCGCTCAATCTGCACTCGTAAACCGTCTCATAAACTAGATCACTGTGTGATTTGTCTGACGAGTCTATTTAATAATAACTGGCCTCTGGGTATGTTTCATTTTGATATTCATCTCCGACAAAGTTAACGCTTTGATGCACAAGAGACTGAACCCAACACAAATTGGCAAAATGGGTCATATCAGAAATGATCCATTCATAGAAATGATCCATTCATAGAAATGATCCATTCATAGAAATAATCTGGTTAACGATATTGCCAGAATTGTACTTGATGTATTTGTTGGTCCACCTCTCATTATTTGAAATCACAATTAGAGAACCAGAATGTATGATACTTTTTTAAATGTAAAATGTGTGAAATAGGGATGCACCAATCCAGCTTTTTCAGTATCAGTCCCAATCCAAATGCTTTGAGTATCTGCAGGTATCAGATACCGATCCAATCCAACTGGTATTTTAATGTAGATCATATAAATAAAGACCTTTGTTTTTGTCACATGACCCATTTTGGAGATGGGGGTTATTATTACATATTATTGTTTTGAGTAGATTTGTCCAAATAAAAAAAAAGTACCATTGTATAGACATATAATATCAACTTAATCAAGAGTACTTCATTTTATTCATGATTCTTGTGGTAAACTACTATAGCCTATACCAGAGGTCAGCACTGATCAAACCAAAGGGATGAGAAATCATCCTCAGGTGAAAGAGAAGTAAATAAACCATCTGATGGATTTTAGGGACTGTAGCTTTACTGTTTCACATTAAAATGAACAAAATGCATCTTACAACAGCAGCTTTTTGTCAAACCTCACTAATGTAAATCATATTAGTGAGTAAAGACAGCAGTTGCTAAATGTGGCTCCGTGGGCTGTGAAACTTAGATAAAGTGTAAACAGTTAGCTTTTCTTTAGCTCGCTGCTAACAAGAAGCTACAGTCTGAACAACAGTTAATATCAACTGTGAAAAAAGCAGGATGTATCACACTCTTACGTCCCCTCTCCTGATTCAGCTGAACCCTGCTCTGTTCTTGAGCGTGCAGCTCCGTGTCTGTGAGTGAGAGCACGCTCCCTGTTGCTGCGACAGAGACGACGGCTGCACGACATGAGACATGTTCTCAAAATCAGTTGAAAGTTCTAAACAGACTGAAGGAATTTGGATTAAAACTATCAGTTGAAAAGTGTGTGTTTTTTCAGACCTCGGTGCGATACTTGGGCCATGTGGTTTCAAAGAATGGTGTAGAGATGGATCCAGAAAAGATTGAGGCTTTAAGATCATGGCCAGTTCCAAAAAATCTCAAGGAACTCAGATCATTTCTGGGATTTGCAGGATACTACCGGCGCTTTGTCCATGGTTTTTCGACCATTGTGAAGCCCCTTCATGACTTAACATCTGGCTGTCCTCCCTCCCAGAGGTGACTACGGAACACCATTAAACTGGATTTGTATCTGAACCCTGAGCAGACATTTGGTGACCGCTGGACCGCTTCCTATCAACAAGCATTTGAAACTGTCAGGGAAAAACTCACTACTGCACCTTTTCTGGCTTTCGCTGACCCGCAAAAAACATATCTTCTACACACCGACGCCAGTTCCACTGGCCTGGGAGCAGTGTTATATCAGGAGCAAGAGTCGTGTCATTGCATACGCCAGTCAGGGTCTGTCACGCAGTGAATCCAGGTACCCAGCCCACAAGTTGGAATTTCTCGCCCTGAAGTGGGCACTGAAGGAAAAATTCAGTGACTTTTTTTATGGTACAACATTCACGGTAGTAACGGACAGCAACCCCCTCACTTACCTTCTCACCTCTGCTAAGCTGGATGCCACCAGCTATAGGTGGCTCTCCGCACTTTCCACTTACAGTTTCAAGATCACTTACCGGGCTGGTAAACAGAACAATGATGCGGATGGCCTTTCCCGCAGACCCCATGGTGAACTGTGCAACGATCCGAAGTCTCACAAAGAAAAGGAGCGGCTCCTGAGATTCACCTGGCAACACCTGGAAGACCCTACCATAGTTTCCATTGACCAGTATACAGTTCAAGCTATCTGTGATCGCCAGTTGATTTATAGTTCAGCAGACCCTGCCTCTTACCACGCACTCATCTACTCATTGTCTGTGTGTCCTACCAGCCTCCCTGACAGCTTCACCACGGACACTCAGTTTGCCTCTGTTGTCCCAAAACTGAGCCCTGCTGAGATTGCTGCCAAGCAGAGAGCTGACCCAGTTTTGAGACATGTTATTGCCCAGCTAGAGACGAGAGAATCTACACCTTGTTTTTTGAGAAAAGAACTCCCAGAGTTGCCGTTACTCCTACGAGATATCAATCGAATGGAGCTCCAAAATAACATCCTCGTCAAGAGAAGGCAATTTGGGAGTCAGAGCCAATATCAATTGGTGCTTCCCGAGGAGTGTCGTGTTGATGTTTTGACCAGTTTGCATGAGAAGATGGGTCACATGGGTATAGACCGTACCCTGGATCTAGTCCGGTCACGTTTTTTTCTGGCCTAAAATGGCGAAGGACATTTATATGAAGGTGAGGACATGTGAGCGATGTACCAAGAGGAAAGCGCTACCCAAGAAAGCTGCGCCACTGGTATCCATAAAGTCCATACTACGCCTTACCACCCTTGCGGCAACCCAGTTGAGCGTTTTAATAGAACCTTACTGGACATGCTTGGTACGCTCTCGGACGATGACAAAACATACTGGAAGGATTTTGTGAAACCACTTGTACATGCCTATAACTGCACCCGAAATGACACCACGGGATTCTCTCCATATGAGCTAATGTTTGGTCGCCAGCCGCAACTACCTATTGACTTGGTGTTCGGCTTGCCGGTCAGTGATCCTCCGCAAACCCATTCTGAATATGTGAAGACACTCCGGTCGAATCTTCAAAAGAGCTATAGATTGGCTATGGAAAGTGCGGAAAAGATAATGTCCAGGAATAAGACTCGCTTCGACAGGCATGTCACTCCTTCAGAACTGGGGATTGGAGACCGGGTACTGGTTAGGAATGTCAGGTTGCGGGGTAAGCACAAGATTGCCGACAAGTGGGAGCCAGATGTTTATGTTAGTGATGGGCAAATGAGACGGAGCTCTGGTGCACGTCTCATTCTTTCTGAAACAAATTGCTCCGAAGCAGTGCTTCTCACAGCAGCCGCTCACGTCACCAAAGTGTCGAAGTGTCGGTCCCTCCCCCTGCTGTCTCGCTCTGCGTGTCAGTTGCTTCAGTGTATCGAAGCGTTTCATTGGCTCAGTGAATGTTCCGCTCTGCGATTGGTTCAGAGTGCATCCAGAAATATGGATGCATACCTGGGTGTGACCTGTCATTATCTCTCTGACGACCTTGAATTATCAACTGTACTTTTAGGGGTACAGTACTTTCCTGTGACCCACACAGCAGCTCATATTGCAGAAGCAGCATCAACTATGATGGCCGAGTGGGGAATAACTGATAAACTGTGTGCCATGGTAACTGATGGGGCCTGCAACATTGTGGCAAGTGTCAATCGTTTATCAATTCAAAATATTCATTGTTTTGCTCACTTGTTGAATCTCGTAAAAAAATCTATTTCCCAAACTTCCGAGCTGGATACAATGCGCAGCAAAGCTCGCAAAATTGTTGGGCACTTTAAATCAAGCTGTACAGCAAAGGAGAAGCTGGCTATCACTCAATCCAACATGGGCATGCCACAGTTGAAGCTGGTCCAGGAGGTAGAAACCAGCCATGTTTCAAAGGATGTACGAGCAGAGGGAACCACTAGGCGCTGCCCCTGCAGCCCTGACATCAACGTCCAATCTAACATCATTTAGCGCTGAGGATTATGATGCAATAAACCAGTGCTTAAAGGTGTTGAGGCCATTCAACCAAGCAACAGAGCTGTCTGGGGAGACCAGAGTGTCGGGGTCTGAAGTCATACCCATTACAAAAATGTTAAATCATGTAATTACTCTTGAGTGTACCCAAATGGATGATGGTGTTGGTACACTAGCCACCCACCTAAAAAATAATCTGAAAGAGAAAATGAGCAGCTTGGAGAAAATCACCTCCCTGTCACTGGCAACTATACTGGATCCACGTTTCAAAGAAGTTGCATTTTGCAGTCCATCCAATGCACAGGCTGCTGTTGAGAGACTGTCAGGGGAGTGTGCCAGCTTAATTGAACTCAGGACTCAGGGTGAAGTTCAACCACAGCCATCTCAAGCCCCAAGTGATGATGACAGTCTGTGGGCTTTACTGGACAGCCATGTCGTTGCTCAGCAAACCAGCCCTGCATCTGACAGTGCCACTGAAGAAATCCAAAGGTAGTGTTTCAGCTGGCACTTATGCTATTCATCAAGGTTATTCATGGTGTACAAATTTTATGCTTTTCTGTCTTGCTTTCTAGATACTTGAAGGAACAACATAAGATGCGAGGACCCCTTAAAATACTGGGAATCACATAAAATACAATACCCTAATCTGTGGAGACTGGCTCAAAAATATCTTTGTATACCGGCATCCTCTGTTCCATGTGAGAGAATTTTTTCCAAGGCTGGTGAGTTAGTGAGCCAAAGAAGATGTAGACTAAAACCTTCAACTGTGGAAAAACTTCTATTTCTAAATAAAAACATGATATATACATATACATTGTTGTATTTTTGTTTAAATGTTCAAAATAGAATATATACTATTTATGACTTCTAATAAAATAGAAAATAGACCTGCATTTTCCTGCTGTAGAGGTTCACAAATCATGGGTTGTGTGTTGGCTTGCAATGGTTAAATTTGTCCACTAGAGGTCAGTGTTTCTCCGAGGCCTCAGACACTTTGAACCATTTGACACAATATTGCAACTGAGGCGTCAATGCTTCACAAGGCTCCATTTGCCCATCACTAGTTTATGTGATTGTAAGACGAGCTGAGAAGCTTCCAGTGTACACTGTAAGACCAGAGTTCAAAAACAAACCATTAAGGACTCTCCCCCGGGACCTCCTTTTACCTTGTGGGTACCTACCTGTCGCCAACCAAGTCAGGCCGTCACCTGAGGAAAAGCCACCCCACCAAGCTGCTGCTCCGGATTCTTATATCGATGACCAGGAACTCTTGTCGGATGATGAACTTATACCCAGTCATTTGTATCATCCATTTCCAGAGCCTTTACGGTTCACCACCATTGTCGACATCGCCCAACCAAGTGTTGAGGGTACTGCTCCTATTGATGTATCTCCAGTGCTGTCAGAAAGGACTTTCACACTTGCCCAGTCAGCCAGTAGATGCTGAGGTTACTTCTCTTGTTGGGGAGGAAGTGAGAGACACACAAACAGAATCTGAATTAACTGGTCCAGGCCTTGAAATGAACCTACCTGCTGCTGACCTGTCTGTTGGACCATCTGCTGACTCGCCTATCAACTTACCTGATGAGTCACCCGTCAGTCCACCTCTAACCTCACTTGATAACTTACCTGACAATTCATCGGCTGGTCCACAGGCTGATATCTCTGATGACTCTGACTCCTCTGGTTCCACACCAGAACAACCAGTGAGATGCTCAACGAGGACAAGGAGACCACCGGAGAAGCTGCAATATGGGAAACTTGGTAATCCCATTCTGAAAGGCATTCAGGATTTCTTTAATGGATTGAGCACAGCCTTTGCAGAGGAAAATGAGAATGACGATGACAAGAGTGGACTTTACGCTCCCAGTCAGACACCTGTTTGCTGCCAGCCTGGTACATGTACAAGGGCGTACATAGGGTTGGGGGGGGTCTGTAACCCTTGTGACTTGATCATGTGGGAGCAAGTACTGCCTCCTATGTGTCTGTCTGCCAATTGACGGATGAATAAATATGCCGGGCCCGTGTCACTTCCTGTCTCCGGTCTTCCTGCTTTCTGCTGTGGTTGTGCATTAGACTGGACGAAGCATGGGTGTTCATAGCCAATTATCTTTGTACCACAGTAACCCTACTTCAGCGGTGAGTTTTCTTACTTTGTGGGTTCTTTAACCATTTTGTTAATAGTAGCGTTTTCTTTTGTTTAGACCGGATTTCTTTTTCTGTTTTATCTCGCGCCGCTACTTCCGCGTTTTCCATACGGAACATTCGTGGTAAAACTAGTTTTTTGGTTTTCTTTGTCTAAGTAGAACATTTAAAACTCTGAATTAAGAGTAATGCATTTCATTCTTTGAAAGAAGCACAAAGCGACTTCCTGGTCTAGCCTGAACTCCTTCAGAGCTCTCAGAATGGACTCGACACGAGCAGGAGACAGACGCGCCTGCATCTCGGTTGAATCCCAGACCACCACCAGATACGTGGTCCTCTGGGCAGGAGACGCTTTTCTTGACATTGAGTCTCAACCCCAGACAATTACAATCAGCAATTTGAATTTGAATGCCCTGAGGTAGCGTTTCAGGCATAATCCCCCGTTCCTTTTTCGGAACCAGGAAACACCGGCTGTAATACCCGGATTGCCTGTCTGCCAGAAGAACATGTTCTATGGCCCCTTTGTCCAGCAGAACCTGCAGTTCCTGAGTCAGCACATGCACTCGCTCCGCTCTCACGGAAGTGAGAACCACGCCGTTGAAGCACGGAGGCTGATATGCAAACTGAATCCTGTAGCCCCTGGCATGCTCCTACTACCCAAGGAGAGATATGTGGCAGTAATTCCCAAGCTGCCAGTTTCTCTGAAGTGACACGTCTTTTGTGGGGAGAGGGTGGGGGGTGAGGAGGGAGATGGACTTAACACTCCGCCGGAGACCGCTGCTCCTTGAAACACCGGTGGCGGCGGGGAAAGAACATTGGGTCCCCAGGGTTGAGTATTCATGTGGGCAGTCCTGGGCGTGCCGCATCAGGACTTATTGTTCCTCCACGAAATGATTGTGCGCAGGTCCACTTTCTTTGGAGGATCGCGGCGGTCAGCCCCCCAGATCTTATGAGGGGGGGCACGATCTACTACTCTCTCCTTCTGGGCTGCACGCCTAGATTAAGCTGGACCTGACTGGGACCGAGTGGCCGATGGTCTGAGCGCAGCGGGGGAGGAACCTCACAAAAGCCTCCTTGTAGCGCTTAGCCTCTCGGAATCTCACGGCGACCGCGTCTACCGTGTCACCAAAGAGACCCGAGGGGGAGACTGGGGCATCAAGAAGAAAGGTGCAGTCTTTCTCCTTGATGCCCGTGAGGTTGAGCCACAGGTGCCTCTCTGTAGCTACAAAAGCAGCCACAGAACGGCCAATAGCCCGGGCCGTCTGCTTTGTTGCGCGGAGAGAGAGGTCAGTGGCTCTGCGCAGCTCTAAAAATGCCTCCTGATCTACAGACCCCCCCACGCTCAGATCCTGTAGCAGGTCAGCCTGATACGCCTGCAACACAGTCATAGAGTGCAGCGCAGCACCAGCCTGACCCGCTGCTTGAAATGCCTTCCCCACCAGCAATGACGTAACACGGCACGGCTTGGTGGGAAGGGTCGGTTTGCGGAGGGAGGAAGATGTCCCAGGAGAGAGGTAGCCCACAAGCGCCTCTTCAACCTGGGGCATCGCCCCATAGCCCTGCATCTCCGCCCCGACAATAGTTGAATATATAAACGACGGGATGAAGATGCGGGACGAATATGGATTACTCCACGAGTGAGCAGCTCCTCGTGGAGATCATCAAAGAAGGGAGAGACCGCCGTTGAGATCTCTCCCCCTGGCCACTCGACAGAAACCTGTCATCCAGTGTGGAGCTTCACAAACGGTCCGACAAACAATGTTTCCCATAGCATACAGTGCTTACAACCAAAGAAGTGCATAGTTAAACAAGCAACAAGTACATGAAGCAACATTTCAGCTCTTCTGTGAATTTTCAGCCATGCCAATTGCTCTTGTTGTAATTTCACCTGCTATTCCATACTCTCCCCTGCTATTAAAAAATGTACTGTATAATTTACCCTCAGAGAAAAGAGACTGCAGTAATACTACAAGATGGTGTGATAATGATCTTTAAAACAGCATTTTAAGGGCTTTCAGTGCAGTGGAAGACTCTCTATAGAATAGCTATTAAAGGCCCTGTTGCTTGCAACTTATTATGTGGGGTTAGTGTTGCACAGTTATATCCCTAGAGCGTCTTTTCTGAACTCTCCAACACAGCATTTATTCTATATAAAACCATGCTAGAAACATTTTGTTGGCAGTGGGGTTTCACATTTCTTTATAAAGAAGTATTTGCTTCAAAATTCAACAGTTTTCTTTAAAAACAAAAAAAAACAAAAGCAGTGAGGATGGGCCATATGCATGAAATTATCACATAAGACGATTAAAGCAACTCTGCATAACTTTTAGCCAGCAGAGGGTGCAGATTTCTCTCTCATAAATGTTAGGGTAACTTTGGCCTGTTTTGTAAAAGTACAACTCTGCAAGGATCCTAGGCACTGGCCTATTTTCTTTATTATATGCGTAGTGTGGTAGAGTTTTGTTTTTGTGAATGGGGAAGTTTATTCTTATTTCTGCTCCTTGGTACTTCTGTAGCTTCTCAAAAACCTTTTTACTGATGTTGCCATCACTAGGTATTGCAAAGTCCACCACAACTGCTTTTCTCTGTGGTTTGTCTACCACCACAATGTCCGGTTTGTTCACCATTTCCATTTTATCGGTCTGTATCTAGAAGTCCCACAGGATCTTGGCTTGGTCATTCTCTATCACCTTTGGGGGTATTTCCCACTTTGACCTCGGGGTTTCTAGTCCATACTCTGTACAGATGTTCCTGTACACTATACCAGCCACTTGGCAGTGTTACATCCCATGTAGGGACCTTTTCTCTCATGATGGTACCTCGAGCACCTCTTGCTCCATTTTCCTTTTGTATTCCAGGATCTTGGATGTTTCCTCCAGGATAGTGGTTTGGACACTCACTAGTCCTCTGCCTCCTTCATTCATAGTGTACAGTCTCAGGGTGCTGGATTTGGGGTGGAACCCTCCATGCATGGTGAGGAGCTTCCATGTTTTCACATCTGTATCTCTTCCTTTGGCCAGCTTATTATTCCAGCAGGGTATCTGATGACTGGCAGGGCATAGCTGTTTTGCCTGGTCCTTGTTTTTACCATTAAGCTGACTCCTTAGAACTTGCCTTACTCGTTGCAGGGATTTTGCTGCGTTTCTTATGGCCTCTTTCAGGTTGCCATTTGCTTGTAGTTGGCCTCAAGGGTGGTCTTCCACAGCCTCATCAAGTTTGCAATGAAGGTTCTTAAAGTCCTGTTGATGTTGAACATCTCCAAGCATTCCATGATCCAAGTGTGTGGCATTGAGTTCTAGGCTTTCTTGTAATCACTCCAGGCAGTGCACAGGTTGGTCTGCCTGGTGTTGCAGTTGCAAGCGACTGTTGTGTGTACCAGCAGCTGGTGTTTTGCTACTCTGGTATTTCTACCAATGCCCATGTATTGATCCATATGCCCACTTATCTTAGCTGCTATGATGCCTGACATGAGCTTCCATGTTATGGAGGTTATTGGCCTGTAGATGGATGGGACCATTACCTCAGTGATTATTACTCAACAGTTTTTGCCACTTTACTAGAAATAGTGCATAGATTTTAAATTTGGGTGACTGAGTTTGATGTTTGACATGATCGCTACACAGTTCACTTCTGGTGGGATTTCTCATATTCTTCAGAAAGAGGCATTTTGCTGCTGTTAAGGGGTCAGCTTTGAAAATAATCAGCTGCGTGTTGGTGGAAATGTGTGTGCTCTCGTTGGCTTTGGTCTGTGTGCATTTTAGTGAGTATGTATTGATTTGCTGAAGGCTTTTCTTGTTGATGGCAGGTTTTCAGGGCAGACTCTGATGCCCCCTGCAGAGCTCCAGCTTGTGTTTCTCAACCCTTAAAACACTGTTCCAGGCCATTATCTGTTCTTTCCTCCAGTTATACATTCCCTACACAGCATACATCCATCTGGCTATCTCCTTTCTACCTATCTGTAACTGTATCTGTAACATTTTATAAATAAAATTTAAGGTCCATAAGAAACATGGAAAATGAGGGCAATATTAAATTCCATGTTATAGTAAACATAACTAGGAGCCAGACAGACATCGCTGTGACAAAGGGCTTTACAGAGAAATGAATAGTGAATATATATATATATATAAAAATTTAAATATATACATATACATATATATATATATATATATAATTTAAATATATATATATATATATATATATATATATATATATAAATTTAAATATATATATATATATATATATATATATATATAAATTTAAATATATATATATATATATATATATATATATATATATATATATATATATATATATATTTAAATTTATATATATATATATATATATATATATATATATATATATATTTAAATTTATATATATAATATATATATATATATATATATATAAATTTAAATATATATATATATATATATATATATATATATATATATATATATATATATATATATATATATTTAAATTTTTATATATATATATATATATATATATATATATATATATATATATATATATATATATATATATAAATTTAAATATATATATATATATATATATATATATATATATATATATATATATATATATATATATATATTCACTATTCATTTCTCTGTAAAGCCCTTTGTCACAGCGATGTCTGTCTGGCTCCTAGTTATGTTTACTATAACATGGAATTTAATATTGCCCTCATTTTCCATGTTTCTTATGGACCTTAAATTTTATTCATCTACATTTCTAAAAATGTTACAGATATAATTTAAATATATACATATATAAAACACTCTAAGACTCCTCACCATCTTAACTTTCATGTGGTGGGTTTTCTTGTGTTGCCAGTCATTTGCTGCTGGTTGCACTGCCTTCCCCCTCTGTGTTCTCTTTCTGCTCACAGCAACTGCAGATGTCAGATCAGACAGAACACAGCCAGAGTCCCTCTGGTGCACCAGCTGATAACTGAGCTGTGAGGAGACACTACAACCAGCGATTGAACCATGAAACACTGACAGAGAGAGTAAACGCAACACTACAAGAGGTCAGAGTGTCCAATATATAACAGCCAATGCTTGGTTTGATATACAGCTATGTATATACTATATTATATAGTACAGGCACTACATAATATAAATAAATCACTGTAATCAATGAATGATAATATGTATATTAGTTCAAGTGTGGTAAAAGCCTTATTTAAACTGATCTTATTCCTACCAAAATACCTTGTTAATCAACAAGTCAGCTTAACCAACAGATATAGTATATCCTCACAGTCTCCCGTGAGGCTCTGATTTAAGTGTTGTGGTCGTTCAGTTGAATTAAATTTTATTTACACAGACCAGTATCGCATGAACAACTGCCTCAAATGCTTAACAAAAACAGAAGGCAGCAAGTTCTAGCCAACATCCCATGTTGGGACAGGGACAACCAGGGAGGGATCCACTGCCAGGACAGACAGGCCATGCAATAGATGTATAGGGGCCTCCTTTACAAAAGACTGCATAGGATCTCTATTAAATGAGTGCAACATGAAGCCAACAGGTTTCCAGATTTATAAAACCAGGTGTACGCACAGCTGCAATATAAATCCTACCCAAAGCAGGAACAACAACAAGCAGATTGCGCACCTTTGGATGTTTTACAGTGAATGCTGCTCTTCAAACTAAAATGATGCGGGATACTTTCTTTTAAATTAAACATATTAAATGACATTTAAAGTAATTGAAACTATTTGAACATATAAAATGAAACAAATACTTTAGATATGCTATCCTTAAAAGATGTCTCTGGAAGAGTTTCCAGGTATAGTTACATATAATAAGTGAAGAGCATTAGATGGAGGGAGAGCAGTGTCACACATGGATAGGCTGTTGTACAGTCTGTAGATGAGCAGTAGAACAGGTGAGGGATGGAGGAGCACGGTGGTGGTCTGTCTGTGATGTGGAGCTCGGGGCTGGGGGCAAGGGGGGAGATATGACAGGAGAGTCAATTATTCCATAATTGTACACAAAGCTTCTTCAAAACAAAACAGAAACAGCATCCTTTCTATTTAAAACAGTGCTATTCCCAAATGATGATGCACAAATTAATTGTATGTATTTTCAGAAAGAAATAAAGTGAAATGATATCAAACACACATCAAACAGTCATTTTTCAAACCTGCTTCAGTTCTTCACCACTCCGTGTGGGTCGCTTTTGTGCCAAGTCTCCAGAATGTGCGTACGGCAGGATCAGGGCTGGCGTAGGGCT
The DNA here is from genome assembly GCA_036850595.1 of Rhyacichthys aspro. Lineage (NCBI taxonomy): Eukaryota > Metazoa > Chordata > Actinopteri > Gobiiformes > Rhyacichthyidae > Rhyacichthys > Rhyacichthys aspro. The sequence goes on from CM072162.1 coordinate 2,015,746, forward strand.
AAGCACACTTTCCCCACTATGTGGATTTTTATAGATTCCATCTTTGGCGTGGATGGTGGCGTATGCAAGTTTAAGCCAACATTTTGTTTATGGAAGTTTTATAAATAAGGCCCCAGGAAAGTCATTGACAAATAATCTGTCATGTGAACAACATCTAGTCAATATATTGTCTGTTATTATATTGTCTCTTAGATTTCTGGGGCCTATTATAATCACCTCTGTTTTGTTTTGGGTTTTTTTTTTGCATTTAGTTTAAGATAATTTACTGTTTACTGTTATCCAGGCCCTTACTTCTAACACACAGACATCTAATTTGATTTTTATTGTGTTTAATCAATAAATACAACTGAATGTTGTTGGCTTTACAATGGAAATTAATACCATGCTTTTTGATTATTACCTAAGGGGAGTAAGTATAACATATACAGTTTGGGCCTAATACTGAGCCCTGTGGTACTACATGGCTAACTACTGTGCACACTGATGATTCATCGGGTTTTTAAAAGTTATGTTCAGCTCCTGGCCAAACTTGAAAGGACTGGCTCTTTGCTCTAAACATGTCCAAACCATCTCAGCCTGGCCTCTCTAACTTTAAATCCTAAACCTCATACATGCAATCTCTCTGATGTACTCATTCCTGATCCTATACATCATCATCACTCCTAAAGTGAACCTCAACATCTTCAGCTCTGCTACCTCTAACTCTTCCTCCTGTTCCTGTCTTTTTCTCAGAGCCACTGTCTCCAAACCCTACAACATCACTGGTCTGACCACTGTCCTGTAGACCTTTCCTTTCATTACTGCTAGTACTCTTTTATCACACAACTCACCTGACACTTTTCTCCACCTATTCCAACCTAACTACACACACTTCTTCACCTCTTTTCCACACTCTCCATTGCTCTGGACTACCTAAGTACTTAAAATCCTGCACCTTCTTTACCTCTTCTCCCTGTATTCTCACTGTTCCACTTGTATCCCTTCATTCCTCTTCTCTCCAGAGCAAACTTCCACCTCTCTAAGCTTTCCTCCACCTGCTCCCTGCTCTCACTACAGATCCCAATGTAATCTGCAAACATCACAGTCCATGGGGATTCCCGTCTGAACTCATCTGTCAGCCTGTCCATCACCACAGCAAACAAGAAGGGGCTCAGAGCCGGTCCTTGATGAAGCTGCAGCTTTAGTGTGAACTCCTCTGTCGTACTGCTCTGATACAGACTTCCTCAATACCACAGCTCCTCCTTTGGCACCCTGTTGTATGCTTTCTCTAAATCTACAAAGACACAATGCAGCTCTTTCCTCAGGCATCCATCTCAGCCTTTCCTTAATATCTAATCATGCATACATATCTTCAAATGCCTTCCGTTTGGCTTTTGCCACCTACTTTCCTCAGTCCTTTCATTGTCCCTCTTCCTAGCTATCCTCTTCCCCTCTATACTTTCCGAACTTTCTTATTCCACCACCAAGTCTCCTTGTCTTGCGTCCTTAGAGGTGACACACCTAGCACCTTCCTACCTGTCTCCCTGATCACCTTGGTCTTTCTTTTTCAAATTCCACCACTTTGTCTTTTGCTCTGCCTTTGCTCTCTTCATCTTCCTCATGACAAAAGTCATCTTACACATCACCATCCAGTGGTGACTAGTTACACTCTCTCCGACCACTATTTTGTAATCGCGAATCTCTTTCTGACACTGTCTGCATACAATATAGATGACCTGTGTGGTTGAAAGTATGTTTTCAATCCAATCTTTTACAAAGTCTGACCTCTGTCCTTCAGGGTTCCTTTCCTAAAGACCATACTGCCCATTCCTTCCTCATCACCACTATTCCCTTCATGAACATGTCCATTAAAGTCTGCACCAATCACCACATTCTCTCCTCTGGGAACACTCTGCGTCACTTCATCAAGCTCACTTCAGAATCTGTCTTTCTCCTCTTGCTCACAACCAACTTGTGAAGTATAACCACTAACAACATGGAACATGACATCTTCAGACTCCTCACCCTATCTCACACTCTCTTCACCTCCAGAGCATTCTTTACAAACTCCTTCAGGATTACTCCCCCTCCATTTATTTTTGTATCCACACCATGATAAATACAAGTTCAAAACCTGCTCTAATGCTTCTAGCCTAGCAACCTTTCCTCTTTGTCTCCTGGACACACACAATGTCAACTTTCCTTCTCTGGGGACCGGCACAAAAAGTGCACTGGCTTGTCACCTCCTGTTGCTAGATTTACTCTCACAAATTAATATCTGTCTGTTAAATAAGACTTAAACCAGCAGAGAGCTGATCCAATAATCCTAATGTTGGACTCTCTGTAACAGGAGACTGTGGTCTATCGAAGGCTGCAATAAGAAATAAAAAGGACTAGGACAAAGAGCAGTCCACAACCTGAAGCGATCAAAAGATCATTGGTGACTTTGTCTATCAAGCATGACTTTGACATAGTCCACAGTTGACCAATATGTTTGTAAAATATGTCATAGAAAGGTCCCCAGGACTATTGAAGAGAGAAATAATGTGTGTGTCCAGTCAGAGAGAAAAATGATGTCCCGGTAACATCAGACTGTTACTCTACTCGTGCTGTTTGGACACACTTCAAACAAATAGTTAAATCTATGGGTCCAGAGGGGTGTGTAGGCGTCAGGGATGGCTGTTGCATATATATGACTCTAAGAATGGTACATGGGTGGGTGGTTAAAGTGAGGAAGAGGAGGGGGCGCTGGGGCGCACAGAGGTGAGGACTTGACCCTGGGGTTAATCCTAAATCTTGGTTGTAAAGTAATGTGATCCGGCCTGTCGTGGGTGTGGGCTGGGGTCCTGTGGTATTAGCAGTATTTTTAACTTTCTTTAAATGGGCATCACACAAAGAGTCTTTCAGCAGGGTTGGCTTTCTGTCTGCTATTACCTTCGGTCCTCACTATGCCTTGTTTTTCTTTCCCCTTCTCATCTCCTCCTTTTCTTCATTGCTCTACTTTCTTTTCCTGCACTAACTCAAGCCTACTGTACAGCTCACTCCCCAACAGCAATTAATGAAGTGGTAATATGTTCCAACATACCCTCAAGCACAATGTGGAACAAATTTAAGAATGAGCAAAATAATACCTAAAATCTGGGTAACACCCTGGACAATGGCATCTGTCACATTCATTCACTGTGGACAATTTAGATTCACATGTATGTGATTGGAAGGTGGGAGGAAGATGGAGAACTCAGAGAGAAGCTTTGGGGAAAACATGCAGACTCCACGCTGAAAGGCCATTGCAAATGAATTCAGGATGAACTACAACCTTCTTGTTGTGAGACAGGAGTCCTAACCACAGAGCCATCGTGCTCCTGTTTAATTGATTTTTATAACAAATTTCACAAACACTTTTCCACCTTCAAAACAACTTACATGGTGTTTTCTCTCTGTCTTGTCTGTCCCAGGAGCCCACTGAGCAGGGCCTATAAACCTTGCCCCCCCCCCAGCTCACAGTCGTCTCTTTGAGCCGGTCCTCACCACGGACCAGCGACCAGAGCTAAATAAACAGTTTGCACACAGCTGGCCATCACGTTTATAGTCCACATATTAAATTCAAACGTCTCTTTTCCCTCACGTTTGCCTTGGCCTTTCATTGCACTTTTTGTTTTAAGGCCATGGCTTGCAGCCACAGATTTTCTACTTTCCATTAGAGCCATTCTGTACAGAATGAGGGCATAAGGGAATGGGAGTTCAAGGTTTTTAACTTGAGACCGCCAAAGTTAAGAGTTTATCTCTTTAAAGATGTTGTGTAACTAAACACTTCTTGAGAAGTTTTACAAAAATACATTTTAGTCTAGTTTATTTAGTAGTTTATGTTTTAATAGACTGATTGACTATTTCATCTATTTTTTCTTGATTTCTATGACATCGTGGTGGTCATTAGATGAAGAAAACCTGAATAATTATGTTTGTTGGTTCAGTCTGCCAGTGCACTCTACAATTAACAGTACAGCAGTCTGGACAAATGTGGGTCACTTTTCATGCAAACACACAACAAAGTTTATTTTATCAAGTCCAAGTATTCTGACAAAAAACTGACTTCTTCTCTCTGTGGCTTACTTCTCTGAAATTCTAGCTTCCCCTGGAGATTTTGGCCAGTCATGGTCTTTGCAAAATGGGGGCCATTACAACTGCAGCTGAGAGGATTGAAATTTTCCTACAGTGTCATTATAAAGTACAATGTATTATTTGATCTACAAATAAATGCAATATTTTCATTATCCCATGCATTTGACTCAAGCATAACAGCACAAGAAAGAGCCAGGCATCACTCAAAGCCAAGCCCTCTCCTCAGACACACTTTAAGATAAGGCCAGATCGGATAAAGTAGCCGTATCTCAAACCCCAGTCCCAGACGGCTTTAGCGCTCGTGGAGGGTGTGTGCATTTCAAAGAGCTCTGCAGTGTGTGTCCAGATTTAAACGTATGTGAGTGGCTCTGTTCTTTCAAAGACAGTAAGCTGAGAGGTGTCACTTGCTGGAAAAGAGGTGAAGTGAAACCTAAAGCTCATCTGAGAAACAGCCCTAAACCCCAACTGGAAATCACGTTGATGGCGGCTGTATTACAAGATACAGATTCATTAAAGCATGTTCTAACAGCAGCTGCTCAGGCCTCCACTCAGATCAGGTCCGTTTTTGAGTAAAGGGGATGATTAGTGTGACGGTGAAGTTTGGATGTACACCCACACAGCAGTCTGATTTGAGCTTATATAAACACAGCTGTCACACAGTCTCTGGTCTGAACATTTATATGGGATTCAACAGCACTGAATACCAAATCTATATCATACAAGAATTCTGAATTGTAGGTTTATTGTGACTTTACACAAAATCGTTTTCCATTTAACTTTCTCAAACAAGCACAGTCAGTCCAGAATGTCCCTGAGCAGTGTTAGATATGCTCCTGTGCTCATAATCTTTAGTTATACAGGGAAATTCTGAGCATTTTGTTTCAGAGTGATATTCTGGGAAGTATGTGGTACTTATGTACTATGTTACCTGTGAAGAATTGGAGTGTATTTGTGTTCATAAAGTCTGGAGAATGGCCAGGCTAAGAGAAGCAGTGTATGGACCTTGTGGTGTCTGGAAAATTGCAAGTTTGGGAGAAAAAACAGTTTCCACAACAAATACTGTTTAGAAGAACACTACAATAAGATGAGTACAAAACATTATTTTACTAACTGCCTTTATTTTAAGCACACTAATGTATTTTCTGGCAGTACAAGCTGCCAAGTGCTCCATCAACAGGTTTGCAAGGGATTGCCTTTGAAATTCGAAAATGTCACGTTGTGGGCATACTATAGGTTATTAATTGCAGTCAGGAAAATCAATTAAACTGTACTTTACCCTAAATGTCCTGGACTCACTGGACCAACTCAGTCTGGCTCAGGCCTGGAGTCACTGGACTAGTTGGACCCTGTAGTCACTGGACCAACTCGTTCGAGCTCGATGCTGGAGACACCGGGCAATCTGGGTTTTGGGGTCAATGCAACAGCTCAGTCCTTGAGTCACTGGTCCATATCGGTCCCGGAGACACTAGAACAGCTCGATTCTGGAGTCACTGGACTAGTTGTGTGCTGGAGTATCTGGACCAGCTGGGTCTTGGAACATCTGGACTAGCTGGGTCCTGGTTGCCTGGTTGCCAATGCAAACAGAATCTACAACCAGATGTTGCACAAAAGCACAGTATTTATACACAACACAATATTACAGACACATACATGTTTTTTTAAGAACATGAAATAACACAGTGCCATATTTTACTAAATATATTTTGCTGTATAGAATGACACTGCCATAGCAACACCATGTTCATTTTACCGTCCAATCCCATCCCAGTCTGTGCAGAATCTTTGGAAATGTGTTTAAGTTACTTTCCTTGTAAAAAAAAAAAAAAATACACTGTGTGATGAGAAAGTTAAGAAATTAAATGTTTTTAAGATTCTTAAATAGTAAATCTTCTTGTTACAGACTGGTTACTTATACAAGTTGGCTTTTCAACTAATTTAATCATATTAAAAAGATCAGTTATCTGTTTCAAATTTTTCATTTGTTTCTTACTATCCCAGTTAATATTTAAATCACCAATTAAGATAACCTCTTTACTGGAAGTAAAAGTAACCTCTATATTTGATGAGAGATTTTGATGGAGACAAATAACAAAGTACAGTTCCTTAGACAGCAGAATATTTACTCTAACACATTCAAGTGTAATATATCATCAGGCTATTCAATCTGTGAACATCTCTTCTCTTAGTGAAGTATCTCTTAGATAAACTACAACACTCCCTCCTCTACCTTGATCCCTGTCCTTCCTAAACACATTAAATGGACCCAGGTAGCTCTGGATGTAGCCCAGGTAGTTAACGGTTGTTGTAATCCCATTAACAGTGCTTTAGGTCCTGCTCGCTGAGAGTGCTGCCGAGCTAACTGTGGCTGTATAGCATCCATGTGGTTTACATTACATGAAAGAGGTCCAGGATTTATCTCAACATCACCTGCTAGAAGCAATATCATCATAAGGTGTACAGTTCCCAGGAAAGGTTTGGCCATGTTCACCTCAGGGTGGCCTAGCAGGGCCATAATCCAGTACTGTTGTAAAGAGAAGGTGTTGACTCATCTTGGCTGGATAGAGGACCAGCTCACAGATGATGACAAAAACTGTGGTCTTTTTGTGCTTTTAAAGAGTTTTTGTGGGAAACACACAGAACCTGTCAGACTGTGTGACTGCACCACAGTGGCCATCTTTTCTTTTTTATTATGAATTCTGCTATTATTTTGTAATAAACCAATTAACTCCTAGATGCCACAAATGAAAAATGTAGGAATTTTCGTGCAGATCAAAAAGCTGCTGGTATGAAAGGCCATGGTATGAAAGTCTAATCCTCTTAAGACCATATGATGGTACATGTACATGTTGCTGTTTGTATACTGCCATTAGCTGCCTGCAAATAAAATGTTCATGGCCTATACATCCTCAGTGTGCTGTCTAAAGCAGGGAAACAGAATCCACCAGTCTGCTCTTTGAAGGTTCTCCAGGTCAGACTGGGACAGCAGCAGCTACACACTGACAGTTGTATTAAACAGATAGAGAGCAGGAGCAGAAAGCACAACAGCAATACATTTATCATTAAATATTTACAACAAGAATTAGATTGAGTATAGCTGGTCAAGCATTGGGAGTAATCTTTCTAAAAGCATTAAAGAAGTGTTTTGAAGGCCTAAATCACATGCGTCAAACTCAAGGCCCATGGGCAAAATGCAGCCCTTTGCAGTGTTTTCTATGGCCCTTCAATACATTTGGAAAGTGATATTTTTGGCACTAGGTTTTAATGGATTTGATTTTTGCTACAAAGATAAATGAAACCTGTTAAAACCCAACTAAAACCTGTTCAAATCAAATTAAAACCAATTCAAATTCATCGAAAACCTGTTCAAATCTGACTTCAACCTGTTCAAAATCAACTAAAACCTGTTCAAATCTGACTACAACCCTTTCAAATCTGACTAAAACCTGTTCAAATCTGACTAAAACCTTTTCAGATCTGACTAAAACCTGTTCAAATCTGACTAAAACCTGTTCAAATCTGACGAAAACCTGTTCAAACCTGACTAAAACGTGTTCAAATCCACCTAAAAGCTGTTCAAATCTGACTAGAACCTGTTCAAATCCAACTAAAACCTGTTCAAATCTGACTAAAACCTTTTCAAATCTGACTAAAACCTGTTCAAATCCAGCTAAAACCTGTTCAAATCTGACTTAAACCTGCTTAAATCCAACTAAAACCTGTTCAAATCCAATTAAAACCTGTTCAAATCCGACTAAAACCTGTTCAAATTCAACTACAGTTTCCATAAACGGAGGAAATCATTTCCCATCATTTCACCATCTTTGGCCCCTGAAAGGATTCTTTCTTTCATCACTTTGAGTTTGACACCACTGGTCTATATCATCAAAAACATTATAATGTGACTTTTACCTGAAATGTCTGAAATATGATAAATGTCTATGTAGGTGTCTGTGTAGAATCAGAAGGCTTCTTTTTAATTTCACTTCATCATTGAGTTTATTCAGGGGAAAGTTATTATTGGACCCTCCTTACTTTGGATAAGTCTTTGCGTTGGAGCTAATTGTGCATATACTAAACAACAATTTTGTTTGCAGCAGCTGTTCACCACCAGTCCAAGTAGAAAAGTACTATTTCCACAAGCTTCCACAAGACCCAGGCCAATAGTTAAAGTTTTAATCTACACAAGCTGAAACATCTCGGGTTACATGTCTGTAGCCCTGTTCCCTGATAAAGCGGGAACGAGATGCTGCGTAGCATACGCTATGGGAAGCAGTGTTTGTTGGACCGTTTGTGAAGCTTGTGTGTCAAACACGCCAAAAGGATTTGGCCTGCTTATATACCTTGTGCTCAATCAACAGCACCTGCGAGATTGGGCGCACCTGGTTGATTGGGCACAGAAAGGTATAAAAGGCATGTGACTGGAACAGTCCCCAGATCAAGTTTGTCTGAAGACCGCCCAGACACGCCCATAAGGGCGGCATCTCGTTCCCGCTTTATCGGGGAACAGGGTTACAGACATGTAACCCGAGACGTTACCCTTCAAAAGCTTAATTTCGATGCTGCGTAGCATACGCTATGGGAACGAGAATACCAACGCTGCCGCCCCTAAAGTGTCTGGACCCCAAGGTAGTGTATCGTGTGCACTAAGACCCAGGAGACTCAAACACAACTGTGGGATGAAGACTCAAGGACATGAGATCTGGAGTCATATGAACATCCAAACTATAAAATTTGATAAAAGTGTGCGGAGAGGACCAGCCCGCCGCATCACAGATTAGTTGCAGAGGGACCCCCTTTGCCAGAGCCAAAGAGGAGCCCACCCCTCTAGTTGAATGAGCTCTGACACCTATAGGCAGGGGTTGACCACACGCCTCATAGGCCAGAGCAATAGCGTGACATAGTCTGCTTAGTGGCCACAGCCCCCGCTGACGGCCCCCGTAACACAAAAAGAGCTGCTCAGACTTGCTCCACTGTTCCGTGTGGCGGACATAAGTCCGAAGCGCACGTACTGGACACAGTAAATGAAACTTCTCCTGCTCCGGCGTAGTAAACGGCGGAGGACAGGAAGCTTCAAGAATAATAGGATTTTGAGCAGAAAAGGGAACTTTCGGGAGATAATTAGGGTGAGGATGCAAAATAACTTTGACCAGGCCCAGGGCAAAATCCAGGCAGGACGGTGACACCGATAGAGCCTGCAAATCCCCAATCCTCTTAAGAGAGGTAATGGCTATGAGAAAAACCAACTTTAAAGTCAGAAACCTGGCAGGTGCTGACTCCAGTGGTTCAAAAGGGGCAGCCACCAGGCCCTCAAGTACAATAGCTAGGTCCCAGGAAGGGACAGTTATTCTAGCAGGCGGCCTCAGCCGCTTAGCCCCTCGAATAAAGCGGGCAATCAGTGAGTGCCTCCCAACTGTCACCCTGTCCATCAGAGCGTGGCTAGTTGAAATAGCGGCCACAAAAACCCTGGGATACTAGGATGAGCGCCTGAAGACAATTTATCCTGCAGAAACTTCCACACTGAAACAATCTGGCAGTGAACAGGGTCTGCATGGTGCATGATACACCAGGATTCAAAAACACGCTATTTGAGTACATAGGTCCTCCTAGTAGAGGGAGCGCTAGCACTCAAAATAGTATTAATAATAGGGGCTGGGAGTCCCACTTCCCTTAATTGGTCCCCCTCAGGGGCCAGACATACAGATTCCAGAGCTCCGGCCGGGGATAAACACAGAGAAACACAGTCCCCTGCGCCTGAGAGAGGAGATCTCTCCTGGACGGAATCGGTCATGGCGAGCCGTCGAGGAGAGCTGTCTGAAAACCATATTCTGGTCGGCCAACAGGGCGCTATTAACAGGAGACAAGACCCGTGTTGACGGACCTTCGCCAGGACTCCCAAGAGAAGAGGAATTGGAGGAAACACGTAAAGACGCATGTCGGGCCACACATGCGCCATTGCGTCCAGACCCAGAGGAGCTGGGGGAGTCAGAGAGAAATAGAGGGGACATTGTGCAGTCTCCACCGAGGCAAAGAGGTCCACCTATGCTTTGTAAAACTTCCCCCAAATCTGATTCACTATGTCGGGGTGAAGTCTCCACTCTCTGTGCGTCACAGCCTGTCTGGACAGTAAATCCGCCCCCACATTCATGTGCCCAGGGATATAAATCGCTCTTAATGAGAGGAACTTGTCCTGAGCCCAGAGCAGAAGCTGCCGCGCTAGCTCGTTCAAGTGGCGCGAACGCAGTCCGCCCTCATGATAACAGGGACAGCACAACAGCGGTCCCACACACATGGGACCACCGCTGTGCTGCCCACGCACACCAGAACACGGTAACCCCTGAGCTGAAGGAGGAATTATTTCAGAGCCAGAAATACAGCCTTCATCTCGAGGCAATTGATGTGCCACGCGAGATGATGGCCCCCCCATAAACCCTGAGCTGGTCGGCCGTCTAGGACCGCACCCCAGCTCGTAAGAGATGCGTCCGTCGTTAGCATTTTGCGACGACAACATGGACCTAGAGTGGGACCCAGAGTGAGAAACTGGGGTCTGAACCACATAGACAGGGTACGAAGCCTGCGGCGCGCAACCCTTATTTGCTCCAGGGATGAAATCTCCTGGCCTGAAGCCACAGCTGAAACGGTCTCATGTGCAAAAGGCCCAAAGGAACCACTGTGGACGCAGCTGCCATAAGACCCAAAATTCTCTGAAAAGAGCGCATAGTGACCCCCTGGTCTAGCCTGACTTCTCCCAGTGCTCTCAAAGTAGACTCCACACAAGCAGGAGACAGATGCGCCTGCATTCGGCGGAGTCCCAAACCACACCGAGATACGTGGTTCTCTGGGCAGGAGAGAGAACACTTTCCTTGGCATTGAGTCTCAGCCCCAGAGATTCGAGATGAGTCAGTACAATGTCCCGATGTCCTGAGACTGAGCCAGAATGAGCCAGTCGTCTATATAATTCAAAATGCGGCTGCCCTGGAGCCGCAGAGGGGCCAGAGCAGCAGCCATACATTTTGTATAAGTCCGGGGTGACAAGGCTAGACCGAAAGGCAGGATCCGATATTGGTAAGCTTCCCCCCCGAAAGCAAACCTCAGAAATTTCCTGTGCTGTGGCAGAATTTCTATATGAAAATACGCATACTTCAGATCTATGGTGACAAACCAGTCGCCTAATCAGATCTGGGACACCGTAATCCCCTGTCCTTTTTCGGAACCAGGAAATACCAGCTGTAATACCCGGATTGCCTGTCTGCCAGAGGAACATGTTCTATGGCCCCTTTGTCCAGCAGAACCTGCAGTTCCTGAGTCAGAATGTTGCTCTTGAATAAACGCCTTGGAGGCTGAAGCAAATATCTGTCCCCTCTTTAGAGAATATGTGCAGTAACTCCAAGCTCCAGTTTCTCTGAAAGGGGCATTAAAGTGACACGTCGTTTGGAGGGGGCGGGGGTGAGGAGGGAGATGGACTTAACACTCCGCAGGAGACCGCTGCTCCCCGAAACGCTGGTGGCGGCGGGGAAAAAACAGCGGGTCCCCGGGGTTGAGTATTCATGTGCCCCTCCCAGGGGGGGGGAACCCCTGCGGTCCTGGGCATGCAGCGCCAGGACTTTTTTTCTCTGGTTGAAATGATTGTGCACAGGTCCACTTTCTTTGGAGGAGCGCGGCGGTCAGCCCATCAGAGATCATTACGAGGGGGCACGATCCGCTACTCTCTCCTTCTGGGCTGCACGCCTAGATTGAGCTGGACCTGACTGGGACTGAGTGGCCAATGGTCCCAGGGTCTGAGCGCGGTGGGGGAGGAACCTCACAAAAGCCTCCTCGTAGCGTTTAGCCTCTTGGAATCAAATCACCCAAATCACCCATCCCTGAGACCCAAGGGGGAGACTGGGGCATCAAGAAGAAAGGTGCGGTCCTTCTCCTTGATGCCCGTGAGGTTGAGCCACAGATGCCTCTCTGTAGCCACCAAAGCAGCCATAGAACGGCCAATTAGCTCTAAAAATGCCTCCTGATCTACAGACCCTCCCATGCTCAGGTCCTGTAGTAGGTCAGCTTGATACGCCTGCAACACAGTTATAGTGTGCAGCGCAGCACCAGCCTGACCCGCTGCTTGAAACGCCTTCCCCACCAGCGATGACGTAATATGGCACGGCTTGGTGGGGAGGGTCGGTTTGCAGAGGGAGGAAGATGTCCCAGGAGAGAGGTAGCCCGCGAGTGCCTGGGGCATCGCCCCTATAGTCCTGCATCTCCGCCCCGACAATAGTTGAATATATAAATGTTGATGGGATGAAGACGTGGGACGAATATGGATTACTCCACGAGCGAGCAATCTCCTCGTGGAGATCATCAAAGAAGGGGAGAGACCACCGCTGAGATCTCTCCCCCCCCGGCCACTCGACAGAAACCTGTCATCCAGTCTGGAGTGTTTGGGGAAGCCCCGGTCCTGCGGCCAATCAATAGGTTGTCACAGCCCTGGTGACAACCTCGAGCAACTCCTCAAGCGCCACATCAGGGCGGGAGGAGCGCTGCGAGGCAGAGGTGGCCAGGGAAGAGGCGTCATGGAGACGCTTGGAGGAAGCACCGATGTCCGCCTCATCTGGCCAGAGCGCAAGGGACAGAGAGCCCTCTGATCCCGCCGTCTCAGCCAGTTCCACACGCGACCCCCAGGATCTAAGCGGGGGAGCACCGGCTCACACCCTGTCTTTAAAGAACGCAAGCCGAGCAAGTAAGACTTTTATGGGCAGCAAGTCACAGTGCTCGCACTCCCCCGCGTGTGCCTCCCCCAAACACTCATAACAGAAGTCATGATTATCCTCGTCAGAGAGCAACCTGCTGACTGCACGAGACACAAGTGATGCGGTCTGAAGACAAACAGATCTGGGGACTGTTCCAGTCACATGCCTTTTATACCTTCCTGTGCCCAATCAACCAGGTGCGCCCAATCTCGCAGGTGCTGTTGATTGAGCACAAGGTATATAAGCAGGCCAAATCCCTTTGGCGTGTTTGACACACAAGCTTCACAAACGGTCCAACAAACAATGTTTCCCATAGCGTATGCTACGCAGCATCAAAGTTTAGCTTTTGAAGGGGAACAAGGACAGATTACATTCAAGTCTGTTCGAGTTGGTGAATCTATGCCTTTTAATGCCCGAAATCCCGTTTTGTTTTTATATGTGTTACTTGTGTTTGTGCCATATGAGCAATCTATAAAATGTTGCTCTTCCAGGTTTACATTGATTTTTGAGCTTGCACATGCCTTATCAACTGTAAACCAGTACGAGCATGGTCTGATTTGTTACAGCTCCCTCAATGTTAAGTTTAACATTTGAATCTACATTTGATAAGACTGTGATTGGTTAATGAGAATCCTTCACAATGAATGTCTGTGTTACCTTTTTTCTGGTTCATGGCTACATCACAAGGTTTCTCTGTCTTGTCTTGAAGTTCTTTGCTCTGATCCTTGTTTCTGATGCTAAACCTTTGTCTCTACACATTCGACTACAGGGTATGCGTAGGTGCTAATGCTGTCAAAAAAATCCTTGATTATTTGTTTTTTCAGCTTGAAGGTGATTCATTTTAGACACGGTTGAATATGTAGCAAATCCTTTGATGAATTCTTTTCTTATTCAAGTAGAAAACAAATAACCCCCAATAACTAAACATATTGACTTTTTTTCAACTTGAAAGAGCTTGAAAAGGGTATGTATTGGATGTTTACTTCAAAACAAAAGTCCTTTTGTAGAAACTGAAAATTTCTATTGAAACAAATTTCTAAGAAAAATTTGTGTCTTGTAGCTTTTACTTGTTGTTTCCAGCCCCTGCTGTCCAAGTCTAGATGAAAGCATCATACTTTCGTTTTTCATGCAAATAGGTTTACTTTGGTTCAATCTCTCACAAAGACTAATTTCATATTTGTAATGGCAGCAGCAGAGTGGAGTGAGTGTTGGTCATGCTTAGTGCTGCTACATGATGCTGATGGAGATGTATTATGTCATGCGATGGCCCTGCTGGAAGATTCCCGAGTTAGATCCAGAGTTAATAAAGTGGAAGAATCTGCCATTTCCACATGGAGTGTTGATAATCATCCCATGGAGCTGAGTTGTGGCTGTACGCGTGAGCCATGCTAACAGCCAAACAAAGCAATGGAGCATGAAAAACAAGTAGACGCTAACTCCCACTGCCTTCTGTCCAAATAACACCCATTCATGTCCCAGCATGCACCAAACACATACTCACATCCAATGCACCACACAACCTGCATTTATGGGCTTTAGAAATGGCCTGTGGGGAAATATGTAATTTAGTAACCAAAAAAAAAAAAGTTCCACAATTTAGCACACATCCCACTTATTGCTCATTCACACACAGACCAAAACGTTTCCTTAGGGAAAGATACAGAATACACACAAGCGCGTTCCTAATTTATTAATTATGTCTCCATACAGATAATTTTTTTTATGGGAGATGATTCAAATAATACAGTGTAAATAAATATAATAAAGCATTTGTTTTGCTTTGATTAAGATTAGTTCAACACTGCAATTAGTCTTCAGAGGCTAGACATATGTATTTGATGGAAGAATCCAGGAGGAGCTGTGGTGAGGTTTAAACGAAGACAACATACATTTATTCAAGGTATGCATCAAATGGGTTGTTTACAACTTCCCAAATCCTCGCTCTTAACTTAACGGATGTTACTCTCTGTGCTCCATCTTATTGTGTGGAGCATCCTGGAAGTAAAACTCAGTAAAACCCTGCCCACAGCATGTGCTGTTAGACGAGACGCACAACAGTTCGAGGCAAAGTTATTGTATTTGTGTAAATAAAGAAGAAAAGCACTCTTTGGATGGAAAAATGCAAAGTAATTGCTGGGAGACATGCCCCAGGTCTGGAGAAGAGGTGGACAGTGGGATGAAGGGGCCAATGTCCTGTGGTGTAAAATGGATCTGAGTGTATGTCTGTAAGACTGCGGAGAACTGGAAAACACAAGTGAAGTGCTATGAAGTCTGGCCACAGAACAGTTCCTCTGTGGATGTATCACTGTTATATTGATAATGTGCAGATGGTGGCACTAATAAAGCTCCTTGATTGCCTTTGTAAAGAAATCAAGCCAGTGGTTTGTCATTAACAGCATGAAATTAATACCATGAGTTATCAGGAAACCAATTTATAAAAGGCCATTTGAGTGCTGATCAGGTATTTGACATGGTCCACAAACATTTAGAGCCTCCATAACACTTCATGTCTACTGCCTCACTGTTAATGGCCTCATCAGGACATTCTCTACAGCTGTGAGTGTGTTTGATTAGAAGACATCAGCCATAACAAGCTGTTCGAACCCTCCCTTGTCACTGCTAATAGTGCTGCACAGCACTGTTGCTTGTTTCTTGGGTGGCACTTTTCCAGAAGAATTCTGGCCAAAACTCTTGTTCTAGTCTCAGCACTACAAGTTAAACACAGCAGGTCAAAGAGCTACTTTGTCACAGGCTGGCTCGTTCTTCTACTCCACAGCACAAATATACACTGATCAGGCAAAAGATTAAGACCACTGACAGGTGAAGTCAATAACATATATAAGGCAGCAGGTGAACATTTTGTCCTCAACGTTTATGTGTTAGAAGCAGGGCAAGAGTAAGGATTTGTGCAAGTTTGACAGACTGTGATTCCTAGATGACTGGGTCAGAGCATCTCCAATATTGAGTTCTTGGGGGCTGTGTTCCTGGTCTGCAGTGGTCAGTATCTATCAAATGTAGTCCAAAGAAGGAACAGTGGTGAACCGGCACAGGGTCATGGGCGGTCAATGCTCACTGGCTCACATGTGGAGAGCAAAGGCTGGCCCCTGTGGTCCAATCCAACAGCTTCTGTTGTTCAAATTGCTGAAGAAGTTAATGCTGGTTCTGATAGAGATGTGTCAGAATACATAGTGCATTGCAGTTTGTTGTGTATGGGGCTGCATATCCGCAGACCAGTCAGGGTGCCCATGCTGAGCCCTGTGGACTGCAGAAAGCTCCCTTCTTTTGTTTTAGCACAAGAATATACAGTATAAAAGAGCTTGTGTTGTGCCTGTTTGTAAGCTACTGGCTTCATGGCAACCAACATGGCAATGTCAACAATAAAATCATGCGAGTGACATGGATCTATACAACAGCTAGAGGGTTTGTAAGGCTAAAGCTAAACCAGATGTTTCGATTGATTGTTTTCAAGTGACTTTGGTCAAGGCAGTTTTCCATTAGCTCGTCGTGAGTCATGGCTCTTGACGATGATCAGCTCTGTCAGTGCCATTAATGAGGACTGTGACTCAACGAGCTTTGATTGCATCACTGAATGTACCGCAGTTCCTAATACACCTCCGGCTGCCAGCCCAAAATAAAAAGGCTGGAATTACACATCAAATCTATCAGTGTCAAATTTAGCCATGAGAAAGCCAGGCTCGGAGAACAACGTGTGAAATGAAACGCATCAGAAGCCGTAGGATCAAAGGCTCCAGGTAAAATCCCAGCATGCATCAGCAGTGACACCATCAATAAATAAAACCACAGACTCAAAAGCTGAGAGCTACACGTTCAATATTTCATTGTTCCTTCATTGTTGAGCAATCAGTGATAAAAGCAGCGGGCGGGTGAAAACTTACAGGCATATATATTGGATATTGACTCCTGTGATAAAGGTTTAACCTGCTCTCCCATACTGCACACAAACAGACAAACCTGAGTGGGTTTTGATTTTCAGAATGTGAAACAGGTATATTTATGTTTTTAAAAAGGCTGAAGTATTTATTAAAGCTGCGTAGTGTTGAGCCAACAGGGGGCAGAGATACTTCTCTTCCATGAATGGTTCAACTGCCAAGGCAGCGGCACCAACTTTTACAAGTAGAGATGTTTAAGACGGCAAGTTTGGAAGTCATTTTACTGCATTGCTCTTTTTTTAATAATATCCATAGTGTGGTAGAGCGCTTCACTCACATAATCTCTTGCCATATGCCACTGTCCCAGTGACAGGAAAGTTATATTGGAGGTTTCTGTCCAGCTGAGGATACAGTGTCAGTGATATAGGTATGATTCTACTGATCCCATGTCTAAAAACCAAGAAAATGATCTTGAAAACATAGATTGTAACAAAAAGTTAGGCAGGGTGGCTTTAAAAGAAAAATATATGAGAGCCATTCAATAGTAGTAAGTCAGTAACATGGCTGCCCCAGTCCCTCTGCTTTAAACCAAACAGAGAATCCATTAAACACCTAGGTCCAGCCTGTGTGAGCTGTGTCTACAGGGTTGAAACAGGTGTAGGGCTGCAGGAGACAGAATTCTGGTTGTTGTTGTTGTTGTTGTTGTTGTTGTGTTTTTACACTCTGACTGGTTCTATTGTTTTTTGTTTTATTTTATTACAAATATTTTTTTATTGTTAAATTTGATTTTTATAACTAAATATGTAAATACTGTTTAGTAAAGCATTGCATAAAATCACATAATCACATACTTGAATAAGTGACACTCCCATTGGCTGTTGGTCAACATTAAGTTAGACTGTCTTTTATTCCATTACCTAATTACTTAATAATTATCTAACTACTCCCATCTTAAAAGAAATTTCCATTTAAAAAAAGTAAATGTTAATATTACTTCTATGTCCTTGACTGTGTACTATTATGGCCTATTAGGGAGGCCATGGCTGTCTGATGTGGCTGTTGAGAATGGAGCAGCATGGGAACACTGACAAGATGGCTGACAGCTAGAGAGGACTGCAGGAGTGAGTGAAGAGGGTTGTGAGTGTCATCTGCCTGTTTCTCCATTTGTGTGTTGATGTCACATGCCTAGTGTGTTCTGCTTTGATTACAGTGTGCGTATACGGGTGTGCAATGACAAGTTTGACACATTCATGTTTGACATTAACAATGTTTGTGTCACACAGAGATGAAGCATGTGGTGACAGAATATGTAACAGAACGTGTTATTCCAGTTCCCAAAATCCAATCAAATGTCTCAATTCCTGAGCACTAATATGATTGAAAAGATGACACTGACAATCATAAAAATGCATTTTTGATGCTTAAGGTAAGAGGTGAAAGAGGAATGATCAAAGTGTGCTGTCAGAGAGTTAATAGTAACTCCAGACAAAGCATCGATTTTTAAATAAAGAAATAAAGGTTATCATGTTTTCTGAAACCTATGCACTTTAGGAAGAGCTTTAGGTAGAATGGCTTTTTGAATACACCTGCTCACTTCACAGGCACAGCTATGAAATGATCAATGGGTGGATCAAGGTCCATCCTCAACCCCCAGGCTGGTGTTGTGGAAACCTGGCGGCCAGTTAATGATTCCTCAGTTTTCTTCTCCAGCTTTTCACTGAAGAAAACTTTGCACAGTGCACTGTACACTGAGCTTCACTGGAATCCACTGGGGGCTATTTTTCACTGTGATTAGTTGCTCCTCAACACTCACATCATGTTCCCGCTTCATTGCTGTTTTGCTGTTATCACAGTAAACAATGGTCTCTGGAGTAATTTAATTTTATGAGAAAAAATGTTTCATGTTACCACAGTGATGCTGTATTTAAAGTCAAACACCAAAAAACAAAAAGCAGATAAGAACAAGGATCACTTTATCACACTTAATCACTGGATCTCAAGATGTTAATGACTGGATCACTTTGGCATGAAACACCCTGAAACATGTTTTTGAGCATTACTTCCCTCGAGTGTGGCAGTGCTCATCTGCCAAAGGCAGCAGCGTTTGCCGAATCCAGAATGATATTGTGCATGAGCCTTTAGTTCACACAACACCAGTATTTTCACAACACGAAAATGCAAACTTTTTATTCTGGCTGAAGAGGTGTTTTCATTTTGTTGCAGTTGCTGCTTTGCTTTAATGTAAACTGTCAGAACAGAGTCCTCCCTAAAAACTATGCCGTCATATATACACAACACCCATGTGCAACCAACCATTCTACAGAAGAGGGGGTAGCAGAAGTAGCAAAAGACAACCCACTCTCTACTGGTCTGGCATATCTACTACATTGTGAATGGCACAATGAATGGCAATGGCAGCAGCATGACTGTTGCGTATTCCTGAGCAATGTTTCTGTGTAAACAGCCTCTGATACTGAACAATGTAACAGCTTTTATATGACAATAACATTGATAGATTGATGCACATTGGTAAAACTAAAACATTTCAAGTTACCTTTACTTGGGTAAAAATGACTAACCATTTCACAATTATTTGCTACTCTTCAATTTCTTGTGAATGTTAGTTGATACTTGCTAATAATGTTGGAAAAACACAGCAAGACCTGCTTAAAATTATTTATATGCTATACTTAAAATAGACTTAAGCTGTTCTTTCTGTGGCAGTCGAGACTTCACTCTGAATAAAAAGAACGTCTCTTCTAAAGTTCCCAAACAGACAGATCCTCCGCTCTGATGTATGATAGCTGCAGGGACTTACATTTAAATGCTAATGCCTTCACGCAGCCAGTTGACTACAATCTCCACTGCAGAGTTAACACTCAGCATTTTCCTCTGTAAGGTTAGGAAGAGCTGTAGAAGAAACATTAATGCTGGATCACAAGTGTGAAGTTATGACGCAGAATGTTTCAGTCTGAGTGTTTGAGGTGCTGAAAGCTTAATGAGTACAATACTGAGCTGGACAACTAAGGGGATGCTGGGTTTCAGTTAAGAAGACCAGTAAGTGCAGTAAGACATGCTATCACTCTGCTATTACCAGGAGGTGCCCTTGAGCAACACCTGTCCTGAGGTGAACAGTGAAATTTCCATGCATCTTATATATCATCAATGTATAGTGTCGCTAAGCTGGTAAAAGCCACACCTTCCGTAGATATAGATGAACTAAAATCTCAGTGTATAATCCTAATGTTCTAGAACCACATCTTTAACCCAGGTCAGATATATCATATTGCTCCATTACAATGTAGGATGATAATGTTTGTAGTTGCAGTTAAACAGTAGATTGGCAGTTTTACAGTGCACGGCTGAACCCCTGATAAAGGACAGTGTTTATGACATTTATGAAAAACACTCAGACATATTAAGTTTGCCTTTTACATCTCTGAAACATTTATCTTGCATTTGTGTCATGCCTTGTGGGTAAGCTGATGTTTTTATGGAATCTAAACTTTGAACAAGCCAATCTAGTATGATTTGTAGCTGTTGCAGGGTTAACACTTTGCTGCAGTGTCACCTGCTTTCAGGTCTAGTGGAGTTGTGAAAAGACAAGACAGTGCTCCTCCTGATTGGCATGAGTGAAGTGTCGAACAAATTCTCTGAGACAGTCAGTCAGGATTGGTGGTTCAGTCATTACAGGTTTCTCACCACCTCTCACTAGCATTCAGTCTCCTTTTTCACATTTTCAAAGAAACTCAGATGGAGCTGGAGTGCAGAAGGGTACAGACAGTGTCATTTTTGATTTGTCTCGGTCTTCTCCATTTGTGAGAGACATCTTCTTGTCTTCTACTCAGGCCCTATCTCAGTTGTTATATCTGGTATGATTTTACACAAAGAGCAAAGAGGTGAAAAAAAACATTGTAAAAGAAAGTAACATTTACCGGCTTAGACTTCAAACTCCTTGTTAGGCTCGAGCTGGTTAGAGGCCTATTATTATTATAAATAATGATATGACAGTGATTTTAATGATTATTATTTTACTTCTTCTGCACCTTTAATCACAAATTTGATCCCATGAACAAAATTCAGGCTCGACAAAAAAATAATTTAATTAAAGGTCCCAAGGAAATATATTGCTCAATGGCGACCCCTGGTTTAATCAAATGACATTAGGCCAAGAGAAGGTGACAGTGACCTTTTTTAATCCTAAGCACACCAAATTTGGTAGATACATGGGCCATGTCAAGGCAAACAAAATATATTATGGCTCAACTTAACTCAAGGAAGTCGGCCAGCTTGGATTGAAGTTGAGTTCAGTCCCGTCAGATTTAGTACTCCTCATATTTCAACGAATTAGTCCTTGGGCATTGGACAGAATGAGCTCAAATTTCCTGAGCCTTATTTATAGAAGCTGGGCTTCAAAAGTAAGCTACACATTTTGAGTAAGTCTTGCTGTGATGTAAATAGGGGGTGAGAATTGAACGCTAATTTGACCTTCCCTAACTCCAGGGACGTGCACAGAAAGACCCCAGGTGGTGCTTCAGCAACTTCCCCTTTGCCCTATGCCCTTTAAGTGCCCTTCTGGCAAGCTATTAATCCCTTAATTAATTTTGACCCATGAACCAGGAAGCAGCAGCTAAAAACACCTTCGTGTCCATCTGCCTCTCGTCATGTGTGTTGCCCTCTCGTCATGTGTGTTGCCCTCTCGTCATGTGTGTTGCCCTCTCGTCATGTGTGTTGCCCTCTCGCTGCGGCTCTCACCGAGTCCAGCCCCCGCCAGGATTTCATCAAAGACGAAGTCACAAACCACAGTTCTGACTGACAGCTGTCTGAACTGCTCTTTGACCAGTTCTCGTCTTTGTCAACAATAAGCTCTTATTTGGTTGGTTGGTTGTAGTGAATGTGACACTGGAGCGTGTGTTTATGCCACTGAAAACAACACTCAATAACAAAGGATAGGATAGCCATTTATCAATCAACAATCAAAACTAGTAAACAACCTTCCATACCCTTTTTTAAAATAATGAAACATCAAAAAAAGAATATAAACATTAATATGTTTACGTATTATGGTCTTCAGTTTTGCCCTAAAACTAAATGATTAAGCCAGGTGTTTGTCATTAGCTATAGGCTACACAAGAGAACATAAAGGTAAATGGATGTGATTATAGGCTTGTTATCTAGGCTTGACAACATTATCCAACTAGCCAAATGCTGGTAGATTTGTGGCCAGTTGGATCTTAAAGGTCCCATATTATGCTAAATCGACTTTTCTGAGCTTTTAACCATGTTCTAACGTTGTTTCTACCTCAAACACATACCCATCATTGTGTTTTGTTTCATTTGCGCATGTTTGACTAATTTATTTAGTTTGAGCTACAGTCCTTTCAACGAGCTGTTTCACGCAATGACGTCAATATGTGAAATAAACCTCTCCTCTCCAGGAAGTGCTCCTCCACACTCCTCCTGCCCCTCTCTCCTGCACTGTCAACAAGTGCCGTGCTCTGCAGCTCAGACACAGAAGCATCGCTGCTACTGTGTTAGCTTACAGTCAGCAACATGTATTACTAACAAGTATAACTGCATAGCTCTACATATTGCTAGGCTACTTTATTATAGTTCTTTCAATACACTGCACAACAGCTACCATAGGAGTCTCCAGGCAGTATACATTTTTAACTTCAGTAGGCATTGTACGGTCATTTCCACATGTGCACCGATAAACAGAAGCAGTTAACATGCGCTATGCTACGGGCTACACCATAGAAACATACACAATAAATAGTTTCTCATTTACCAAGCAGAAACGTCTTGTAGAAGCCTTCGAGGTCTTTGTGTTTGCTCATGTTCTTCGAACTCAGAGTCAGACTCTGGGTCGAAGATATACGGCTCAGTTACTCTCAAAGCCATTGCTGAAAAAGTTATTAGTACGATGTACCGTGTTTACTTCAGTCTGTTTCCAGCGCAGCGTTAGCGTGACGCCATGAGTGGGCGGAGCCAACACGGGAGAGCTGAGCCTTAAAGTGACAGCGCCAAATCAGACCGTTCACTTTGGACTCATGATGAGAGCTCATCCAAACTGCTTGTATAAGATCATTATTGTGTGTTTGATGTTGCAAAACGTGATATGGTAACCTAAATGTATCCAAAATGCACTGTATAATGTTCAAAATAGTATAATATAGGACCTTTAATATTTTAATAACTAGCCTAAAGATTGGTTCTTCTGATGCCATGTCTGCCTATTTTAAAGACTGCTGTGTATTATATAGGCCTAAATCAGCACATTCAAAAAACTTTCTAAATATTCTAAAAACATTAATTGGCGAGTAACAGTGGCCAGTAAGCATAAAAGTTAATGTCAAAATTTGAGAAGACAACATGTATGCTCAGAGTGAAAAGAAGGGGGCACAATGCTTCAGTTGGTAGAGCAGAGCATCCAATAACTGGAAGGTTGGCGGTTCTATTCATACTGTTGTTGTGTACTTGGGCAAGACACTTCACCCACCTTCCCTCCAGTGTCTGTGGCACTGATGTATGAATGTGTGAGTCAGTTTGGTGGTGGTAAGAATGGGCAGAAGAGACACCCCAGGGCAGCTGTGGCTACAGAGGTAGTTTACCACCACCAGTGTGTGACTGTGGAGTTAATGAATAATGGTCTCAATTGTAAAGCGCTTTGAGTGCCTTGAAAAGTGCTATATAAAATCCAATCCATTATTATTATCATTGTATCTACACATAAATACAGGCCAACCACCATTCAGTCCTGTATTTGAATGTTTTATATTATATGATTAGGTTATTGTCATTAAATATCAATAGCTATAAAGTTACTCTCAGGTAGCTTTTAGTTGTAGTTTGACTGGGTTTCTTTTAAATTATTTATTCCACTAAATAACTACAGTGAAATTACTACTTATAGTTCATTCTGTACTAAGACAAGATTTTCACTTTTAACACTGTGCAGAAATGCTCTTTTTTCTTGGTTGAGCACCTGCCCCTCAAAATGTCTGTGCACGTCACTGCCCAACTCTCTGGATTTTGTCAGACCCCAGTCATGAAGTTGTGCACAATGATGCTATGAACACAATGATATACCGATACTATGGCTACATTTTAAAATGCCCTCCAGCGCCCCCTGCAATTTTGTGTTTTTTGTTCATTTTGCGCTTATTCAACCTCCCTTAGATCTCTCAAACATGGGCAGATTTAGTCAGACCCAAGAAGAAGTTGCACACAATAAGGCCCTGAACACACTGATATGCCAATATAATGGCTACCATTTGATAAGGCCCAGTGCCCGGTGAAAATTGAATCAGACTTTGAAATTTAGTTTGTTGTTGGCAGATGAAATTTAGTGCACACGTCCCTCATTGCCCCCTGAACTTAAAGTCACCCATCCATACCTGCAATTGTGTTGTAATGGCAACAACCGAATTTTGTAGTATAAATGAATTAGGTGGAAAAATGTTGTTTGTTCTACATTAATGAAATTTGGCACAGACATCCAGCGTGCGACCCTGAGCAAAAAACCCAATTGGGACGAGACCCTTTCACCAACCCTGTAAAATTGGGTGGGAAAAATATTATTATTTTTTGTATCGCATTGCTGTTTTTCATGAAAAGCAGTCCTCCCAAGGACCTAAGTCCCCGCGGTCTCAAGGGAAGGTGAGGGCCTTTAATGCTGCTAGCAGCTTACATTTTTTTCCTGTCCAAAATTCATTCTGCTCTTGTACCGTTATGAAGGGCTGAAGGGGCTTCACATAAGGTAAAGTTTAGAGAATTTGGTCTCATTGAGATACAAAACAAGGGCTAAGCAGTACAGGCAGAAGACACATATGCTAGTATTATTCAGATCACTCAGTTAGGCTTCAGTTGAGTTCATTTGATCATCTTACTAACAGTAACAACATCTATGTGCATAAAATGCAGGGGAAAAAATATGCATCAATGTCTAGGTCTATAAAGTGTGGTGCTATACATTTTATCAAAACATGACTATTCCATTCAGCATTCTATGTCTGCACTAGAACAATAAACATCTGAACCATCCAGACCACCTTGTCCTTGCTTTGTTGTCAAACCTAAAACACACCCATACCTGTAGACACACCACTGGGCAGAACATGCAGCAAGAGAAATCACAGGACATTTTTTAGATTAGGATTTTAGTGATTTGCTGAACTCACTAATCTTGTGAGAATCCTGCTGCTGCAAAAGATAAGTGTTTAACAGACAAGACCAAGATTATTAAAGTAGTAGTAAAAAGTAAAACGTAGTTCTACATTTGAGGACAAGACCTTAGTCTCCTATCTATGCCCCTGCTCTGTGTTCCTTTGGTCAGGCAGGAATATAGAATGATGCATGCCTCCTCCCAGCCACCAAGGGGAGAATGTTCATTTGCATAAGCACCCCAGAATAGAGCATAAATGTAACTACAAATTCAAATCTGCCAATAACAGGTGATGTTGGTAGAGTTTTGTCCCCTTCCAGATGTGGCCTAGTCATGTTCTCAAACGACAAATACTTGAGGTCAAAGTCGCTACATGTGCAACAGTATTTTAAAGGAGAGAAAAGAAAAAGCAAAAGGATGAAAGCTTAGACCATTTTATCCAACTAAGAACATTCAAAAATGGGTTATTTTGCAATTAAATTGAAGTGTGGCTCAGACTGCACTGTCAGTTTAAACAGGTCACCATTGTTTACAGCCAGAGCCTGCAAACTCAACAGCACGCTTAATATTCATTAAACAATAACTTGTTCTCTATGAGCCTTCCCTGTGCGTTTATTTCACACTCTGTTCCTTGTGCCATTCCAGATAAAGTATATTTAGGATTTTGATGGGTATCATGGCCTTACTGCAGTCCGCATGTTAATAATGTGACGCTCTCCATCTCTGTTGCCACTGGGTGCCTCCAGAATAAACAGGGGGAAATAAGGTGAGGAGAAAAACTGATAAATGCACAGAATTTAAAAAAGGAGAAGTGGGAAGTAAAGGATGATGAATTACAGCCGAGCAGAGGTGGATTTGTGTCTGGGCTGGGGAGGTGCTTTCTGTTCACAATGTGAGCTGCCTACTAATGACCCTCCATATGTGCCACAGCCATAAAGTGTGGGGTTGTGCTGTAGACACGACCACACGAACTGATATCAACTAATGACAAAGTGTAGAGTGTGTAAAACCTGACTGTTCCATAGAACCATCTGGAGACTTCCACCGAAGGGCAGGCGAAATCCTAGAGGTGATTAGGTGAAGCAGCTGACGGTAACCGCCTATTACCAGGCTATTGAATCCAATCAGAGCAGCTCCATGTTGTTTACTTAAGTAACAGTAAAACAGTGGCTTTGTTTTCAAACCTAAAACACACCCATATCTGTATTGACACACCACCAGGCTGAACATACAGTGAGAGAAATCACACTGTTTTGAGCAGAACAAAGAGGATTTTAATGATTTGGTGAACTCACTAATCGTGTGAGAATCCAGCTGCAGCAAAAGATGCACATTTCAAGACAATCTGACCACAAATGACCACAAAAAAAAAGACAAAAAAATAGAAATAAGACAAGTTTTACAGTTACCATTGAGGTGCAATAATATAAAAAAGCATCCATCAGTTGCAGTTATGATATAGTTCAAAGTCAGTAAATATGTTCTGCATTTGAGAACAGGACCTTTATTAAAATCGATACATAAAAAGTGAAGAAAAAATAAGTAAAACAAACAACACACACACACACACACAGACCTCCCACCCTCCCATCCCTTTCATCATCAAAGCCGCCCCCTCCACCACTACTAGGAATTGTAAAGAGTTGAAAATGGCTAGAGGAAGGACCCCCAAGCTTGCTTTAACACCCCTAGGGCTATATATTAGAGAACACCTGAGCCACTGCATGTCTAATGGTGGGGTGACATCTCTCCACCTGAGCAAAACAGTTCAGCACAGCAGGAGGGACACAAAGGCCTGCTTGTGGAGCTCAAGTGTGTCTGTTCCTCTGTAACTCCAACAGGCCCACTAGGGGGCTTGGTTCCAGTCAGGACTGGACTTTTGACTGTGGATTTAAAATCACTCAAAAAGAAGAGTGGTCAGTGTGATATTCAACTGTCCCAGTTTGGGTCAGAGCCTTATACACTAAAAAAAAAAATTATTTTTATTAAAAAATATTGTGATTTGGTATTTTTTCCACGTAAACCTGTGGGTAACACTTACAAGCATTTTTCAAGTTGCTATTCACTATTTCCAGTTATTTTTACTTACTGTACCCTGCTTTTGTATTTATTAGTTATAATATTTGTAATTGTAGTATAATGATAATATTTTTAATTTTAGCTGAATAATACAATCTGTACTATTTGAACAACAGAAGCTCAATGTTGTAAGTGACCAATGTCTGCTGTTCATTCATTAAAGAGCAAGAGTTTTTGCAGCTGGATGGATGAATACTTATTTGCCAAACAACATCTGAGAACTTCATATTCTACACTGCCATCAAACCTTTGGAACCTGGAAGAAGAACATAAACATAACGATAGTTTCAGAAATAATGTGAATAAAGTTTACATGTTGAAACAACTTTCTATAGTCAGACATATTAATGTTAGCAGCACTGAAACTATACATCAGCGTAAATGTATATCAACTCATATTAAATATGCAGCAGGTGGATCCCCCAGCTCTTAAGTTGTCTCTGTGGTTCTAGGACTAAAGATGAACCAAACGTTAAATGCTAAGTGTCAAATGTCAAAATTCAAAACGCAATCAGGAATAATCTAAAAATAATTAAACACTTGCAGAGAAGGCTGCTAGATGGTGCAGTCTGCAAGCTAACAATCTGAAACTACTCAACCACATCTGAGCATTCCCACATTTTATGTAAAAAAGTTAAGCAAAAGGAGGAAAAAGATAAAGCACAAAACATAATCACCACAGCATACAAAATGCTTTGAATCAACACGAAGTCTGCCATGTTCTGCTCTGTCTGAAAGATGCTCTGGTTCAAACTGAGAAGTAATGTGTGCAAAACCCCAAGAAACATTTACTTGACATTTGAAAGTTGTTCTTGTACAGAGTTTTCTTTAGTAAATGTTACATAGTCCATACATACAACACTGAGTAGCACATTGGATATTACCTTGAAATCTTAAGTAAAAGTACAAACATAAGCATTTCTTGTAAAAGTTATTCATGCATCCAAGTATTTTTTTCAGTATATCTGATATGTTTGTTTATTTACGTTTCTTTACTTTCCCCTGCATTACAAAAAAAAACAACAAAAAAAACAAAAACACATGGCCTCCATCTCAGTCAAAGCTAAGTTGGGGGACTATAATTCCTTAGATCATACTGTAGAGCAGTGCACGTCTGTTACATGTTTGAGATTGTGACCCACCTTGATATTTGGCTTTATGTTTTAATATGTGTGTATATTGAACATTAAGCTGCTGACAGAGCAGCTTGCATTGTGTGCTTTTATGCTTTGGGCTTTTCTTCTGTAAACCAGCCTGTGGATCCCAGATAGACTGTCATTTCCATTTGTCTATATTTTTATTATCTTATTATTTATTAAAATCCATGTGGCTATGGCTAATCCTTATGACCATGTCTTTGGGTGGTGGGAGGATGCCAGAGCACCTGGAGAGTTCTAAACATAATTCCATTTCTTTTTATCTAAATGATGCATTTTCTAAAGCCTGAAAATAACCCTTTCTGTGTAATGTAAGTCAGATTCCTAGCCCAGGACTTGTGCCCCCCACAAAGATCCCCTGTAGCAACTTGGAATAAAAAGTTGCTACATACAGCATAGTTCTATATTACACATTGCTTCCAGTTTCATGCCTGTCCTTGTTCCATGGGCTCTTTGCAGCTTTTATGGAAATAGGTTTGTAGTTGGTGGAAATGTGTAGATGTTTGCTACATAGACAAAGTAAGGGCCAAAAATATTATGACCTTTAGACTATTGCTGCAACACGCCACCATTTACCCATTTACCCAGCTGTAGGGTTTTGGATGATAACTGTTGGCTTTGACTGTAAACACATAACGTTCAAACATCAACCTTATCCATCCATACAGCCCATCATAAATGCATACAGTTTTCCCTTTGACCAAGCCTTGTATATTTCATTGACTGAAAAAAAAAAAAATCACACTTTATTAGTCATACATCTCTTTGAGTTGATCAGTTGAACCAGTGGTTTATACTCACTAACACATTTGAAGAACCAAGCGCAGTTCTTGCATTCCTCAGATAACATATCCATTTCCACGTTGCTGTTAACATGTATATGAAACAATATACTTATCTCCTATAGCGTGTGTGCTAATGCAGAGATGAAGGTCACTACTGCAGCTCAGAGGTCACACACAGAGGGGCATGTTATCTGCTTTGATATGGATAAGAGCGTGCACTTGTGTTCACTAGAGCACTGTGTGTAAGTGCATCTGCCCAACACTCACCAAACTCACTCCAAGCTGCTGAAATAATGGCATGTTTTATTCATGTGCTCTTTATCATGAATGAAGACGAGGACACAGCCACCACCATGAGAAAAAAACAAAGGGAAAACAATCAATCTGGTTTTTTTTTAAAAAAGCTTCAAGAAGAGAGCCCTGGGAGTAGAGAGAGAGCGCAGCAGAGAGCGTCTAATACCCACTGCTGTGACAAAAGTTCTCGTGAAGGTGTGAGGATTTTAGTCATTTATGTCTGTTGTTTAAAAGTAAAAATTGTAGTGAACACCACATGTCCACAAATTATTCAATAAGACAAGTCTGAGCAAGTTCTAGTCTATGTCTTTCTTTATTCAAGAAAGACTCAAACATAAGGCTTTTGTGAAATTGTACTTTGTGCAAATATAAATTTAATAAAAGCCATGAACAAGACAAGACGTGCAAGTTAAACAGGACATTATAACTGACAGAGGAAGCCTGCCCCATACTGTTGTTGGTGGTGGGGGGGACAATTATTTCCTACAATCATCACCACAGAATTAATTTGTTTATATATATATATATTTATTTTTTTTTAAAACAGTTTTGCATTCATCTTTTTTTTATTCACAAACTCATTACTTATTAATTCATTTTACGTTGTTTGTCCTGTTATGGATCGCAGCTGATGGAGCCTATCCCAGCTACTTTCCAGTAATGGAGTAACCTTCCATTTTACATGTGTTATTTTGGGCCCACCCTCAAGCATTCTTGAATATAAGTTTGTCTCTCTCACAGCCACTTGTTTTACTGAATGACTATGGGCGATGGTACATGAGCATCCCACCATCAATAAAGAAGAGTCAGCTATACTTTTGGTTTTGTGCTTTGCAAATTGCCTTTTTATTACCCAGAGAAACACTGCCCACACATGTACTCAGAGCAAACAGAGCTGACTGAAGCCTGCTGTTAAAGCCGCTCGGTGTAAAGCACAAAGAGAATTTGTTCACTCACCAAACAAAGAGGGCAGACATAAAAGCACACAATAAACCAACAAAATACATGAGTGTGCTTATCATCATGGCTATCTTTCATCGTGCATCTAACAAGCTTTATTGACAAAATGTGCCACTAGTTCAAAGAAGTTCAAATTGTGTTACATTTGTATTTATTTTTATGCAAGAAATACAAGAGAAAGACAATGAAGAGTACTATTCTGCCTGAGGTTTTACATTATTTAAGTGATTTAAAAAAAATTTGTTTTGTTTTTGTTGTTGTTTTGGTTTGTTAGTTTGTTTGTTTTTTGACACTGCAAAAATGCATGTAAACTGACACCAAAGCATCAAAACACCAAATAGATCATTACAATGAAAAAAAAAAACAGTTAAGTTTCAGATTTTTATACAGAGTAAACGATACAAAAATGATATTTCTGGTTAGCTGAAAAAAACTGCAACTCAATCCCAGCTGTGTAGCTGATGTAACCATTACAAAGCAACTATTTTAACTGAGTAGTATTTTCAATAATGTTGACTTGACAGTTGGAAAAACTGATTGACATTCCGTGCTTCAAGTACAGAAATGCCATCAATATACCTGTTTTGGATCTGCAATTTTGTTTGCCATGTGAATGAAAAAGGTAAACACAAATTATCCCATGGTCTGACTAGTCTTTTCTGATTGACTGACAGGTGTGCTACAAAACAATATGTATAGTATGTATGCAGCACAACATTGATATAGTTCTGCAAACTTGTAACCTCAAAAAACGTACACAAAACAGCACAACCGCCACAATTTTTTTTTCTCTAATATAATTAAATATTAAATTATGCATAAATTATTCAGTTTCAGGAAAACATCCATTAATTTAAAAAAACAACTGGCCTCTGCCTATATGTGGAAAATGCATACACAAAGTTTGCTGTGGACAAGGACCCACACTGAAAAAAAAAGTTGGTTTACAAATCTTCGAATTGCGTGGTGCATATGTGTCGGGTATACCCAGTCTCTGATGTCACTGCACTACAGAGAATATTCACATCTTTAATTTCTTAAATGCAACACATACACACTTAAGTAAGTAAACTTTGTTCCTCAATGGTCAAACATACTGCAAATACAAGTGTAGTTGTCCAAATGTATTTTCTATTTTCTATCTGACCCTCTTCAAATCTCAGCCTTCCATATCCGCACTTGCACTCACTCAGACAAAAACATCTGTGGATGTGTGCACGGCCCATTATGACTGCAGAGGTACAAGGGCTCTCCACATTCTTTGGCCTCCCTCGTCGAGTGTGTGGGAGGCTGCCTTTTAGTATTACTTCCTGTCAAGAGGCACATAACACCACATGTGTTTGAGAGCATACCTTTTGTGCATTTTATTTATGTGGTAGGATGCTGTCAAAAAACAAAATCAAAACAAGTCTTTTAGAAGTGTGTTTCCTTCCTATCCTCCATGTATTTGTGTTTGAGAGAAAGTGGGCTGGTGCCCTTGCTTTAATTGAAGCTCTCATGCTGTCAGAAATGGTCAAGTGGTCCTCTCAGCTAAATGACTGCACTGGCTCCAACAGCAGCACCGTAGCATGCATAACCATGTGTCTATTAGGCCCATATAAACACAATGATTACTAGAATAGAGCAAGAGAGTGGGAGGCTCAAAGAGGGTTGGCATTCAGAGCACTGCCAGATGTATGTCCCCTTTTCTTTTCCACTGTTAACTGTGAGTATCACTGAGTATCACTTCGTAGTATGATACATATCACAATATTCATGGTAGCTGATGTAAAAAAGATATACAGTATCTGCATCTGTAATGATGTATGTCAGTGTTAACCATGGGTCTCTAGTTTGTTGAATGACAGACAGTACACATTTTGTTTGATTTCAGAGGTGCTTACATTTATGTTTGTGTGATTTGACAACCTCAAGTTATGACTTTCAGTTTTGTTGAGACAACTGACATTTTTTATTACAAACAAAAAGACCAATGTGTGGCAGGAGCATATCATATCACAAGATTGAAGTTTGTATTCAATTGAATTATAGTGTCGATTCACGACAAAAGTCATCTTTTTAGCTAATTACTGTAAGACTTTGACTAATAATATTTGTTGCTGATGAAATAGTTCTGTGGAATTGTATTTATGCCCACATTTTGACAAAAGATTTACAGCATGCTGCAAAACAACAAAAATTCACTTGAGGAGCAGAGCTACATGAGTATATTGTATATTTGAATTGGCATATCAGTGACATCATTGAAAAGGAAAACATAAAGTATCAATGTTTTCTGTTTCTCTTATTTAAAGTTTGTCTTGTGCTAAACATGGTCAAGAACTGAAAGCAGAAATGGCTACAGTTTTTCAAAGGCCCATTCTTGAGTCTGAATTGCATAATGTAAGTATGTTAACTTTCTCTGAATTACTGCAAGTCCACTCAAGCCAAGACATTTAAAAGTCTGGCTTTAGTCAGACAAAGGCAGTAGCAGGAACTTCTGTGCCATGCAAACATAGTCAGTGTGTCAACTTCAGCCTCAGACCTAGAAACGTGTGGCTGAACAAAAAGTGTGATAGAGCTGAGGGGATACAATGAGATGCCCTCATTTCAAAAAACAATTCTTGGACAGCCCTTATTTCTGTGTAGCTCTTCTCCTATAGTTTGTTGAACAGAGCACAATTTGCAGTTTTGTTCTGGTCTCTTTATCTGAACACTCGTGCACTGGCTTTGTTTACACGACCTACTGATCTGCCATATTCAGATAACAGCGGGACAACACTATCTGTTGCAGGATATTAAGAGTTTGAAGAATACAAATGCACTATATTAGAAGGAAGCCCAAGGTTCTGTTTGAAGCCCGCTCTTCCCTCTGTAAACCAAAACAATGGGTGGCAGGACAAACAAACACTGCAAAAATTCTGACCCAACTCTGACATTGACAGAGATCTCTGAGCTGTAGCTGTTACTTTTTCATAATAATGTTTGTATTTACGGCCATAATACGTGATCCTTCTGTGGGAGCCAGGGACACAAACAGGAAAAAAGAGGGCAAAGCACACAAGCCTGTTTTGTAAAGTAGATGCATTTTGTCATCTGTGGAGGTTCTCTGACATCAAGGACATATGTAAGAAAAGGTTTTTCCATGATCTGGAAATATACTTAAAGATGCCTTGTTAAAAAAACTTTTCTTGATGCATTTTGTTGTTGAAATTGTTGAATTTGGAATATTTGAATTTGCCTTTGAAGGCATCTCTTGTTCAAAAGATATATTTAAATGAGGAGTGAAATATAAGTGTGTTATTAAATAAGAGCCATGCATTGTTTCAAAAAAGACTATATCCATATTTACAACTGATGGCCTCCCATTTTTTGTATGTAGATAATTAAATTGAAAAGGCCTCTGGTTTCTTAAAGTTTCTTCTTTTCAGTTTCATGGAAAACAGAAATCAATTTTACAGCAGATCATATAGTAAAAATATTTTGACCATAAAAAGTATCTGCCTCTTTCCTGATTTGTTATTTTTTTTCTCTATTTGTCACACATTTTTTTCAGATCATCAAACAAATTTAAATAGTAGACACTAGTAATAGTGACTCAAGTAAGAACAAAATGCAGTTTTTAAGGGATGATTTGATTTATTTAGGGAAAAAAGCTCCCCAAACCTACCTAGCCTTATGTGTGTAATTGCCCCCTTAATAATAACTGGTTTTGCCACCCTCAGCAGCCATAACTACAATCAGATGCAATTTTGCATCATTTTTTTTTTTTTTTTTTTAATCAGTGTATGAATGCGCATTGTGTTCTGCGTCCTGATTGGCTAAAGGAGAACTCGCGCATTGTGTTCTGCGTCCTGATTGGCTAAAGGAGAACTCGCGCATTGTGTTCTGCGTCCTGATTGGCTATGGGACTCCGTGTGTCCTGTACAGTACAGAATGCGTTCGACTTGCCATATTTACATAAATGTTCGATCGCTAGCAGTGTGACTCTGAAGTGCTGTATGTTTGCAAGTTTTCTCCCCGACAAAACCCACAATGTCGACGAAACGTTCTGCACCGACAAAGGCACCTGCGGTCGCACCCAAAAGACAGAGGAAGATGCTAAGGTTTGAACTTTGAGAGTGTTTAAACAAGAGAGAAATGTGAGAAAATGTTAATGCCTGTCTGAGAAAAGTGTATAAAGTGTGTGGTGGGGGTTTTACATTCTTAAATAAAGCTCACTACTTCGCCTTTCACCTATTATGGGTTATTTTTAGAACATAACCCCCACAATAAACGAGGGACCACTGTATTACAATATTACTACAATAATACTAATACAATAATCATAATTAAGAACAGAATTTCTAAAGAAACGCTGGCCAGTGAACAAAGTTTGTGGATATTGCTTTTTTATGATTCTAAGTCTCATTTATAACAAATCTGCTTAATGCCTCAGATGTTTACTGGAGCAACTATCATTCAGTATATAAATACTTTTCATTCAAAATGTTAAACTTAATCTACTTCATTCAACATATTCATAACTTCATTCAATACATTCACATTTCATTCAGTAATATCCGCAACTTCATTCAATATATTCAGACTATTCATTCGAAATATTTGACTTAATCACATCGATTTATAGATAGATGCTTTCGCTGAAACCCCATTACGGATGCATATTTGATACAAGAAGCCTCAGTGTTAAACGAGTGTAATTAGCATAATTGTCTCCCGGTCTCATCTGTGCTCTTTGTTCTCTCCTGTCTCCTCTCCTTTCTCCTCTGTCCTATCCTCTGTCTCCTTGGTCCTCTCCTATATCCTCGCTCTGTCACCACTTTCCTCTCTCTGTCTTCTCTGTTCTCTCCTCTGTCCTCATTCCTCTTCTGTCTCCTCTGTCCACTGTCCTGACCTCTTTGTGTGGAGTTAATACCTGAGGAGAGTATGAATGTGAGGGTAGATTAAGTAGGCCATCGCCACTGTTCAAGTAGAATTGAAACTATTTGTGTGCTATGAATGTATTATGATTTGCATTGCTCTTCCATCTGTGCAGGTAACTCACAGGTTTACATCATCATCTACTGCTTCATTGTAATCCCACTTTGCTTCTTGCAGAGCTCTTATTGTTCCAGTCACAGGTCTCAAAGGAAAAATACAACCAGCACTTCTGTCTTCACAAGGCGAGGTCAGTGTGGATGAGAAGGATAAACACACCCCCAGAGAGAACAGCATCCATTAGGAATGAGCAGTGCTTCTACCGTTATGACTGCTGCATCACAACGAGCCTCCAAGGCCCAGGCCAGGCCTTCTCTCTGGACAGGAAGCAGCTCAGAGGAGCTGACACTCAGAGGCTGAGCTGTAAAAGACGCATGTCCAGTATAACCAACAACAACATAGAAACGCACTAAGATACTGTTACTGACCTGGTTTGGGAGAAGAGAAAGGGCTGATTTGTCATAGTGTGCAAATAGTTTTCACAGTTTAATACACCCATGACCGGCTTGATACAATGCCTTTCAAAGTAGCACAGAAAAAAAAAATCTGAAAAGTTTTCACTAGTGGATTTCTAGAGTGGGGAATGTGTGTGTGATTGTTCTGCTGCCTCCACAACTATCTCCGGTCAGCGTTAGCGGTCGATGCTAACAGGAAGCTGACCTGTGCTGTATCCAACTGTGTGACCGAGCTGTGGTCAGCAAAGATTGTAAAATCAATTACTAATTACACTCCCAAGACTCCAAACATACACAATTTAGAAAAGACCATTCTCTGGGTCTAATGGGTGTGTGGGCAAGGCTTCTTGTCCTCAGTGGAACATTTTAGCACCCTATGTGAGTTCGACACAAACAAATAGACACACAACCATTCAGAATTGAAGGATGGTTCCAACATATGCTGGGGACCAACTACATTTGAAAACGTACTAATAAGTAGTATAGGAGTTTAAAGCCCACCTGATTTCAGATAAATGGTTATGATTGGTCAGCTGAAGGTCAATCGGAGGGGTGAAAGGGTCTGGCTGGCCAGGCTTTTTGACATGTAAAATGACATACAGTACAGTGCAAAAGTTATAGACAGGTGAGATATCCAGTTAAGTAAGAATGCAGTGAACAATATACATTTTCTTTTTTAATTCCAGTTTGACCTGGTTTTGTCTGGGATTCTCCAATTTTTTAACAGAATCTGAGACAGTGGAACTGTGAGAACCGTTGAAGTTTTGAGGCAAAGTCACACAAAATATTGATTTGATTTAGAATTTTCCTCTGTTGTTTTACTTTGCATTTTGTAAACTATCACCAGACTACAATTTGCTTCACTTTTTATATCGACATTTCTGCGTGTATTTTAAAGGATGTGACAATTTATGAAAAAAGTGTGTAAGAAGTTATAGAAACCAAAATGTCTTACAAGTTTATGTTTGGTCAGAAACACACTTTTTAAACAATGTACCACAACTGTCATTAACACTTTGGGTTTCTATAGATACTCTGTGTGCGACCATGTTATACTTAAATTCATACTCATAATGACTCATTATGGTGGTTTTCCAAAAAATAATAATTAATGATGGTAATTAATTGTTTGAACATTTGGATGTGCACAGAGACAAATGTCCACAGCTCAACAGTCCCTCGCTCATGAACTCTGCAGCTTAACTGTGACACACAGCAGGCAGCAGGTCCCGGCTCTGATGGGCCCATGATCACTGTGTCCCGGTGTGAGGGGTAAGATATGGAGATGTAGGCAGGCAGTGATTTATCATTTTGAAGGGCTGCAAAAGAGTTAGGAGTGAAAATGGAAGCAGAAAAGAATGTTAGAAAACAGTGTTAAAAACTGTAAACTATAAACAGTCATAAAATGGGTTTTAGTCTTTTTTTTTGTATTGGTTGATGAGGCATTTATTATATGTGACAAAAAGATTAAGCCGGTCATTACTCGGTTTATGTCCTTTACCAGTGACTCCCAGGGGTGTAATTTGTGGTAGGGATGCTAAGGACATGTGCCTACCAATATCTAAAAGTGGCTAAAGTGTCCCTACCATTCAATCAGGTGCATATAAACTGGGTAGGGACAGTAGAAACCTGTTTTTATAACATCAATGTGATTAAATTTGACTACATATTTTGCGGCCACATATTCTCTCATAGTTTCTAGTCTCCAAAATATCAAATGTGTGAGAAAAGAAAACACCCCCGCCTCAAATGGTTTGATCCTGCCTTTAACACTACTGCTGCCTTGCTCTCGCCCTCTCCCAGGAGTTAGTGTGATGGAAAAAGCTGTTGCCTCAACCAACACACAACCTTTTACAATAAACTGTTTAAGTCTATATTGTTGTGGCATGGTCCTTGCTTGTAAAGGAGCTGTAGTCATAATCTGCTTTGTGCATAAAACCACAGCCTATGATGTCTCTACCAATGTACACATCAAAGTTAAGCCCTTGGTTACTCCTTTTTTAGTGATTTTACCAGTGCTACTACTGAATGGTCAATAGTTTTATGAGCACAACATTTTTTAGTGCTTACCAAGGTAGGGCAAATATTATATTTAGCTGCATTTTGTTCATGTTGGGGATTGTCTTAGGTCTAGTCCACACGTAGCCGGGTATCTGGGAAAACGAATATATTTTTATGCGTTTGGGCCTTTCATCCACACGTAAACGCAGTATTGCGTCACTAAAAACAATAATTTCTGAAAACTCCGACCAAAGTGAAGATTTTGGGAAACTTTGTTTTTGCGTTTGTGTGTGTACATAGGAAAACAGGGTTTTAGGTTCCCAAACGTCACAGTCTGCGACAACTCATGCATCAACGTCACATGTGCGACCCTTGTTGATGGCAGTCAGGGGTGAACAGAATGAATGCATTTTGTTGGTTGTTGCTGTTTACTTTCATGCAAACGCTTTGTGTTTGCCAGTTTTTACAAGCGCAGCTGCTTCATTACGTTGAGGAGCAAACGAGAAGGAGCGCTCTGAAGTGATGGCAACAAACAAAAGTCATTCTGATTGGCTAGCATGGGTTTAAGTTTCACAATACGCTGCCACCTACGGGATTGGCATGTGTACATCAGCGCTGAAAGGCGTATTTATGCGGGTTCGTGTAGATGAAAACTTTTTTGAAAACGGTCTGATGTGTACGGAATTATTTTTGAAAACGGGGGGGTGTATTCATTTTTTTAAATACCAGGCTACGTGTGGACTAGGCCTTAGTTTGGACCTGTTCATGTTTGGGATCGTCCTGATTTGTTAAATCAGTGAGAAGCTGTTCATTGTAAAAGCTTTATAACACTGATTCTAGATTGAAATTATGATATAACAGTAATATTATAGTGTACTGCTAATGACTTTTCCCGCCTGGTGAGCACCGTATAGAGCCATGGCACAAAGCTGACACATGTTCGTGAAGTGCAATTATAAAAGGTGTGAGGTCCAAGTGTCATAGACTTCATCCAACACATGTAATTAAACTCTCACACAACAATTGCCTGGGCGTCAAGAGTTCAGCAGAAAATCACCAGTGCAGTGGAGATCTCTCTCAC
Source organism: Rhyacichthys aspro (assembly GCA_036850595.1). Lineage (NCBI taxonomy): Eukaryota > Metazoa > Chordata > Actinopteri > Gobiiformes > Rhyacichthyidae > Rhyacichthys > Rhyacichthys aspro. The sequence goes on from CM072162.1 coordinate 2,054,398, forward strand.
AGATCAATTCCTGCTGCTGCCATAGTCTACAGTCAAGAGATGTGGACACACTGAGGTCTGCCTATGAAATGAGAAAAAATGAGCAATCTATTGTGTGCTACTACTTAAAAGCTATAGTGACAATCAAAGTTTTTTCTTTGCACGTCAGTGATTTGAGCATTCCATAGATTTAGCTAAACCCAAGCCTGAGAAGAGTAATTGTTAGCTAACATATAAATATTTCATATTTTGTGACTAGAACTACTGTGTATTTTCTCTGTTCTGCTCCGTGTTTATTCTGTGGGTGCATTACATCTGAACATCCCTGCGAAGCTGTGCAGTTTTGTGTTTGTATGTAATGAGATTGAGCTGACTGTCAGTTCAGCCCCAAACCTTGGGCAGTTTGAGTAAATAGGCCACTCCTTGCCACACAATCACAAATCAGCACCTTACACAAAATTATTCAGCTCAGTAGGTCTGTCCCTGACAATGGCAGGATGTGGTATTTTAATGCCAGACACAGTTGGTGATGTTGACAGAACTCCAAAAGTTTGTCAGAATCCCCCTTTGTTATCTGCATCCTCAAAGATGACATTTGAGCAAGGCACCACAGAAACAGCCACCTCCTGTGAGCTCACATCCCAACAGGTACACAACACACAAAAAGAACAGTGTAGCTTCAAATAACACAAACACTTATTTGAATAGCTCAGAGTTTTATACTGACAGAAGGGCCTTAGGCATGTGCAGAGTACAGCATGAGAGCCTGATATGAGGCAGAAAACATAACAAGCATGAGCATTTCAAAGTCATTGGCATTTGACCATCTGAGTGCCCTAAAACCAGAAAATCCATCAATCTTTTCCTGCTTATGTGAGGCCGGGTCGCGGGGGCAGCAGTCTAAGTAGGGACGGCCAGACTTCCCTCTTCCTAGACACTTCCTCCGGCTCCTCTGGAGGAATACCGAGGCATTCCCAGGTCAGCCGTTGTCACAGTCCTTGATTTAATTCTCTTCATAAAGGGCTTCTGAATCTGCTCTTAGAACCTGTTACCTATGCCCTGTTTGCCATGGGAGACCCTTCCAGGGGCATGTACCCGGACAACATAGCTCCTAGGATTATTAGGTAATTTATTGAAGAAGAAAAAAAGAATTATGAATATCTTCTTTCTATCTTCTATCTATCTTTAGTCTGGTTCCACTGTGAATGTGCCGGTAGAGGCTGTGTTGAGCATAAAAACTTAATCATATTTTCCCTTTCATTCTTCCGTATGAAGTGAGGATAAACAAAGCCTAAAGGAAACTCTCAAATACAATGCTCTTTTGTGTGTAATTCTCCATTCTCTCTTTTCCACCCTCGTGTGAGTAATGTAACTGAGGCTTCAAAGAGCGGGTCTGTACAGTGGAGCAGAGCCACTCACAAGTCCACACCAAACTAATTATCTGTGCCTTCATCACTTCATTGGTGTAATATCTGCTGTAAAGTGAGACAGTGTTTATGCAAGTTGATTTCATATCACACACAGGGAATGGCTCTGAAACTTGCAAAACATATTTTTCTTACAACTGCATGGTAATTGTCAAAATAAACTTAAAAAAAGAGATTTTTGTTTTTGAAGCAATCTGAGCTTCTGTAATGTTCTCCCACTCAGATTTCTACAAGAGTGCTTTTGTTTTAGGATTTTTAAGTCACTGCATTTCACATCTGGAGCTGATCGTGCAGACACTCTAGTGACGTCTCCGGGTCACTGTAATGTGAGAATGTTGTCAGTAGTCACTCCAAGGTCAGCTGATAATGCTTATGCCATGCGTCTGAAGTCTCCGCAGCTCTTTGTACTTTCTACTATTTGAAGAAACAGCTCCAACATGACGTCATTCAATACAGAGGCAGATCACTGTGGAGGGTAATGAGGGGCCCTGTCCAAGCTTGGCCTACTGCTGTAACCAAATACTCAAAATAATATTGAAAAGTAGTCCAACATCTTAATGTCTATATTTGTAACATTATATTACTTATACAGAGTTCTTTATTATATGTTTTTAGATATGTTTCCATAGATCTGAATATGCATTTTTTTATATGCATTTTTTTTATTATTAAAAAAACTGTGAATTTTATTTTTATATACAAACATGTATCAAAAACTCTTATTTTGGATGTAGTTTCAAGAAAAACTTTTTTTTTGTTCTCCTCTTATTTTTCCTTAATTTATTAGTGCTGATATACATTTTCATCTTTGTTACAAAACATATTCTTTAGGATGGCAGGTGGGGCTTGAAAATCCACCCCCCTCCAAATTGGGGAATGGCAGAAAAAGTTTGAGAACTACTGAAATAACTGCAGTTTCAATATTAGCCCATTAATCACCGTCTCCATGAAGGAGTCGGCTCATTAATTTGTTAGCTTTATGTTAGCTCAGTCATGCTAATTAAGCATCATCCCCTTTTCTCAGTAAAACCACCCAGACAAATAATGTTAGGGTGGAGTCCATTTTAGCCAAAATGACAAAACTTACTTTTACACATAGGTTTACTGGAGGAACCGACTGAATTTCTCTACAACGTAATGAGATTTTATTCTTTGACTTAAAAAACATACCATTTGTTTTCCCAAAAATTAAGTTGAAAAATGGACTGATCAAACACAGTGTGGTTTGGATCACCTCAGGCTGAGAGTTAACCGAAGAGGTGAACACAAAACCATACCAACAGACTATCCCATGATAGACGCAGATTTTAGAATAAATTCCAAGTGTTTAAAAATCTGATCTTGCAGCATGAGTTTTAATAAAAAGAGAAACAGAGTGGTTTGGCTAATATACTTTTGAACAACCATAGACCATGAGAAAGTTCCACACATGGCACTCACAGGAGGCCGTGAACATTTGACAGCAAAGCCAACGGCCATCTCTTTCTCTCATTTCACTTTCAAAACAACAAATGCAGCGTCTGTTCATATTTATCTGTGAACCTTCAAAGCTCCATCAGCAGCAGGAAGTGGCAGGACAAAGAGAGAGGATGAAAGACAGGACTTGGAGTGCTGAGGATTGGATTTATTAGAAAGAGTTGAATGGCTCCCTTTTGGTTTAAAATGATGAAATTGGCCCTGTCGCTCTGATGAAATGTGGTTGAAGTAGAAAACACTAAAAGACTACTGTGTGTAGAGAGGGTTAAAACACGCTTTAGATCAACAAACACAGACAATACCATCTTGTCAGCCCAATGCCCCTTCTGCAGTTCGGAAACTACTACTAACAACAGAATCAATTCGTTAGCTTTTTTGTTTTTGGCAATACATTTAACTGAAATGTAACATCACTTTCATCTTTGATCTCGTTAAAGAGAGATAGCTATTGCTAATGTCAGAAATCAGAATTATTTGTGTATATACTGTCCTTGCAACTTTAACAAACAGAGTGCACTCAAAACACACGTTTATAAAATACATTCATATCAGCACCTGCAAGATGCCAGCAGTTCAGTTTTTTTCGGTGCGAGTTGTGTGGTTGCTCTGAGCTCCCTTTAGAGAGAGACTTTTATGTTCATCTTGGATTCCACTTGAAAAGTATGAGACTGAAAATTGTGTTTTCGTAGGGTGTCAGTTTCAAACCAACTTTTATGGTTTGTTTTTTGCTGGTTGGTTTTGATTTGAGACCTTCTGTTCTACAATCTGGGTACCCACGTGGTAACAGACGTTTTTTATTTTTTTTTAGAATGACACAATACACACACGATGGGCATGCGTGATCAGCTCCCTGGTCAACTATCTCAATGAGGACCATGAAAAACTCACCAAGGAATATCTGGTGAGTCTTGTCATACAAATTTTTGACTTGCATGCATTGATTTTTGGCTTTGTTTAAATGTTTGCTCATAATGTATCAGACAAAATGCTGTACAGGACTTGGTTTATAGTGTCAATTTCATATTTTGCAAAACAACTTAGTTTTTAATGATAGGTATTATGGATGAAAGGATAAAAATGTGTGCTTTATGATCACTCTCCGGTCTGTGGTGGTCAGACTTCTTATTTACAGGGGATACCAACACATTCTGTGATGAACATATGTTTTAAAGTTGCTGCGTGTGTAGCATTCTACCAAGGATTCCTTAGAGTCCATATAGCCTTCCCCTACAGAATTGTATGCAGATTATGTAGTTATTTTGCAACACATTGTAATATGCATTATAAATTGTTTCTGGGCAGTAGAATTTCTTAATTTCTGTCTTGAAATAAAATTGCAATCTTGCCTTACTCATGGACATGCCTTACTTTTCTCTTCCCTTCGAACTCTGATGTGGAGGCCCAAAGTTTAATGGACCACACAATATTTGGAGTCTACGTCGTCGTCAAAGAAGGCGCAGAGCTGGGAGAGGAGGACATTAGCGTAATCATCGAAGGTGTGGAGGTCCTCAACGATTTGGGTAACATTGTTTTGGCTTGTGCCCTCCTCTTTGGACTCATTCACTGTTTAAACTTGCAATACCCACCACAGTTGAAATGCACCTTTGAGGTAATCCAGAATTTTTTTTTTAAACTGGAAGGACAAAAACTTCTCCCAAAGTGCAGTTGCTGCCAAAACAATCTCCTAAATGGTTCAGACCTGCTCATGGCAACAGACCACTGTGAACTAGTTCACAGTGCATTTCTTTTACATTTCATTTGTTCAAGTATTCGAAAGTAAGGATCCACCAATACTGGTACTGGTATCCAGAAAACTATACTGGATTGTATATTAATTAAGACATGGTTTAAATATCGGCTAAGGGTTAGGCCAGTCTCTGACGAATTAAAGAACATTTACTGGTCAGCATCATGTGTTTCAACGTCGATAAAGTTTGCACTTTTGAGTTACTTGGATAACACCAGCAATTCATTACATTTTAGAACGTGTTTGATATGTTCCTGTTGTGTTAAGTTGAGAAATCTCTTTTTTTTTTTTGTCTCTGCACTGGTATTGGTTGATCAGGTATAGACAGCTACCCAAAGCCAAAGTATCATGTATTGCTATTGAAACCACAAAAAGATGGATTGGTGCAAGATGAAGTGAGATATAACCCAATAATCAGCAGGGAATTGTTGAAGATCTGATTAAAATGAAATATTAATGAAATCTTTAAATTGCACTTTATTTGAATGCATGTAAATTGTTGGTTTTGTTGTATTATTTGGAAAAAATGTACCTACCTGTACGTCACATTTTGCATTGCAAAAAATTGCAAAGGTTTGCACTGTTGATTAAAGGTGGGAGAAATATCGTCTACTTTACTAGATAATATTAAAATTGCTCTTTTGAGGATATGCAAAATGTTAATATCGAGTATAATGTCAATAATTTTGAAAGCCAACTAATGCTTAAAGTGTTGGTGAGCTTTTAAACAATTGGCTAAAAGTGATGTTTATGCACCTTTGTGCTTTATTTTACTGTCAGTTTCCTTTTTGGGCAATACATGAAACTAAATCACGGCGTCTCACTGCCAGTGCAATGGAGCTGGCAGATCTGGTACATTACAGGCTACAGGAGACCTTACTGTTAGGTTCTTCCCTTCCCCAACAAACTGATATATGGAAAATAGAACATCAAGAATTGCAAAAATATAGTTTGACTATCGTTATCGGGATACTAAAAAAAATATATAGGGACGTTTGTTTTTGTTAATTTACTAAACACTGGTTGGAAATGCTCCGCTGGTGCACAGTAAATTAAACAGTAGTTAGTTTAGGTAAAGCTAAGAGAGCTTGTTGATCAATAGATAAGGGTATAGTCACAGTTTCTGCTGACACGATATTGATAGGACGTTTAAGTTGAATATGAGAAATTCATAGGGTAAACAGGTGGCATGGTAAAATCTTGTTCAGCCAACATTTTATTTTTTTGAGTGCCTGCTGTAAGTGCATTTGAATGTGAGTGAAACATGGCTCCAGCCCGCAGGCATGGCAGGAAGGAGCAGGCTACTATCATCAGTGCTCAATAATTCATATGAAGCACACCTTATTATATGTGGCTCCTACTCACAGTGTACACAGGAGTGGTGCTGTTACCACAAGCCAACAGCGCCGCTCTCACTGCCACAAATTCCTGGCACTGGAGAGAAACATTCACATGCATTAATAAAGGAACTGCAAACCAATTTTCCATTAATCCATGATGTGGAAGGACCTAGGTTTGGACATGAGTATGGAAATTCATATTTGTTGTCAATTTGTGTAGTGGAAGTAATGAACACAAACAATCATTTTGAAGATCGACGTCATAATATGCAGGAAAATAACACGGCCAAATAAAAAAGGGAATGGCACCAACAAAAGAGGTTCAGTGACTTGTATTTCTTTAAGTAAAGTCTTCGGGTTTCCAGATTCACACCAAACATCATCAACACAATATTTAACAAAGACAGACATTGTAATATTGTGCCGGCCTACTCAATACTCTCCTCTGACAGTGAGGTTAGACCTTGTTGTAACACATACAGAATAAGTACAACAAAGAGCCATGTGGCTTCTGAAGCAGCCTTTTTCATGAAATATTATGTACTGGTTATTTGTAGCATGATAGATCCTGGTGCTTCTTTGAGACAGTGGAAGGAACTCTGAATCTGAATAATGGAAGAATTAGTTTATTGTAGTAGTCAATAATTATTTAATGTTATGTCAAATAGCACTGATATTTAATTCAATTTTGTTCATATAGCCTGATATAACAATGATTGCCTCAAAGAGCTTTACAAAGACAAGGCAGCAAATAGACAAACGGCAACTTTGACTGGCTGAGGGCCAATTTTTAAAAAAGTCTTTGCCAGCCTCTTTGAAGGGTCTAGGGGTGGCTAAGATTGAAACCCACATACCACGTACACAAATAAATAAATACTGTAAATGAGAAGAGAGACGAGAGGCAAAAGGGTGGAGACAAAACATAAAAAAAATAGATAAAATGTGATGATAGCAATGATAATAACATAACATACGTACAAGTGATAAAATAAATATTTTTATTATGAATTCATTGATAATGAATTGAATTGTTTGTTGCGTGAGGGGCGAGAGGAGTCACAAAAAGACTGTGGTTATGCTACAGATGAGGGCTTCAATTTTTGGGCAGGACTCAGGAGACTAGCTCACAGGGTGAACTCGTTCCCTCATGGACTTTTGTGCCAAGATTTGATATTGAACTGTTCTGCCTTTGACCCCTCTTCATGTGTCTACAATCACCCGTTAGTCAGTTAGTTGTTGATTATTCGCAGCCCCAGACCCATGCTATTAAGGGGAAGTAAAAATGAGTAAACTTCACCATGAGGATAAAAAAGCCCACCTTCTCCAGGAATTATTGGCTGTGGGCCAGAATTGTTCTGCGGGATGGTGGTTGCTGAGCCCTGCATTAGACATTTCTTCAGGGTGAAGAAAAACTAAAAAAAAAACAGCCAAGGGGAAAACTACAGGAGAGACTTTTCACACCCCTCTAGCAACGCTTTTTCAAAAAAAGCAGCAACACATCTAGCGTCTTTACCTGGTGTTATTGGAGACTGTAGGTATACTTGTTTTTACTTTTCTCAACGAGCAGCGGGTTCTGCTGTGTGCCCCTCCCCAGTCCCAAAGCACTCACAGACGGACTAGTCCACTCGCAACAGTCCCACTCAGCTGCATCAGAGCAGAACATGTTCACCTCTGTGTCCAGAGCAGGAATATATCAGTAGACCAGAGACTCACACAGCTCACACACACACACTCAGTCACTCACTCGACCGTGAGTGTCTCTCTGAGAAATAAGCTAAACATGTAGCTGGCTAGCTCTACATGTCTCAGTCTAAACTGTTCACCCAAAAAATACAGAAAGGAGTGGGAGTCAAACCCTGACTCCAAGCGCTGGATGAAGCCGTTTATTGGAGTATATGAGTGCATACTGCCTGTATGGTAAGGCTGAAATCTATGTGATGTAACACATGGCAACTCAAAATCATACCCAAAAGGCTAAGGCTAACAGTTCAACCTAAAACAAGCTATTTATAAAACTGTTTGCTTTTCTGTGATATGTTCAGAAAAAATTTACTTTATTTTAATGTTCATTCTTCAATAAATTGAAGATAAATGTAAAACTTGTCTGCTTTGTTGAGTAAGTGGTTTTGATTAATTAATTATAAAGCAGTACATATCATTATTGTATTGAATTGAGCCATACTGCACTGTATCAAGGTATTGTATCGTGAGCTATGTATCGAGGTAAGTATCATATCGCTATATCCTAGATGATACCCAGCCCTATTAGATTATCAGTGATAGTATACTTTCATCTGATAAAACCACAGCTGAATTATTGCCTCTCACTGAAGTGAGCGGATGTAGGAGGTTCACCACTGAGTGAACGTTAGAATTAACACCAGCAGAAATATCTAAGACAAAACAACAAGCTGCTTCTGTGATTCACGGTTTTATTACACTTCTGTGGGTTGGTTGAAGAATTGGTAGATGCTTCTTTAGCCTTGTTACGAGGCGACAGTAAGCTAACACAAATGCACATTAACCAGTAGCAGGAAGCAGTTCGTGTGAGCGGGTAAGCGCCAATTTAACTCACGAGTCCACAGTAACAGAGCTGGTCCATGTTGTTTGTTTTTACTGCTGCAGCGACATGACAAGCTTCTGTCTGCTTTGTTCTGCTGTTGTTTGAGTGCTGTTCATGATTTGACTGACTGGACTCACTCACTTAAGCTACACTGCCCCCTGCACTTCCTCTAGAGCATTGCTAGGGGTATTAAACATGTTAAATGCCTTGCATTCTATGGTAAGTACATGAAAGTATGCAACGCATCAACTGCAAATATTCACCTCAACGATTATGTCGACTAATCGTTGCAGCCCTGCTTCGCAAAGTAGAGTTACTTTGGCGGGTCCTAACTCTGACCTGTGCTTGTTTTTGTTTTGACTGACATCCTACATCCTCCTACTGTTTAGCCTCATGTTTTTGTTTTGTCACATTTATACAGAGGCAAAACCTTGACAAAGCTCGACACTCCCCTGGACCTGATCAAAACTCATAACAGCACCATCCGTCTGTTTCTGCATAAAAGACTTGTGTAGAGGATGTGTCATTTGCCTGACTTTATGGAGCCGCAGTTTTATAATAAAGTTCTATCCTCTGCAGGCACAGTTCAAACAGCCCCGCTGCACTTGTAATGTAGATTTTGGCAGCGACAGCCGGCAGTGTTGGCATTGTCTTTGGGTAGACAAGCAGTAAACAGAAGCAGCAGTTGTTTTTAATAAATAGCAGAGACAGGGAAACAAGGCCCTCGAGATTTGGAAAGATACAGGATTTATTGCTTATTCAGCCACAGCGGACAGGACTAAAGAATAATACAGTGACGGATTTAATCCAACTTTGAATAAACTCCACGTAACAAGAAAATACTCATAAGCATCAGAAGAAAATGTTTATGTTTATTATTATTTACATTGCAGATTTTCTTTATACCATCAGTAATGTTTTCAACCGGGTCACACCTTTTTGAGGTTTGGTAGATGGACAAGCTATTAAAACAGACTTTCACATTGGAGACAGAGTTTGGCTATTTGGTGAATTTTGCTGACTTTGTGCATATTATACAAACCATGCTGTGTTTCCAGAAAATAACAAGGGGTGTTTAACTGCAATAGGTGTTAATACCTTATTTGTTTTTTGTTTTTTCACAAAATACTACTAACATAAGGCACAAGAATGATGCAGGACAGGGCAGCCATTAATTCCACTACAATGAACTAGTTCACACTTACTAGTTCACACAAATATATTGCAGAAAATCATGAGTCAGAAAAAACGACAAATGTATGCCACTAATACAGTACACACAGTTTTTATTTTGCTTTTAGCTTCACTGCTTTTAATTCTGTGATGTCATCTATAACTAAGTCTTTAACATACGGCCCATTAAAAGATCCACTATAACACTGTTACATTATGTTCAACAGCCTCAATATAGGTGGACTATCTCCTGTATGGAACAGTAAATGACATTTGCTAAAAATTAAATATCACAAACAATACAATAATTCAATATATATTCAAAAAAAGTGAATGCTTTGAGTTATTTCCAAACTGCAGAAATTTTGTGGTTGGGCAGACGTGGTTGTTAAGTGTCTGCACAACACTGCGCTCAGGGCATGTGCTCCAAGGTGAGGAGGACATTACTGTCGCACAAAGCCAACACAAACCCACATTAAGAGAGTAAACAGCAGCAGCTGAGTCCTGCCAAAGATGCAATGTGATGGGAGCACCTGGGGTAGCACTGCTTATGTTGCTGTTCTGTAAATAAAAGTCCAGAACCAGTTCACCAGAAGGACTACACCGAGCCAAACACTTAAAATCAAATACTTACAAAGTGTATGCGTTCACATCTTATGCCATAAAAACACAACTTATATAACTTAAATAAAAAGGTACTGATGGAAGCACAGCATTGTAGGAACAATCAAAACTGTCCACACATTATAGAAAATGAAACTAAAACGCTAGTGGGACACATATCAACAAATGGGTTTGTGTGGCAGCTGTTCCAGTCTCACATTTGCATGCAGTCCCAAGGGAATGTCTGCGGCTCGTTGTACATTTGGTAACGGTTTCCTGAGTGCAGTGGACGCCCAGCAGGCTCGACAGTGGATGTGTTCATGCAGCAGATAAGCAGCAGATCGAGGCATCAGAGCAGATAATCAAAAAGACCAATGATAGCAGCTCAGAGGCCTATCGAACTCATTGTTATCACCTGTCATTTTACAATATCATGGGTGTCTGTATTTCAGCCTCATCTTTCATGTGAATAATGTGTAAATAAATATGGTCAGCTGGGCAGGGAAAAGAAATATTCAGCTTTTTGTTATTTTACAGAGTCCAAACTACAATACAGCATCTATTGATTTCTAATCAATATAATGTATAGAAAGAGCTGTTCCTGTGGATGTATGATTTGACCTAATGCACAAAAAATATGGCCTGGATTTTAGGCTTTATGAGCATTAAAAGAGTCCAAAGTGAACATATTGGACATAAACACAATAACATTTATCATTTTTAATGTTGAATCCCTCCATCTTTGTCTGGACACACATCCCTAGCCCTATATCTGCTCCACTCAGGCCTGCTGCTCCTGCCTCTTTGTCTCCATTAAACTGTTCTCTGCTCTCATATCCACGTATGATGGACCCTCCCCGACCTCATTATAGTGACCTCCTGTGTAATGACTTAATGACGGTTCATTAATGGCCCATTTTCAGCCCAGGTTATAATAGCCTCTTTTACATTGCTGTTAAATGTGGCCATATCACCATGATTGTGCCTTAGAACACAATGTCCAAAAAGACAGAAGGCTGGAGTGTTGATTTTGATTAAAAAGTGTAGATACCTGTACGGCTCCTTTTTTGACAACATGCTTCATAACAGAGATAGCAAGCTCAATTACAACTCAGTAATGGCAAGGTGAGTTCTTTGTGGATTGGGCTTGCTCCCAGTTTACAAACCATGCATATCAAGAGTTAATCCATGTGTGTGTGTATGGTTGTCTGTCACAGTGTTAGCTGTCACCAACTACTGATTTCTCAAACCTTCAAGCCAATAGACATTGCCAAATATATTATCAATGCAATGTCAATATTTTTATTTATGGACCCCGGTCAATAAATTCATGTTGCCTGTTAAAAATATTTCCAGTGTTCTTTCTGGCGTCTATGTCCTAAAATGTAACCTGCAAGTTATAATTGAATAGTAGATATTTAGTATTTGTGGGCTAAAAGTCATTATGTACATTATTATTAGTCATTATGTACATATATTATGAACAAATAATAGTGTCCTTTAAAGACTTGCCTCAGATGTTGTTCTTAAACAGTCCACACAGGCCAGTGCTTCTCTCTGTGGGCTTCTTTAAACAAAGTGACCCATTACAGCAGCTGCCATCATCCCCAGTGTAGTCTTCACCTTCTGAAATTCTGTTATGTTTGAGTACTTCAAACTATTTCAGGATTCTTGAAACAGACACAGCAGCCCTCATTATTCCTTGAAATGTGTCTATCCAGTGCATAATTATGTACTGAAGAACATTAAAGTGTATAACGTAAATTGTTTATTTTAATATTATTGAAGTATATAATATGTTTAATGAGAGATACATTTTTTTCTCTACTGATGGCTATTGTTTTAAAAAAAATAATGCAGGCATGGACATTACATACATACACACATATGTCATTTGAACTTAATCAGGGCCATGGGGTGGTGTGAGGATATTATACAATTATAAATCACAAAAGCTTATTTAAATCTATTGTCAAAAAAAAGGTCTGTGCTCATCTGTGTCCTAATGTCGCCCCTCATCCTCTTTTCTGGTGATGACACATTTCTAATTGTGTGCACTCTTACTTGGTGCTGTCCCCTCCCCTTCATTCTCCTGCAGTTATAATGTCTTTAATAAAACCTGTCAGATTAATGAATGTGATAGAGTGTGTGTGTCCTTGCTGAAAGCAGGCTTTACAGACTCCACATGAAGGTCATGGTCAAGAGCGTCACTGACAGGATAAGGTGATCACATGGACACGAGAGTATACAGGAGAGCTTTAGGAAGAGTTCACTTAATGGCAGTTGCATGGCATAGGGTATGTTTTTGCGGAAGCCAAGTGAGGAAGAGGAGGTGGACAGTCAGGACACACACGCTTTCTCGCTTTCAAAACCTCTCTCAACTGACATCTGATAGCTACTCCAGAAAATTAGCATTTATGTCTCCTAATACTACTGTGCCCAGAATGATTGTACAAGGACATACATACACAACAGGCCCAGCAAAGCAGCCGCTGAAGTTTAATGCTGGCAGTGAGCCACTCAGACATAGTTCTCTGAATGAAATGTCAGAACACCCCTTTTCTGAACACAGCTTCAGCATTGACCTGCCCTCTGATTTTATTTTAGGCTGCTGTTCAAAGCTTAGTTAACTTATTTTTTACTATATATTAAAAATCTCCACCCTCAATACTAATACAGTGATAATCATCTTATTATGCCATTAATCAATATGTTGATATTTGTCGCTACAAGCAACCTAAGCAGCTGCTTAGAGCCCTGTAGATTGGGGGCCCCCCAAACAAATCCAGCGTTTGTGAAACTGACTGACCCAACAACTTCACTGGAGACACTATTCATTACTAAAGGGGAAAAACTCAATAATAGATGTTGAGGCAGACGTTTTTATATGCAGCATGTTAATATTCATGAATTCACATAGAATGACACTTTTTAACCAACATCAGTACTGACTCAAACTATTGCATACATAGCACCTTATTCATAATATACTCCAGGCCTACTGCACAGACAGCAACAGAACACAATAGTAGCTTCAATAATCTAGACAACACGGCTCTTATGTTTCAGGTATTTCACTTTTGTTAATGTCATAATTGAGGAGCATAAAGGCAGCTTTCATGAGGAGACAGTAGGGCATCAAAAGCAGAATACAGGAAACTCACCGAGGATGAAGCCAGGGGGTAATCCTGAGGTTGATTTGTGTGTTTAGAGCATTGCTTGTTCCTGTCCTTCACCAGGAGGGTCATGGTTCGCCGCAAAAACAAAAGGCAGTTCCAAAGTCACTGGTACTGCTCTATCATCCACCTCCCTCTTCTCTCCTGGGCCTGGACCAAGTTCTGACAGGTCCAACACCTGTCTGTCTAATGTAAGATGCACTGCGGGGAAGTGCAGCTTTTTTCCAGGCTGAAGGTGATCAGAATGTGTTCAATAAAGACACGCACATGAACAAGGATGGCTTTACATGACGTGAGCAAAGGAGAAATGCCTTTGTGGTTTGTTCTGTCTTTAGTTCACTTTGCTACCAAATCAAAATGTTTAAAAATGCTGACAGTTTTATAAAATGCTCCACTATTTCCACACATGTTGATATGGAGCATGTCCAGACATGTACACTAGGCTATTTTTTATTTATTTTTTTGTTGCTCAAAGAAATCATGTGCGAAGAATTGTGCAGTTAAAATGATCACACGTTAAAACGTAACTGTTAAAGAATTTTGGATCTATTGTAAGGTTGTGATGCCCTGAGCCTTGGGCTCTGTCAACAGATAGACTCAGACACCTGCAGGAACATGTCTCCAACCTTGAGCCTAATCAGCTGAATAACAACTGAAGAACATCTCTTTGTTATTGGATTGTTTGCGTATTGACCTTCTATGAGGTATTATAAGCTCTGACCAATGAAAGCATAGCCAGACTGGAATGTTCAATACTACGCTGTGTTGACTGTTCAACTGTCTCCGGGCCTGTATGTGATGGTAATAAACTTCTCCTGCTTAAGACATCCAGACTCTCTTCAGTCCTTTATGTGGTCCAATACTTTGAAGCTCTAAGGCAGTAACCCAATTCTCTTACAGTAAACAAATGATAAAATCACTATCTACTCTTAAAGAGTTAATTTAATATTATTATTATTATCTGCGTAAGTGACTTTGCAATTTGGGTTTACCTGAACCAGAAACCATGATTTAATGGTAAAGTCCAGACAGCCCTGTGAGCGTGAACTTCAGCGTTCAACTCTGGTAGTGTGGAGGAGTACAAACAAGCCAGCTACGGCCTCCGTGTGACCATCAGAGCGACCAAACAGTGGTACAAAGACCAAGTAGAGGTAGACTTCAGCATCAAACAACGCCCGTGCCCTGTCTGTGGCAGGAAAACTACCCCGCTCCCAACACTGCTGCCTCTCTGCCCGACGAGCTGAATGCTTTCTACAGCCAGTTCGAGGCAAGCAACACCCCCAGCACAGAGAGAGCTTGGGCCGCTGCAGAGGCTAGTTCCCTTTCTGTCCCTGTTCTTCCATCGGATGAAGATTCGTAAAGCTGCAGGTCCAGACAGCATCCCAGAATGCGTTCTCAAAGCAAGCAATTTTTAACCTCTCCCAATCAGTATTCCCACTGTGTTTTAAAACAGCCACGATTGTTCCTGTCCCCAAACAATCTAAAATAACCTGTTACAATGACTGCCGCCCTGTTGCTCTGACCCCTATGGTCAGTAAGTGCTGTGTATTCCAGTTTGCCTACAGGAATAATCGCTCCACTGATGACGCCATTGCCTTCACTCTTCACACTGTTCCCACTTAGAGAAAAAGAACACTTATGTGAGAATGCTGTTTGTAGATTACAGCTCCACATTCAACGCTATTGTTCTCTTCAAGCTCAGAGTGAAGCTACAGGCTTTGGGTCTGAACAATTCCCTATGCAGCTGGATACTGGACTTCTGGAATTCCTGAGTATCTACACTTGGTCCAGGCACACCCATGCATTAGTGAGGAAGGCCCACCAACGCCGCTTCTTCCTCAGACGGTTTAGGAAGTTGAGGATGAACCCAAACATCCTCAAAGCCTTCTACACCTGCACGGTGGAGAACATGCTTACTGGTAGCATCACCTACTGGTTTGGCAGCAGCACTGGCCTCAACCGCAGGTGTCTCCAGAGGGTGGAGAGGACAGCCAGTCACATTGTAGGGGCTGAGCTCCCCACCCTCCAGGACATCTACAACAGGCCTTGTGTGAGGAAGGCACACAGTATCATCCGTGACTCCAGCCACCCCAGTCACAGCCTGTTCTCTCTGCTCCCCTCAGACAGAATAGTTTGCTCAATACACAAGACTGAATCAATCTTTTTAAAACTACATACTGTGCAATGATGTGAATGTGTGTGATCCTTCATTTGCACACTGCATCTCAGTTTTTCACTCTCCTTCATCTGTATGTAGATGGTGATGTGACAATAAAGCTTGACTTGATTTGTTCCTAATAAAATGAGTGATAAGAAAGTAGGCTACTCTCATTTTAATACAATATAAAATGCTTTACAGTAAATGAAACAATAAAAGAGAATCCTTTTGCATTCTATCACAGTTGAATGACTCTAATCGCTGCCACACTGGAGGAAAGCCCTGTAATTGGTTAAAAGCCTGTGACTCTTAAATCCAGCCCCTTTAAACCTGCGCCACCTCAAGTCCTGCCTTTTTATTCCTGCATCTCTGCTCTGATAATGGGAATAAAATTGTGATTGGAAAGATACAGCCCATATGTGGTGTTTTTTTTTTCTTTTTTTGTATGTCTTGTGTCTCTTTGAATTGGATTAATAAAGTAGTGCTGCAAAGAGGTAAGTAAACTATAAAAAAGTTAAATTAAAACCATATTTACTCTACCTCAAATACAGCATTTGTTTATCATATCTAAATACTATAATATCCAAATAACAGTTTATTTATTGACACGTGTTAAATAAAATGCAATTATATGGTGAAGAAAACTACGATGCAGATGCAAATATAGATATCACAATAGTAATAGTCAGTATTGTTAAGTTGCTGATTTATAATATGCGGCCCAGGAAGTGCTGCACCAGGTTAGTAAAATGCCAGTTTTATATGCACTAACCAGGTGACTCTGCCTGTGTGCTGCCTTTGTGACCACTACCCAGCAGGTAACAGGTAAAAGTAGTTTTCTGTCAGAATGAAATTACAACAGAAATTGTTAAATGATGACTCACAAAACCTTACTTCATGTGACCTCACTTGAACAAATAATAGATGTCAGACAGGACTACAATCATCATGTCTAGACTTTGAATGGTTTATAGGTCAGACCCAGATGCTCAGGTAAAGAGGTCACATACAGGTGGCACTACGGGAGATTTAGCACAAAGGTGTAGTTCCTAAGTTTGTCAGTAATTATTGGTAAATGTGTCTCAGACTTCCCCTTTGCTTTAGATTTGCATCACATATCCCCAATCATATGTTACATTTGTGCCATAGGTCACACAGAAGTAGCAACTAGAACTGTCTGATGTCAGATGGAAAATACATCCAAAAGAAAAGAATTATTGCTGGGTTCTGTCATTTCATTGTGTAGCCTACACTTCTTCATGGGACTATTTTCTCCATTTCTTTGTCATTGTTCCTAACTCCCACTCTACATAGATTTATCATATGGGAGCTCCATTTTTTATTTGACAAATGACCAATAAAGAATCTGTGGCCTTGTTTTTTGTATGTAGATGTCCCTGGATAGGAGAAAGTGCCAGCAGAGATGTAGGAATCTAAAATTGTGGATGTCTATTGAAATCTTTGGTTAATGTGCTAATAGAATTGTAAGTTATGGTGAAGCTGGGTCTCACTTTAATTCTCTTTTGCATAGCAACTGTGTGAGATGTGAGAAACAGTACTGGTATGTGCTGTGTGGGTAAAATGTGCAGCCTTCTGTTTTTTGTCTGTACTGCATTCCACATAAACTGCATTGTGTAAGTGTTGTAATTGAAAAATAGCTCCTGATTTACATAAGTGGTCTTAATAAATCAGCCGCTGAAATGGGGTAAGCTGCTTGTTAAGTTGTGCTCACAGGAGTAATTAACGTAGTCCTGAGTGATTTCCTTACAGCGCAAGCCGTGCTTTCATCACTAACTAATGTGGATTTGTGTGGGCACAGTTCTGACGTTATAGGGCCACAGCAAAGCTAGGGTTAAGCTCCAGGCATTCTGCATCCAAGAAATGTTCAGACGTTGAGGTAACAAACCAAAAAATGCAACAAAAAAGTGTGTGCGCGACCTCCAATCTTCTCTTTAGAGCAGAACATGTTTGATGGATGAAAGTGTGGGTGACTGTGCCTGGATGACAACCAAAAGCAGGTTCGGGCACTGAGCGCTCATATATAACATGCGTGAGGGAGACGGGCTGCAGTGATGTGCTGAATTTTAAACACTCCTTCTCATAAAGACAGCACTGAATCAGAAGCTGAAAATCCACCCTGGTTTCTACCTGAAGTGCTTTAGCTTCAATCTGTCAACCTCTGCACTTATTTTTGATGAATACATTTTAGGTCAGATTGTGTTTAATGTGACACTTAAAATATTTTACTTCAGATATACATGTTTGAGCTCAGCCTTAGAGGCAATATTTCAGTGTCTTCAGTAAGAGTTGCCACAGTCTACTGGTGTACTGATTTGGATACAAATATAAGAATTAGAAAAATGGGCACTGATTTGACTTAAAAGTAAAAGAGGCAAACAATATTAAATTTGAGTTTGTCACAATCCAGTTTTCCTACCATCATGTGTTTGTTTGGAGATTGTGTTGATAAAGCAACTCTGCAGAGAAAACCCAACGAGTGGGAGCAAACCTAAAACTGAATCAGGAAGTACTTACTATACTAGGAGTCTGTGGTGCACAGTATGTGACAAATCATATTGCTTCACACCAAGTATCTCTGTCTGCATTTGGAGACATGTTTGTGATGAGATACAGGGCTTTCCATAAGGTTGCTTGGGAAATCATGACAACAAAAGTAGACTAGTAGGATCAGGTAATGTATAATAAGTAATGCAATAGTTACGAAATTGTCTATAGTCTTGCGTCACTCATTTGGTATAAGCTTCTGCAAAGTTCTAACCTTCACATCTGCTTTATCCAATGTCTCACGGTGCTTTCTTGGTTTGGTTCCTTATGGAGGTGTTTCCAGAAGCAGATGGAACATCAGGGAGGTTCCAAAATGACCTATTCTTTCCAACATGTGGTTATCAGGAACTCAGAAAAAAAAATTCCTTTTGAGTTGAAAAATGAACACAAATGCCTGCTCAAATCAGAAAAAGAAACATTAAGTCAAAAATTGTTGCAAATTTCAATCCCAATGTTGTATGCAGGCTTTACATGACAGTAAACAATTAACATCACCATGTGCGTAACTTAAATCTCTGGGTTATTTTAGCATTTGAACTCAACTCTATTAACTTTTATTCAAGAGATCTTTCAACACTTAAATTCAAGTAAAAAAAAAAAAAAAAAAATATATATATATATATATATATATATATATATATATATATATATATATATATATATATATATATATATATATATATAGTTAAAAGACAGTGAGCTTGCATTAGTTTTAGTCAGTTGTCCCTGTCTCCGTATAGGGACAGGACACACATACAGGCTATGCTCAGAGGCAGGTTTATGGAGCAATAAAAGCTCATCTGTGGAAACAGGCACATGCACACACTGTAACCTGGGCCAAGTCAAGAGCTTTGCATATCCTTCTCCTTCAACACAAAGCAGACAGATGTTTTGTGTGATATTACCACTGCCACACACTACTGCCCCAGAACAGAGCGCAACATGGACACGTTTCCTCACTGGAACAAAAAGAGGCTTCTTAGTCCAAGACTGTAGAACAGAGCCACGCTGCTGGCTCTGGCCTGACTGCAACAGAAGAACTGCACTGAGGAAGAACAAAGCAGACAATGGGAAGCAACTAAAGAGGGCTTTTTTACTTAGGGTCTTACATGAGCAGTTCAATGACTTCTTCAAACTGAAGCCAGTACAGAAGTACAAGTGCTGCAGGGACCACTGGTTTGAGAGTGGTTCAAGCTGTCCTCTGCTCTGGGGTTGGCAGGCTCTGATGATGGACGCCCAGTGGCACAGAGAAGTGCCCTTGAGCAAGGTTCTTCACTGCACTGCTCTGCAAAGCCAACAGTTGATTAGTTTCAAATTTATTTCTATTATTTCTATTCAAAACACTCGAATGTCACAGTGTAGGCCCAGTTTAAGACTGAAGACACACACCTTTTTGTTTATCTGTGTTTCATATCACTTACAGTAACTGTGAATTTGTTTTTAATTACAGCAGCCGTTCCAAAACCAGAATCACTATGCATCTTGTTTTACAAAAGAGCCAGAACATATTACTTTATGACTAAATATATTGTGTACTCCAGGTTTTCCAACAAAATATCTTGGTCTTTACACATCTGCTTTGTTGATTGTGAAAAATGTCACAAAAATGTCATGACCTAAAGAGACATTTTTATTAATTATGTGAATAGATTTAGTTTAGTAGAAAAAACTTCCAGATTGACTGAACAAAGCACCTTTTCTAAACATAGTCAAATTACAGTCTGTTTTTGCTCTTGGGGCTTGTTCGAGTCTGTGTAACCAGGGCAGGAGTCAGCCTTTCTAAATTCTCTTCTTGTGCCCCTCCCTCAGCCCACCACCTGTCACTCTGACATTCAGTGTACATCGTCAAACTCGCACACGTTTACACTGACGCACACACAGACAGAGCACATAAAGACCCCCTACCCTCCCCCCTTGACAAGCACCCCATATTTTAACATCAAAAAGGGCCTTTTTGTGCCGAGCTGTCACAAAGTCATCACAGTTGGGTCTAGTCACAGAGCGAGATTGAGAGAGGAGGGGAAACTGAGAACGTAGTCACCCACGCTCCTGTTCTGTCTGAACAAGTCGCGCGGCAGCAACTGACACCGCTCCCACGTTTCACTTTAAAAACACACTTTGTGTCTTTTCCACTTGTTAAAAGGCTTTTGCGCTCTTTGTAGACTTTGGTAAAGGCAGAGGTGTGCGTGTCTCGGTTCCCAGCAGCGCACGGGCAGGATTCAGGTGTCTGGGGTGCCACAGATCTAAACTCGGGCGAAGACTTGTCAACGCTGAAACATGTGAACTACAGCCGTTTGTATAGCAGAGTTAGAGCAGTTACTAGGAATCAAACAATGAAACCGTCAGAGAAGTTCTGAACTGAAATTGTAATCAGAACATCTACCGCCATTTCTCCCATAAACCAACAAAAGATAAAGATATCCTAAGACTTCTGCAAAATAAACAATGGTTGAACAAGGATTAAACCAGGCCTAATCGGCATTAAACCAGAACAAAACAAGGTTTGTGGCATGGCTCTTTACTACAAAGATGTATTGTTTAAGTGAAGTGATGTCACTGTCAGCGAGTTAACTGAACTGCAGGTTATCTTCCATGCAGAGGACGGTAGTGTCAAACCAAACATCTCAGGCCTCACAACTGCAAAATCCATTCTTAAGTCTTGTTGATTATTTGTTTACGATATAATGGCCTCACTGGAAACACATTTCGTGTTAGTCAAATAGCTTTTTGAAGAAGGAAAGGCATATGTCAAAATACTACTTTATAGTAGATGGACATACAACAAAGCTCGTCAATGAACATTCTGTGCTCAGCACAATTTCAGGTGGAAAAAACAAGTTTCTGACACAGCTAGGGCTACTCTTTCGCTCTCCACGTGCCAAACACTAACTTCAGATTGACTTAGACTCTGGGTCACGCAAAACAAAATTATGAGAAATAAATATTAAATTCACCCTCCACGTTTGCTTTTAAAATCTATTTTCTTAAACAAAAATGAAAAAAACTAAAAATCTTTTTGTTGTTTTTGTTTTGTACATTAAAACAAACAAAAAAAAATGAAAAAAGCAAGTTTTCCACTTTTTTTTTTTAATTTTAAATTGAAAATCAATTGAATGAATGAATGATACTGGTAATAAAACCGCTAAGAAAAAAGATGCTAGTACTATTCTGATGTTCAACGCCATTAGTGGTTTGTTTGTTTTGTGTGTAATCTAATATAATGTAATGTAAAAATTGTTCTGATTAAAGACGATAAAGACATTCATAAATGGAGACCTAGGGTTAATGAGCAGAAACCCACTTTTGGGACAGAAGAGACATACTGTGTGTAGGTAAAAGTAGTATTGTGGTACCAGGCACCTTATTTGATGGCTAAACCAGGACTGAGCTAAGGCTACACTAGAGGGTTCTCTCCAGGTTCTCAGGCTTCCTCCCACCGCCCAAAGACATTCATGTTCAGGTGAATTGGTGACTTTAAAGTGCCCCTAGTGGATGAATGTGAGAGTGAATGGTTGGTTGAATGAAGGATAAAGAGAGGACACGTTTTAGCTGCTTTACTTTAAGGAGGAAAGGAATGAGTCTTCCTCCGGCGTGCACCAAGCCTACTCTCTACCACTGCTATGAGTCATACTCCATCTACTGGTCAGTATACACGCAATTTAATAGAGATGTAATAGAAACCAAATGAATATTAGCAGTGAAAATAAAATAGTACAATAAGAAAATTACTGTTTTTATGTAAACTATTTTCAAGCCTCTGCAAATTAAAGAACTACATTTTTTATCCCCAAATGCAATCCCGTAACTACCACCTGGTTACTGACACCAAATATTCTACTGTTGTACTCCATCCTGGTGTTACTAAGGCACATTATTGTTCCACAGTGTCTTTGAAAAGAATCATTTTTAACTTGTAATTCAATATGTTGTGCTTGATGGATTCATCAATTCTATATTTTAAACTGGGGCTTTGTAAAATGACAATAAATTGTGCGCGGTTGTAATTGCTAAGATCCCACTGGAGTTACCTCTTGCTTAGACCCTTGAACAGGCAGATGTTCCACTCTAACAACTGTGACAGCTGTTAATGGAGCTGGGCTTAAAGCTGAAAGAGTCACAAAATGCAACTAATTACAAAGAAAAGATACATATCCATTGCTTGAAGTGTGCTGTCTGCAGTATTCTACCCAAGTCATTACGCAAAATAATGAAACATTGGTCACTAACAGTATCCATCCCACATGTAGAACAGGACAGGCACATTTAACAGACATTATAGGGTTTAATAGCAATGTTGAATGTCTGTGGATTTACCAGTAATGTGTAAACATAGATTTGAAATGTGAAGTGGCACGGACAAATATGATTAATGAAAAAGCAACAATGCCAAATATTGATCAGAAAGTATAAATACATTTGTGAATGAGGTTGGACTGGACCCCAGGAACTAAATGGCACATAGGTTCATTCATATGGAAAAGACTTAAGACACTTCCATTCAATTATTCAATCCATTTTTATTTAGTTTCTCCAAAAGTATTCAAAAAACAAACACAAGCACTCACACGCACACATACACTCATCATTAAAAAGAAGTCACATTCAGTAATGACCAAAAAGAGTAACCATCAGTTCATGACAGACCCATATAAGGAGAAAGGGGTCTGCCAAATGGTTTTCATCTTTGTTAGAAGAGGACCAGAAGAAGAATGGGGATGGGGAACACCCAACAAAGAGGAAACACCTGGGTTTCAACACCCCCTATGATACACCCCCTCTACCCCCCCCCTCTTAGCACCGGGCTCTTATGACTTTATGGCCATGGCTTTAATCTCGGAAATTGGGGGTCATAGGGCATGAATCAAGACACGACTGGCCAGCCCACAGGTGCAAATAGGGCTATCAATGCATGTGGAGAGACCTGGTTTTAATAATTGTTTTTGTTCTACAATGCTTTTTTTTAATGTAATCACAGTAGGCTGGTCTATGACAGTCAACACACGTTTGACCATCTCAGATGTCAGGATGGTGGAGTTTCATGAAAAAGCACATTCAAATTCAAAAAGAAGTCTGTCATGTATTTATAGCAGCTGGAGATGTTTCACTATTTTGGACCAAGTAAACACTGTGGGGTCAGAGGTCATATTTCTTAAAAATCCAGAAAAAAACACAGCTATTTCCTATTTCTGACTTCACACAAGCAAACACAGGATCATCAATGATTCAATCAATCATCAATTCAATCATTTACAGTGTCCAGATCAATTCCCAGCACAGAGCTCCAGGCCCTAATAGAGTGATTAAACTAACTTCTTTGACTAAATGACTAAATTATTCTGTTTAGTCCCATTTATTGTGCCATGACTCAGAACACTTATATTAAGGTCTTTTATGTTGAAAAACAGCTGACCTTTGATTTTAAAAAAAGTCCAGACCATATAGAATTGTATGTAGTATGTAATTACCACAAACACAAAGCCTTTATGTTACAGTAGAAAGAGCTCTTGAACAAAAGAAGCCTGTATGACTCAAACCCTGTGATTTCAAAAGTGTGCTTCCATTTTTAAAAATAGCAGTTTAACCCCTCTGATGGATTTTAATTTACAAAGATGGGTTTTCATCTGACTGTGGGATTCTGTGGCTGTGACAGTGACTGAAGTACATGAGATTACGAGGTGTTCTTGTTCTCGCTGTGTAATTGGCGTCATGCTGCGCTTCTCTGAACAATGGTCTCTCTCCACTTTCTTTTAAGTCCAAGAGTTTCTAATGAATTGTTCAATGCACGGTCGCTAAGGCAATAGCTTCAGACAGAAGTGCGAGAATTCCTTGCCAGCATTAGAGGGGCTTACATGGTTACTGCCAGGAAAAAAAAACCCTCTTCCACCTAATAGTGATTTCGAGAACACACTACATGACAAATGGTTGTACTGTGTAACTTGCAGTGGTAGAACAGTGTACAAAAGGAAGGTTGTCTCCAGCAAAATAAAGCAAAATACTAAGAATATTTTGGCTGCACACACAAATCCGAGAAACTGTGGGACTATTGTTTATAAACATAAAGTAGACCACTAGAATTAAGGATCTGTTAAAAGACTGAAGCTCAAAAACACAGCAAGTTACAACCAATTCAAAATCATGACAGTGCTCAAATCTCTGTACGGTTGTATCATATGAAGTACTCATGTACTCGTGTGTGCCTGGTCTCAGCGACTGCTCTGTCAAAGGCCCTCGTTATTGCTTGATTTATAGTTATCATTTTTTTCACCACTGCGTTTTAAAAATTTGGACAGTCCATATTAATGTTTAAGCCTATATTTAGAATACTGTTTTCATTTTAAAATGCATAACCTATGATTCATTTTCAGAAAAGTTTACACTATCTCCCTCAATCCAAATCACTCCAGAATTTTGCCTTGTTAGAATTTTTAACTTTTCTTTTAATATGGACAAGTGGACATATAAGTGGACATATTTTCTTCATTTTACAGTTTTTCGAAAAGAAAAAAAGTCATATGAAAGCATAAAAGAAATGAGAGTGAAACTCTTTTTGTGATGACAATGACAACAGTAGCATGTGGCATGATTACGCAAAGGCTTGCTGGGTCTTCATGTAAAAATATTTAATCTGAAGCTTTTAGACTAAACAGTGGTTTACTACATTGTCTAAACAACTTTTTCTTGTAACTATGTTTAATGTATGTAGTTCAAGTAAGGAGTATGATGACAGGAGTGGTTCCACTACATGAAAGATCTTAAAACAATGTGAGTTAAGTTGGCTACATTATGCAAGATTTACAATGTCATTCTCTGAATTGCTTAGGTTTTGTCTTCCTTAAGCCTTTTTAATGATCATTAAACCTGACTATTAAGAACAGACTGACAGGAACAGAGCTAGCATTTAGGCCTCTCAGTTGGCCTGTTGGGCAAAGGCTGGGTTTTTATATGTGTCTACACTGATTCTGCTGCATAAAGCATTATTTCTCACTCGAATGATTCTGGTGTGTAACTATCCTTCAATACTGCACAGCCTATTTGGGCTGTTTCCACACAAAGCATGAGGCTGAGATTGTTCTGTAGAAGCTCAGAGACATTTCACTACTGACAGTTTCATTCCACTGAAAGTGTGAGACCTGTCATTGTCATCCTGGACCAGCAACAATGTGCTATCATCTGTATATGTTTCTTTGTGCAGCTGAAGGAGATGCTGTGCACCAGCACAATCCCTGGATGAGTGGTAACATATGAACACTTCATGTGGACATTCTCCTGACGTGTAAAAATACAGCGGTGTTTGTCCTGACAGTCTTTAGCATGCACATGTGAAAAATGGTACAGTGAGATTGTGACACAAAATACAAAAGAGAAATGTATGATACATTTGTGATAATCCATCCATCCATACATCTTCTTCCGCTTATCCGGGGCCAGGTCACTGGGGCAGCAGTCTGAGCAGGGACACCCAGACTGCCCACTCCCCAGACACTTCCTCAAGCTCCTCTGGGGGAATACCAAGGCGTTCCCAGGCCAGCTGAGAGACATAGTCCCTCCAGCGTGTCCTAGGTCTTCCCCGGGGCCTCCTCCCAGTGGGACATGCCCGGAACACCTCCCCAGGAAGGCGTCCAGGAGGCATCCGGAACAGATGCCCAAGCCACCTCAGCTGGCTCCTCTTGATGTGGAGGAGCAGCGGCTCTACTCTGAGCTCCTCCCGAGTGACTGAACTACTCACCCTATCTCTAAGGGAGCGTCCAGCCACCCTGCAGAGGAAACTCATTTCGGCCGCTTGTATCTTGACCGACCACGACCAGGACGAAAACCGCATTGTTCCGCCTGAATCCGAGGTTCGACTATCGACTGGACTTTCCCGGGGAGGCTGAGGAGTGTGATCCCCTGTAGTTGGAACACACCCTCCAGACCCACACGCAAGCCCACACCAGCTTGCCGCCTCTCAGCGCAGGCAACTCCAGAGTAGTGGCGAGTCCAGCCCCTCTTGAGGTTTTGGGTTCCAGAACCCAAGCTGTGCGTGGAGGCGAGCCCGACTATCTCTAGTCGGTACCTCTCAACCTCCCGCACAAGCTCAGGCTCCTTCCCCCCCAGCGAGGTGACATTCCATGTCCCTAGAGCTAGCTTCTGTGTCCAGAGATCAGGTCGTTGAGGCACCCGCCTTCGACCACTGCCCGATACACATTGCACCAGGTTCCTCCTGCAGGTGGAGAGTTCGGGCTGAGCCTGGCCACCAGGCGCTCGCATTCAAGTCCCAACCCCGGGCCTGGCTCCAGGGTGGGGCCCCGGCTGTGCCATACCCGGCGACATAATGGTCCTTTTTGTTGTACTCATCATAAAGGGCCTTCTGAACCGCACTTAGTCTGACCCGTCACCTAGGACCTGTTTCCCTTATGAGACCCTACCAGGGGCATGTAGCCCTGGACAACATAGCTCCTAGGATCATTCGGGTACACAAACCCCTCCACCACGGTAAGGTGGTGGTTCAAGAAGGGGCATTTGTGATAATATTAGACATAAAATCTGTATAATAGATTTATAGAGATAAGTCATGGATCCAATCCTGCTGTTTTCAAACAAATAAAGATCCATTTTATGGGATCCCTCATTCATTTCATTTTAACAATTCCATTACTGGACAAGCTAATATTAAACCTATGTTGATGCTGTTGATGTTAATGTACATGTATGTATGTATGGATGGCTGTATAGATGGATAGGTGGATGTATGTATGTATGTATGTATGTATGTATGGATGTATGTATGGATGGATGTAAGGATGGATGGATGGATTGCATTTGTAAAAAAGATGAAAAACATCAATACTGGCAGTTATCACAGAACAAGGAGTCCTGACGGTGTAACCCTGATCCCAACATCATGGAGTCTGGCCTGGTCCTGTCTGGGAATACATGGTCTGGATTAACCTAAGTTCCCTCTAACATTTGATGGTCTGGTTTAATCCAGTTTGGCCTGGTTTTATCTGGGATTGTCTGTCTGTGATGTTTGAACCTGCACAGATCCTCCTAAAACTGAGACAGTGGAACTACAAGAACTGTTGCTGTCACACCATGATTTGATTTAGAATTGTCTTCTGGTCATTCTTTTTGCATTTTGTAAATTATAAAAATTAACATACTTCATAGTCTACTTTACTTTTTTATATCCAAACCTGTCTATAACTTTTCCACAGTACTGTATATATATGCATGCATCTAAAAAATAATAATTAAAATAAATAAATAAAATATATTATTTAAGCTTCAGTAGGTTCAAAATATGAGCAGATTGCTGGAATAAAGAGAATAAGGATGGATTTCAAGTGGGTAACTGCTGTAACTAATGTTCTTAGTTCAAATTGTTATGAGTTAAAGCTGTGCTAAATTGAAAAAGGAAATAAGACATTTCCAAAATGATTTCACTTTGTTGTAGTTATTACTTGAACCTTTGTGTGGCCCTCCTGTGACATGACAGTATTAGATATGGCCCCGAATCGTTTGAGTTTGAGACCCCTGTGTCTGCTCACACAAGGCTGAGATAATAGAAGTGTGGTCCTTGAGATTCAGGACGGACAGATAAGAAGAAGTGATGAGATGACACAGAGAAAGGGCACAGGAAGGGTGCGGGCTGGGGGAGGTACGGGGGGCAGTAATGGAGAAGGTGCCAGGACAGGACAGGTCTTGGAGCAGGATGACGGGCAGACAGCAGAGGAGTGAGGCCTGTGTTGTTCCTGATAAGACCTATCAGAAGTGTCAGATCAAAGACTTGGCACAGGCCACACCCGGTCTCTGAAGCGATCGAGTGTCCAGCTGAGCCACGGGGAGAGCAGTCAGAGATAAAGAGCTCTGTGGAGTCTGTCTCATACCCTTAGCCAAAAGAGAGCAATCACATTCAACATTTAGATGAGACTGTCCAAAATACAAACTGGAAATGTATGAACACAAACCCGAACAAACTTGTTGTGTTGTTCAATATAACAGTAACATTTCCCCTAGTTTCTTTAATTCTGCTGATGTGCATGCTTACACAGATAGGTGGTGGATGAGCCTAGGAGGAAACTTTTTATGTAATCCAAAAGACACAGTTGTGTTTTGCAGAGTATTATTTATTTAGATGAAGTTTTGCTGTCATTTTGTTTATAAAAGGTTACCTTGCTGTCAAAAGTTCTCTGGACAATTAGCAAAAACACTTCTTTGAACATTTGTCTTGGATTTCATGTGAAACTTTAAACACAAAGGAGAGCTACAGTTAGAGGAGCTATCTGCTGTTCAAATAAGCAGCTTTGACCTAATACCAGATTTTTAAATAAACTGTAGTGAAAATGGAGATGGGATTGTGTTTGTAAAAATAACAGAGGTCAGGAAAAGTATCACAGTTAGACTTTAGTAGAACAGGATGAAAGAAATAAACAGTAATTATCTTTGTTTAATAACGGAAGACACAACCTGACAGAGAAATGAGACAACCCACACAAAGCTTTTTATTTTCTTCACATTTTTGACCCAGTGACACGGCTCTACTGCATTGGTTGTTTTCAGAGTCAGGAACCATTTTAATGCTCCCAAATGGTTTCTGTTTCCTGTTGAACCAGAAGCCGACCATCTGGGAGCAATCACTGCCAGGCCTTTAAAGATGCCTGACGTCTGGACAAATTTCATCATTTCAGTACAATAACAATACAAGAATAAGTGGCCAGGTGAACATATATTAGATTACTGAGAGAAGAAAAATAACATGAAGATCAACGTCTGACTAAACATTGTTGTGGACCTACCAACGAATTAAAAAAAATTAAGTCTGACACAGAAACTGTACCACAAAAACCTTGGATGAAAGGTCCGTCGTTTTAAGAATTTTTTGTAGAATTTTATATTAATAGAAATATATTTGACAGGCATTTTTGTATGTATAATAAAATGCAGCTTACAGCTGCTTATAAGCAGTACAACCCTCTCTCAGATGAAGAGCAGTCCCGCTGACACACAACTGAGCTGAATGTGCCAAACAAATGAGATCATAAGTTAACAGTGTGAAGTAGTGCAGAAAAAACTGCATGCAAAATAATGAAAGCAATAAAACAAGAAGGTCCCAGCAGAGACATCGGATGATCAAGTGATAAAGAGTGAACAGAAATGGTAATTGCCCCCAGACCCTTTCCAATATTAATCTTCTAATAATCTGACAATACAAAGAGTGATCTCTTGATAATTACAGTATGCTGTGTGAATCCTTATTACAGCATGAAAGCTATTTTAGCATTTAGATTGAGGTTTTCAGCCGAAATAGCAGCTCATTTTTCAGAAGGGGGATTTATTTTGTGAGTGCGGATGCCGGCGGCTCTGGTGGAGGTCAGCTGTGCAGAGGAGTACTTCAGGGGCAGCTGGGAATTCAATGTTTGGCTCAAAGCTACTTCAGTGCTGAGATACAATGGAAGAGCAGTGTCTCTGTTGACTGGAGCAGCAGAAGTCTGGCCTCCTCTTAAGCACGTTTTCATCTTATTACAACAGCTTTAGACAGACCAGAATGTCACAGACAAAATCCAACTGCTGCCGCATTATTAGGGCAGTGAAAAAAAATGTCTGTCACAGTCTGCAGCAAGTCTATCTTGTCTTTTTTATTCTCTCTCCCCCTCCCTTCTGATTGTCTGTCTCCACCTACCTGGGCGAGGCTACTACTGGCTGCAGAGAATAACACCTGGCGCCAACTGCAACCAACTGCCGTATAAGAAGACTGGTTTGTCACCCATTGCTTGCCAGTTTGTTGTACCACTAGCACAGTAAATAGCAGCTTTTGGCTCCTGATTAGTTGCTTTTTTTTATCTGTGGATTTTTCCTGCTTTCTTCTGTGTCCAGGTTCTGCCTGCTTTCCCGCATACCTGCCTGTCTGCCATTCTGTATCAGCCTGCAAACAAATTTCAGTCACTTTATAAAATATATGAATTAAATTTTTATTAACTGAAAAACTTAGAGAGAGAGATTCACACCTCAAATGAATCACCTGTTGTGCATTCATTGCACATTAAAATATCTTAATAAAAAAAGAAATACATATGACCTTTAGCCTCTCGGCTCCACACTTGTTGCCAGCTCTTTATTTATTTTCATTTATATGATAAGAGGTAATATCTTTATACAAATTACAACTGTACAAAAATGAAAATACAACATAAATAAATAAATAAATACTGGTGTAAAGTGTAAATATAGTATAAGTTACGTTGTAGTGTGTAGTGTAACCAAAAGTTAGTCATAAATATTATTAGAGTATATTCCTGTTGTTCAAACCCACTCACTAAAATGTGTGTCTGTTTAAAAAAAAAAAAAAAAAGAATGTTGCCTTGGGACAATGCTTGTGTGGAAAGAAACCCAGCCAAATATTCTGCCTGGGACTTGGCCAGGTCGTTCTGAGTAAGGCCATTCAGCGGCCACATCCATAAAGGAGTAGAATGGAGAGGCATAAACACTCAACACAAGACAACCCCTCTCTGTCTGTCTCTGCGGCTCTTTGAAAGAGTGATATGTGACGCTGGTGTGAATGTAAAATGGAGAACATAAACAACGTGACATGGCTGTGTGTAAATCTGGATCCAGGTCGGTCAAAGTCTGTTTATTCATGCCGTGACCCATATATGCTCCCCAGAACGGCCTCGTGAAAAGCCTCATTGTCCTCCTTTGGCTGCGCCTCGCATGTTTTTCTTTCTGCTGTTCACTCAATCACTTGCATCGTCTCTCTTGGGGTCTTTTTAAGCGGCTGGTCTGACAGTCTCAGACGGTCCCCCCTGCCTTTTCCACTTCCTGAAGTTGAAGAAAGTGAAACCCTCACATCCACACAAGCCATAAGGCACACCAGCAGCAGGGAAGTGAAAGGCTGACGGATGCAGTCACTCCGCATCTGCAGTCCACTCCATCTTACTCAGCTCTGCACCTAGAACAGATCATTCAAGAGTTCACTGCAGTCCAAGGCGCCTCGGTGGCTCACCTGGTAGAGTGCATAACACATACTTAGGAAACCCAATTTTGATTCTGAGTCAGGTCATTTGCCCAATGTCATTCCCCGCTCTCTCATCCTGTTTCCTCTCTGACTGACTGACTTTAATAAGGGCAAAAAAATAATCAATGGCAATCGCTCACTTTATCTTCAGCTGTGGGTTGTATGTAGAGAATTAACAACTCCATCTTCAAAAAGCAGCTATGTAACATTTTCAGAAATGTATGTGTTATTCTCCCTGCAGTAAAAATGTGTTAGTTAATGTGGCATTATTTAGTCACATGCTGCAGAGCCAGAATAGTGGCTCTGGAGGGACTGACACATCAATACATTACTTTAACAGAAGCGTTTTGTTCCAAAGGCCTTTGTGGGTGTATTTGTTGCTAAGCAACAGCTTTGAAATGACCTGATGTAAATTTTGCATTCATATTTAGCTTACTGTGCATCTCATTAGGGTGGAACTCCTAAAAACCCTTTCAACTTCCCTTGTGTTAGTGTCCCTCTGCTGGGCTTGTTGTTTAAAATGTAATGGAAACCTCACTGTGTTTTCTCTCTTCTTTGTTTCCAGCTGCACTATTATTACCTTTTGAACCTAAGCCTCTGGCCGAGTCCTTTTATGAAACTCTAGCTGACAATATGGAATTGTGTAGGTTTCCACTTTTCCCTAATGAAAGTCAGCTGTGGGCTTTTTTCTGACAGAAGCACCATCCGAACGTCCCATCGGGAGCCAGTCCAGTAAAAACAAGACGACGGAGTGATCAGAGGAGGAATGGAAAAATAGAAAGAGCAGGATAGAGAACCGTAGGAGAAATAATGGCCAGGAAAGAGTCCAACCAAAATATGGAGGGCTTACTGAGCCTAAATCAACAGAGTGTCGACAGATTTTATTTTCTGTAAAGATTGGCCGAGCTTCCCTCACAAATTGAGTCATATGTTTGTTTTTGGACTGCTCTTCTGCTACAAAAATCCTTCAAGGAATAATGTTCTGGTTTGACTGCATTTATTACCACCAGATGGCAGTATAATAAAAAATATATATTATTGTAGTGTTTCCCCTCACACACCACAGAACTCAGAATTACAATCCACTATGCTATTTTAATCTAGCGGTACAAAGTGATGTAACAGAACATGAAAAATTATGGAGCTACATTCTGAGACATACCTTACATTATCTTTTGTGAAAGAGGATGTTGAGAAAACTGGAAAAAAAATAAAAATAAAATAAATCACTAAATGAGAAAATCTATTATCTGAAGTAAACATGTTTAGTTATTGGAAATAAATTGTGTCTATTTATCTATTTTTGTTTAAAGTGCCTTTTTATATCAAGTCTATAACTGAGATTATAACATAGCAAAGACAGTTGAGGTCATCTTTGGACATTTTGATAGACTAGTAGTATTTGAATCCAGTTTTGAATGGCTTCTATACTCACATATGGTGTATACCAGCCTTAACAATCTGCTGATTGCTCGTGGCACATTTCAGTTCGCCCTGATTTGTATCTTGTACCTAGAGCACCCACCTGATGCACTTTCGTTGCTGTGGGAACAGATGGCAGGGACCTGTGCCAGCTCAGTCTTTGTGTGTTGTTAGAATGGCTTGATAGAGAGCCTGTCTGTTGTAAGCGATGGCGCTGATTGCAGCCCACTCTGACAGGAAAGGCCTCTCACATCAAAGAAACATCCTGTCCCTGAACACTTTTACAACACAACTCCACCGACAATATGAACGAACGGCCTTTGAGCCCATCACTGACACAGATGGACAGCTGCTGCATATGTCTCTGTGTTGCCAGATAGACAGACTGAGAGTTACAACATAAGCCATCTCTTCAGCACCTGTAATGGAAGTACTGTCAATAGAGAGAACAGACAAGCTACTCAAAATTGCATAGTTTGGGAGATTGAGCGGCACACACGCCATTCCACACTCACTATTTAATGCCTTGGATTGCAATGGAACCAGCACAGGAACAAAAACTGGCACAGAGCCTGACTGGTGGAAAAGAGATGAGTTTTTTACCATCTCAGTAAAGCTAAAGTGAATAAACATGTTTATGCGCTCTATATTTATTCAGTTGTGTTAGCACTTAGTCTGAGACAGAATGCAAATGTTGCAGTTTCAGTGTGACCCACAGGGGGTTCATGGAGCGAATGAATCTGACAGCAGAAAGACAGAGGTCAGTGCAAGTTTAGAAAGGTAAATCCAGAAAGTAGACGACAATACAAAAATTGATGTGAATGTGAGATTAAATGAGACAGAGAGGGAAAAGTTTATGGTCCCTGTCCAAGCTCAACTCTCCAGACTCCAGACAAAGAGCAGGAGCAACCAAGGAAAACACCCGGCTCTCACAGAACTGCAGCCTGATGGGAAACGGCTTGTGAGAGGTCCAGATAGGATTGGGCTAAAGACAAAAATAAACAGAGAAGGAAAAAGAATGAAGGAAGGAAACAGCAATGAATACTTTTGCCCCATAGAGAGGCTTTATTTCTTGTGGCCTTTTTAGCCTTTATTGATAAAGTAAACATGGTCAGAGAGAAGGCAATGAGGGCCAGAACTGAACCTGGGTCACTTGAGTATGTGGTATGCACCCCCCATTGAGAGGCTTTTAACCACAAACACAATCACACAATCACACAAAGCATATCTACTGTCAAACCTGTTCTCAATGTTTAACCTTACACCACACTGCACACATATGCACATGCACATTTTATTTTGAATTGCTTTAAACAAGAAAAGGTTAGTGTCAGAGTAAAATAACCTTTGTCCCTTTACCTTACCTTACTCTCTCTCTCTCTCCTTGATCTGCACTCACACTCAAAATTGTTGTTTTCTTGTTTTAGATTTATTGAAACCACATTAAAATACATTAACATATAAGCCAGACTGGAAATGCACTCAAAAAGTCAAATCATGTGGCCAGAAGAGGAGCAACTGCTGTATGTTGATGCTTCAGTCACACTGGAGCTGACTTAAGGATGCACTGCACAAGCAAACAAATAAAAGTGTGGTCAGATGAGCACAAGCAGAGACAGTAAAGAAAACTACAACACTAGCAAAGTAGGTTACTTTTGTCTCAGATCTTACTTAAAATGCCCATCCACAATGGAGACAGTGAGCAGAGTGGAGTCAATAGCTCCATTTTCTCTGAGTCACACTGTAATTTGTTCTTTCCCAATTACACTTTACATAGCACTGGAGAAGTTTCAATTATCTCTTCAATATGACTAAAACCAAACTTTTAAAATGTATGTAAATGTCTTGGACTGACTCACATTCATTTTGATTTGTCTATGAGTTGATCAAACTTGTTTTTACTTTTAGAATGTTAGAATGCACCAAACTGGAAACCGAAGCCAGCATCTGGATTTTCAATACAAAAGTATACACCATATATATATATATATATATATATATATATATATATATATATATATATATATATATATATATATATATATATATATATATATATATATATATACACACACACACACACACACACACACACACTAGATTTAGACTAAATTTCTTAATTTTATACATTTATATACACAACAACTGCAAAAACAAAGCTTTTTTTTGTGCCCAGTGTAATGAGGAAAAACACGTGATGTTAATGTGTACAATAAAGCAATCTCAAACTAAACTTGTTTCCTGGTCCTTCTTCTTCTGACTAAACAGTTTGGTCCCATACATGTCTTTATCAATGGCTTTTATCGCACCATCTTGGAAATCCCGCGCATGCTCTTCCAAGCTGCTCGGGGCTCCTCTGTACTGCTGATCTGTGGGCGAGGGTGTGTGACGTTGGTCGGTGGCAGTCTGCAGCGGAACAGAGATGCATGCAGTGGAAACTGGGGGTTAGGCCTAATCCCAGTTCTCCAACTTACCCCTTCCCTTAGCCCCCCAAAGGAAGGGGTAAAAAAAAAATTCTGTTTGAAGGGGGGTACAGCCCTACCCCTTGGCCCTGAGTATTGGGACACCCCTTTGCTTCTTGTGAACACACAAAAAGAGGGCTATGGGATAAGCGGTAGAATTGGGATTGGGCTGTACGGTCATAGAGCATGTACGGTCATAGAGCAGATAGTCTACAGTGTGCCATAAAATGTTCCAGTAGTGTGCATGAAATGCACATTTTTAATGCATTTTAAAACTACAGCATTAGTAGTTTTTAGGAGATTTCTCATAATGAACAAATTTCATTTCACAAATAATGTAACTCAATGTTACACTTTATTGTCCTCACAAGGGGTTTCATTCTTTGCATTGTGCACATTTTACTCATCCATCATCAAAGCGCAACCTACAATGAGCAGTGTCCACAGATCTGAGCCAGTACATGGGCAATGACTAAATATAGACCTAATGTTCCTATCCACTGAGTTATTCAGAGGTCAGACCATGCTTCTAACATCTTTTACACTCTTCCTAAAGTAAGGCAGCTTTATAAATCACTCCGGAGAATGAGCCCACATAAATTGTTTTATTCCTGTCCTCTACACTGAACCATAAAGACTGAACCATAAAAGGTCAATGTAAAACACAGTTTGAATGTTAATACACATGAACAGTCTGCTTATCAATGGATCTTGCACAGACGCACCTCTGGCCCAAGTGAATCCATAATTGGTGTCACTGCATCGTTTATAGTATCGTATTTATAGCATCGTGTATAGTATATAAATCAGGCTGAAGGTGAAGGGCATGGACTGGTCCCACTGTCCACTACTACTGCTGCGCCACAGAGTCACAGGCTAAGGGTAAGGGGGTAAGTAGGTAAGGGGCTAGTTTGTCCTACCCCCTCAGTCTGGTCACGACTTGGTCTTGTTTAGTGTGGTCTTGACAAAAAACAGATAATTGCAGCTTCACATGTTGCTAGTTGGCAACATATTTGTAGTATAAAATTAATTATTAATAATAAATGCACCCACCCATCCCCTTTCCTCTCTTACAGCACAGCACTCAGACAGAGGCTCAGACCTGTCAATCACCAGCTGATCCCACTTCTGTCATCATTAGCGCTCTCCAACTGGTTGTCTCAGTTCATGTTAGCGGCTTATGATTGGGTGGGCTTAGTTTTGGTTGGCTTTACCACCAGTCATCCACATAAAGCTAGTTTCATTTTGCTCAAAGTTAAACTCTACAGTCAGAATGAAGTGTTTTATGCCATTTACAGCTAAAATAAGAGTCATCATTTGTGCAGAAAGACATAGTGGACCACTGTGAGTGTAGCTCAGAGAAGCAGAGGGAGAGATGATCAGTGACAGGTGAGATCTCAGCAGCTGACGCATGACCTTGTAACGCCACATTGTAAACCATTTTAGTAGTTTTTTGTGATCTAGGCTTTGAAAAGAAGCATAAGCCTGGACAAAAGATGTAAATTAAATGCATTTACTAAATAAGCCAACAACAGTGAGAAAAACAGTACTAAATAACAGAATAAAAGGAAATATGGTAAAACTGGCATGTTGTTTTTTTCTCTATTCAGTATAATCACAGCTTGTACCTATTTATTCCCCCTTTATAGCCATCTAAGAATGTGATTAAATGAAAATGTCCTGGGAGGACCCCCAGACCCCCTTGCTGAAATGTCCCACATAAGGAATGCTTTCAACAAAGGCTTCTAGACATAGGTTTGAAGGTGAAGACCATTAGCATAACTTCGCCCTAGAGAGAAACTGTTTTGGTTACAATACACTGTTGTAAATGGAAGGAAGATTGTGCCTCGTACTACCTCCGCTGTTGGCTTCAAACAGATGGCTTCCTTCAGACATCTTTTAAACCTCCCTGGCCAAATTTTGCACATTGCTGTCCTCAAAGGAATGCACTTTCTCTTTAAGATGGAGGTGTACTGCAGACTCCGGCCCACCAGGATTGGCCTTTGAAGACAAACAGAGCCAGAGGATAGAAGCTCAGTGTGTTATACGCAGTTACATGAGCATGATCGTGCACTAAAACAAAGGAATGGGGCTTTTTGGTTCTGGCCCGTCATGCAGAGCAGCAGGGCAGGTCTCCAGAGAAGTGATTGAACTATGAGGGTATTACTGTGTAAATTATAGGTAGATCAAGTTTGAGCCCAAAAAAATGATTATTCAGTCACAGCAGTTGCTAAAATGAACCACTCAGTGTTCAGCGCTGGCTTATTAAAGCATTACAGTCTGTTACCTGTCATACACGAAAGAAATTATGTCCTGTTAGGAATGCATTAACCTTCATGTATGAGTGCTACTGTGTGTGTTAAGTTTTTTACTCTTCAGACCAAGCTAAGTGTTCTGCTGAGCAGCACTTAACAAATCACTGCCAAGTTGCTGTAATTCCATTATGTAATTTTCTGTTTATTCTTTGACCTAATAGCTTCCAGGTAACTGTAGATTTTCAAACAGTCTTACACTGTAGTTGCCTTCAATCAAACGTCAACATGACACAAGTACATGCAGCAAAGCAGGGGAGTAGTGCGCTGATTGGTCAAAGCTTAGATGCATAAGAGAACATGTGGATTCTCATGCATGACCTACCTTGACAATCTGATTCAATCAATCAAAGCTTACTTCTATTGCACATTTAAAAACAACCTCTGCTGAATAAAATGCTGTGCAAGCCATAATACAATAAAGAAAATAAATGATAATAGTTAAGAGAAATAAAAATAAATAAAAGCAGGGCTGCACTAAAAGCTGTGTGAAAAGCTGATGTATCTACTTAATTTGAGTTAAATGCCAGTGTGTAAAAGTAGGTCTTTTACAGAGCCTCATGTAAAGAGGGAGGCTGTTGCACATTTTGGGACTGCCACTGAAAACGGTCTCTCCCCTCTGCTCACAAGTCTGGACTAAGGCACTTCAAGGAGGAGTTGATCTGCAGACCCCAGAGCTCGGCCTGTAGTATGAGGCTGCAACAGCTCGGACAAATGAAGAGAAACCATGCCACTTAAACTTTTCAAAACAATGTTTTAAAATGAATTGTAAAATTCACTGAAAGCCAAAACTGGGGATTGTGCTCACACTCTTTGGTTCCTGTCAACAAATGGGCAGCAGCGTTTTGCACTCCTGTTTCTGAGTTGATCCCCAGCTCTGAAGTTTCCAACAGCAACAATATCATCCCCTGAACACAGCAGCACTGTAATTTGAACTACCAAAAGACATCCTTTGCTTTGTGCATTTTATTTGGGCTGTGTCATTTTTGTTTAAAAATGGGCTGTAGAACAAAAACTGGAATGAGAAATACTTGCTCTACCTTGTAGCTGAATTCCATTTTGTATGATTCGATGACTGGTCTTCAAGGATATCATTGCATTTAGAGGCTGCAGTCAGACTGTCCTAAATCACAGTCCTAATAAATGTTGTAACTGACAGTGTGTTAAAAATGAAAACAGTGAAAACAGCTTTAGTGATTCTGCACCAGGGCAGGGTAATGGGGTGGATGGAATTACTGGCAAAATGGCCTGACTTCTGGCAATAAGCCAAAATGACTCATCTCCAATGAGACCATTACCGGACAGTGGCTCAGACACTCACACAGACATCCCTCACCTGTTACAACAAGGTGACTATTAATCTCATATTAGCCGGGCCAAGTAGCACCAGGTGTTCTATTAGTTGTGTGAGTTCGTGTGTGTGTGTGTGATCTCTTAATGGAACCCCACTCACTGTGAGGGTCTGACCTGTTTAATAAGAGCCAATTAAGGGATGGTTTAAATGATTTATGCTTTTCCAGAGTAGTGACAATACAGAGACAGAAACATTATGTGCTCACAAAGTCCAGCTATTGCATTTGGCATTGAAGCTGTTGGTGCACCGTCAAAAAAAAAGGTACTTTTCCAGGTGCTGACAGTCTTGAGTTAGTTCATTTCTTTGTTTTTATTTCTTTTTGTTCTTGTAAACAAAAAAATAAATCCTAAAAAAATAAGGAATGATATCAGGGATTTGTGTGTTTACGGCTATTTTTGTTTTTTTGAAAGATTTTTAATTTTGCCTGTCAACACATAGTCTGTTGCTCCTGGATTTGGACAGGAGTAGACTGCACATACTGCATATTGCTCAATCAAACATTCTTACATAACAGGTTTATTCATAGACACCAGCATGGCCCTGTAAGGCTACCGTAACATGTGAGGTGCAGAATTGTTACCTGCTATGTCGCCACTAAAGATTTAGTCAAATGTGAAAATAATCTCCTGGCACATGTACACACGATAGCTGTTGTGTGTGTGTCAGAGTAAATTAAGAGTCCCTGAATGGTAATTGAGCTCAAATTGACTTATTGGCATAAAGAGCAAGAGAGGGTGGCATCTCAGCATGAGTGAGTCAATTAATAAGAGCTAAATTGATTCCTTGGCAGGAGTCTCGGCATCCGGCATTGGTCTGCACCATGACTGCTGGGACAGAGACAGATGGACTGGGCAGAGACATGAAGTTTGTTACAGTGATTGACTTGGTGGGTCTGTGTGACTGCAGAGGCGCACTGCAGCCGCCTGCAACTGGAGCATCTGCTGTCTTTCTGACATTTTCAACTCCTGTCAGCACTGATTTGACATTGCACAGCTGAGTGGTTTTTAACTTACTCAACCATCAACTCAAATACAAGCACTCATCCGACACCACTTCTCTCCGAGCTGCTGACTGTCTTGGAGAAAACATTCAGCATTTTTTGACAGAATGTGGAGTCCTTTTTGTGTGGTAAGGTTTTACCATTTTACAATCAAACAAAACGTCTGATTGTAAAATGTTCAACTCCACAATGTAACTCAGTGGTTTACTGGCTGGCACAAATTCAAACTTTGTGACACTTTTATATGCCATACAGTGAGCCTTATTCATCAGACAGAATAGCAGAGGCCATTTTAATGAAGATCCTTAGCAAAAGGTCATTTTCCACTGTCATTGACCTTGGACTCTTTTGTCACACACAGCCAAAGCTAACAGCCATTAGTTAAGAGAGACATCATGTGGTTCTAATTTGATCACGTGTAACAGTTAGACGGGGTCAGGACAGGGACAGACTGAGAATATTATGTTTTGTGTGTGTTGGGGAAAGAGGAGAATGGGGAGTGTTGTTCCAATAATATCAAATCACCTGCTTAAATAATGAGGAGTGCAACTGGACTCCATATATAAGCAGTGCTCCCTAGATATTGCTTTTCAGTTGGTCAGAATAAAACCTTGTGTCTGGGTGACATCATCAGAGAAAAAGGGTAAGTATTATCACACTGGCCAATAGGCAGATGGCATTTGAAGGAGTCTAAATAAAGACTGTAAAGAGAAACTACTGAGGATGAAGGCTCCCATAGCATTCTTATAGTATTCTACTGTCTGTTTTCCCATCTGAGCACCGCTGCAAGAGACACAGTGTCTTGAAGGCAAAAATTACAGAAAAAATATGTTTCATACCTTACTGGTGCACTGGGTTTGTGTTGTAAGTGTTCACAGGTTCCACAAAGAGCTCTGAAGACTAAAAATACAATTTAATCAAACATGGCCATCTTACATTTGTAAATTAGCTGTGCCAAGAAAAACTGTGTTCTCCCTAAAATTGCCTCCAGCTCCAAGACACAAAGGGACCAGAGTGCTTTGCCCTGGTATCTTTCAAAGTCTGTTCCATCTCCATCAAACGTTGTGTCCTGACAACAAAAGGAGCTGTATTGTCATCAGGTCATCCCCACTGTTGAGGCTGTGGCTGGGACGTCCCATCCGTCCCCTGCAGCTAATCTTTTTCACTGGTCCTGCAGGTACTGAACACCTCCTTCTATGATGTCTGTGCACCACACTGTAGCCTTTGCTTTCTTTTTGTAGTGGAAGCTGTGATCTTCTGTCTCGTCCCATCAGACAGGTCATGTGGAAGACAAGACGAAGAGCAGGACGACCGTCGCTGACCCATGATTCTGCCTCGCCCTGTCTCAGAACTAACACACAGCTACAAAGAAAAGTAGAAAAAACTCTCGAGCTGCTGAATGCAGCTGAATGTCAACAGAAAAGTGTTTTACAGCATTTCTGCAAAACCAGGAATGCATTTTTATCAAAAATCAACTTGATAGCTTTACGAATATTGTATTTTTGTTCTGTCCAAAATATGGGGTATGAAACAGGTCATCAGTGGTATAGGAAGAACTCAATTCCTCTACCTAAGTAAAAGTAAGAATAAAGAGTAGGAGTTTAATCAGCAGTTAGCTTAGAACAGGTACCCCCTCCTGTACTTTTGAACTTTTACAAAGTGTTTTTTTTTTGTTTTTGTTTTTTACAAACTTAGAAATGCTCATCACCTAATGTGGATAAGGGAGGGAATGAGTGGAAGACAGCCAGAACACTCCTAGAGGACATAATGAACATTTTGTCATCAGTATCTGTTGGACTCGCCAATGCTCCTGCTGTGTTTCAGGCACGAGTTAATGACATAAATTTGTGTTTGTGTGCCTAGATGACATTCTTACCTTTTCTCTTGATGGACAGACACATGTACATGTTTAACAGGTACTGCAGCTGCTCCTCCAGCATCACCTATTTGTTAAAGCAGAACAGTGTGATGAACTTTACTCACCTGTTTTACTCATATGTTTCCTTCTTTGCATTCAACATTGGTTATGACTCCATTTAGATGGATCTTGAAAAAGTCAGTGCAATAACAGAATGGCCAGTTCCTTCTGACATAAAGCAACTTCAAAGATTGTTGGGTTCTGCTAACGTTTACAGAAGGTTTATTCACAACTTTAGCATGTCCAGTGGAACCCTCAACCAACAGGCCTTCCAGAAGCTTAAGCATTCTCACACTGCTTGACACAAAGAGACAGTTCATTGTGGAGGTAGATGCTTCTGAGGTGGGGGTGGAAGCTGTACTCTCTCAGCATTCTTCAGTTGACAACAGGGTCCACCCATGTGCCGTTCTTTCCCAGAAATCTCCCCAGCTGAAAGAAACAACAACAAGGGTAACTGTGAACTTCTGGCAGTAAATGTGGCCCTAGAAGAATGGTATCATTGCCTCGAGGTGGCAGAGATTCCTTTTCTGGTTCAGACAGACCGCAAGAGCCTGGAATATGCACAGCCAAAAGACTGAACTCCCGTCAAGCCAGGTGGGCCCTGTTTTTTAACCGGTTCAATTTTACTCTGACTTATCATCCTGGCTCTAAAAATATTGAGCCTGACACCTTATCTTGATAGTCTGATACTTGCCCTACCAGACACTTTCAGACCAGGTAATTCACTTTTCCTTTCATCCTGGTGTTCGCCGAACCTGTTTCATAATCAGACAATGGTTTTGGTGGCCATCAATGGAAGAGGAGGTGTCTGAGTATGTGGCTGCCTGCCCTACAAGGCCTCCCACCATCCCCCTGCAGGCCTTCCACTAACCTTGCCAGTTCCCCACTGCCCTTGGTCCGACATCTCACTTGACTTTATCCCTGGGCTTCCACCATCAATTGTGCAAGACAGGTTTTCAAAGGTGGTTCATTTTATTCCATTAACTAAACTCCAGACAGCCAAAGAGACTGCTGAAATCAACATCACTCATTTTGTGGGCCCATTCCCCATATCTATGATTGTAAATCCTGCAGTGGTCCGCCTGAAGCTCCCCAGATCCTGGTGAATTTGCCCAACCTTTCATGTGGGCCAAATAAACTCTAAGGCTAAGGAAAGCACCCTTGTTCCTTCATCCAAGCCCCCACCCCCAAATCGTCTATGGCTCCCCAGCTTTCTCTACAAAATGTCTACTTGCTGTTCGTCAGCAGAGGTGGGGGCAGCAATACATGGTGGACTGGGAGGGTTACGGGGCCGAAGAAAGGTCTTGGGTTTCATCTCAAGATATCTTGAATCCTGAGCTCATCTGGGACTTCCATCAATGCCATCCTGACCTGCTGTCAGAACCTGCTCAACAACCTAGGTTATGTTCTCTTGTCTGC
The DNA here is from genome assembly GCA_036850595.1 of Rhyacichthys aspro. NCBI lineage: Eukaryota > Metazoa > Chordata > Actinopteri > Gobiiformes > Rhyacichthyidae > Rhyacichthys > Rhyacichthys aspro. Next base: position 2,097,483 of record CM072162.1, read on the forward strand.
ACCACTTTCTGTTTGTTTTGACACTTCACTAACCTGTTTTGTCTTTCCAGATTGACTTCCTGCCCTTGTGTGTTGTCACTCCATTGTGATTGCCTGTTCTGCCCCTTATGTGTTTCATCCGTGCCTTGTTCTGTCTACTATGTGGTCTATGTCTTTCCCTCTGTCCATTGCCAGATTGTCTTGTTCCCTTGTGGCGAGCCTTCCAGTCTTTTCTAGTGTATTTCTTGTGTAGTTTTTAACCATCTTTTTGCTGAAGATCCTGAATTTGCTCATTTGGTTGCCCTGGTTTTGGACTGACTTTCTCTGTAAGACCTTGCCTTTGCCGCCTCACACTCTTAAGCACTTTACTTTAAGCAATATACCTTGCCCAGCCAAAAAAAAGTCACCACCTAGATTTAACTAAGCTAATAGGCAAGAGCCTACCATTGAATAATTACTGCATGGATGATTATGCGTCAGCTGGCAACAAACTTATGAAGCTGATGCAAAGAGTATTTTGTCATTTCTTAAACAAACATGTTGGAAGACACATCCTGTGGTGGTTGAAAAGATGTTAATCTGTTTCATGGGGCTAACATTGTGAAAGAGTGGTTCAGGGTGTATGACACATCATTTTTACACGTGGATGAGGCTCTTGCCTATTTGCTTAGTCAGATGACCTGCTTGATGGTAAACCATACTAATTAAAGTAAGTGTTAGTTCACGTTAATGATGAGTAAATGAGAAAAAGCTTTGTCCTAAATCAACCAACATACCCAACATTCAGTTGCAGCGCTGTCCCACTTTCTCCCTCTGTCACCACAGACTGCTCAATTTGAAGAGCGAACACAACAGAGAGGTGTAAACAATAGTAATAATAATAGTAAAAGCAAGCAACACAGCTTTTATCTGTCAAACTTGATAAGGCTGTGTTGATTTCATTTGCAGTGCTGTCTGAAAGATGCTGTTATTTAAGGTTTAAGGACCTGCATACAAACACAAAACAAATTCTGAATATAAATATTACATGTTGGCTACTGTTAAACTCATAGAGCAGAGCTTTTAAAAATCCTTAAAGTAAAGCACTGAATATAAAACAGTGCCTTTTTTGTCAATGACTTGACTTCATTTTAACCAAAATATAGAAATCACTGCCTTAATCCTTTGGAATATGGCAAAAATCATTGTTCTAATGACTGGGGCAGGATTATTGTGTTATCTTTTTAGTTAGCACCCCTACAATATCGCAATAAATACACGTCATGTGGAGTTAAAACTGTAATAATAATGTACCATGAGATATTTATGTTGTTACATCCCTGACTTGCTCTAATTGGACATGAGGGCAACCTAAATAGTGAGTGGGGCATAACAATGACAAAGACAAAAACTAGGGGGGAGACCAACAAACAAAAAATAATAGATAAACCATAATCAACAAGGATTAATCAAACATAGCAGAATCAAACAAAATGTGTATATGCTGAAAACCAATCATGTGCACTGCAAGTTATAAAAATGGATGTGTAATGTACAGGTACTGTTTACCACTTTTGTGTTGCAGTGGCCATCACTCGACCCAATAGTAGAAATGTTGCACATGCACACATGACACACATATGTGACTAATATAATTAGTAACTAAGCATTCATAGGTCTCACTGACCTGAAATAATGCTGAGTATGTCATCAAGAATGTTATGATAGCTGATACATTGTCACTAATTACTAATTTGCACTGAATAGATGGGATCAGTGATACACATACTCATTTAGATGGGGCTCATTAGGCTCCAGGTCACGGTGAGAATGAAGGGGACAGAGATGAGAAATAGGTGCAGACAGTCCTGACGAGTTGATAACTAAAAGATAATCAGAGCATGGAGATTAAGAGTGTGAGATAAATGAGAGAAAGAGATGCTGGAGACAAACAAAAAACTCACAGGGCTTGTCAGTAAGAGCACCACTATCTAATTTTACTTTTTTGTCATTAATATAATAATATAATATAATATGACAGGACAGGACACAACACAACAGGACATGACATGACATTATATTATATCATGTATCTGTTTCACATTGCTTACCTTTTATATGCATTCTCTTTTTAGTGCCGATTTGTTGTGGGGAAAAAAAACAGAACACGTATTCATTCATGAATATACACTTTCTCTGTTTTATAAGCTGCTATTTCCTTGTTGACAAGTGGCACAGACCAATGGGAGCACTCTCTTTTTGCAGCATTGCAGTATGTTATTGACCAAAGCTTTCGGTATGAAGTGAACATCCTTGACAATAAAGCCAAGATGACGTCTTATGATAATAGATGATTAAACAATTTGTTTCTTACATCAATAAAAAAAAACAACTTCCCTGACAGCAACTTGCTGGCTTCCTGTATGACTTTATCAATGTGGATGGAGTCTGGCCTATTCTATCCTATTTAGGCAGGTCTGAGGAGTGGACTTTGACTTGGTCATTGCAAAACCCTGATTAAACCTTGATTTTTCAGATGCTCTGATTTAGATTTGCTGCTGTGTTTGACCTCAATATCCTGTTGCTTTGGCCCAAACTTCAGATGTAGGGCAAGGCTTTACAGTTGCCCTTTAAGATACTTGTATGATGCACATGTGAAACAGGCCGAGTGGGGACTAAAATACTAATCACATGGACAGGTCAGAGATATGCTGACATGGGGGGGAACTCAGGTAGAGGACACATCACACGCGGGAGACCCAGGTTCAAGCCTCGGTCCGTTCATTTGCCCAATGTCATTCCCCATTCTCTCTTGCCCTGCTTCCTGTCAAGCTACGATCAACTATCAATAAAGCCCAAAAAGCCCCTAAAAAGAGATATGTCGACATGACTCTGCACAACACAAAACAAAACTAAACTAAACTCATGCAAAACAAATAGAAAACCATGTCTTATAAACATGTATAAACCTCTCTCCACTTTCTTTATTAACCATTTGTGGAATGTTGAGACAAATTCAATGAGTGAATATTCCAGTCTCTAACATCATCTCTGCTATTGACACAATGCAGGCTTATTTCTAATGTTTTGTGGATTGCACCAGGTTGTGCACAGGACTAAATGAAATCTGGCTTTAGTTGCCCACGAGGCTGGCTGTGTTAGCTTGTGCAGTATCTCAAACAATGTGTCAAAGCAACAATGGAGTTTGTCATTTGATTATTATTCTTGCTTCAGGCCCGATGCACTACTCCCATGTACTTTTTGTAACACATTATTGATATGCTCACACAGTTGCACAAAAGCAGCTTCTAAAGCGATGCGTATCAGGAGAGATTCAAACTCTTAAACATCCTTTGGGCATGATTCAGTTTTTACAATCACATCTACGTTCATTTGTTAAATGCATTCTTTTATGGATCTAGGTCACATGAGCTCTACTGTCTTTTTGATGTCAGGATAAAAGAATGTTTATTCCTCAAAACACGATTACATCTGACACGACAAAACCAAAACAAAATAAAATAAAATACATAAAAGTAAACAGTTGAGTTTATTGTGGAATTGGAAGCAAGAAATAACTGCCATCATCAGCACAGACTTGACGGCGGCTGTAGAAACTAACAGTCAGATTTCTCAGAAAATTTCCTCTGGCAATTTCCCAGATCAAGACCTGGGGGGTATAGACCTTTGTGCATGTGACAAATGCACACATTGATTTCAGGGTTCTACATAGAAGTATCAATGTAGTTGTTCAATTGCACAACTAACAATCAAGTGTAAACAAAACTTTCATGACTTGAAAATGCACTGCTCATGTAAGGATGATTAATGAACCCCTTAATCACCCACTTCATCGAGGGCTTAGCAGGGTCTTCAAAAAAGCTGAATAGGAATCTATTAATAGAAAGGATGTGACCAAACATTTCCTCTGATGCCACTGATGATTCTCAGCTGTCCTGCATGTTACATCCAGCTAGATCCACCTTCTTTGTGTTGACTTTGGCCTTATAGACACTTATACTTGCATTACTGCCCCCAACAGGTGATATTAGGCTATTTCCACTGTTGCTATGTTCTTGGAATTTACTGGGAAAATGCTCATAAAAGTGGACAAAGACAAACCGGATTTTTGTTGCAACACTACAATTAAGTCAGAGGTAAGAACATAGTTGCAAACTCATAACTGACAGAATCGATTATCTTTTTTAGAATCTCGTTCAGACCAATAAAGTTCCAATTAAGACAAAGGGCCTCATGGTTCTTTAAAAGGTTTTAAATCTAATAATCTTACTGTAATATGTGACTAGACATACAGATACAATTTTACATATTACTGAATCAAGACCAAAATGACAGAAAGCACACACAGCCATCTGATGTATCCCTGCTTTGAGTCCCCCCTCCTTCTCCATCCCACCGCTTCTCATCCATCTCCACCAACCTGCCCTCACTCTTCAGTCCTCTGCATTTCCACCTGACTGTCTCCCAATTCTACTCTCAGTGGGCGGTCTGCAAAAAGGTGGTCCACTTTTGGATCCGCCGTTGCTTTGAAGTGTGTCAACCTGTTCTCTCTCCGCCGCCATCCGTCTGCACAAGGCTCTATTTGACACTCCCAGCTCTTCTTTAACTCCTCGTCAATCTAAACTAAACCTGTGTCTCCTCCTCCGACATCTCTTTTACACTGACTTTTGCTCCTGTTTTCTGAACTTTTGTGCGGCTTTTCTCTTTATTCTGGGTTTTCTTTTTTTCCCTTCTACCCAAACAGTATACATGTTAGCATAAAGGAAAAGTCATCCATTTTACCCTTCATTTTACAAGGACTTCAACTTGTGATACATTTAATTAAACATTCAATAGCATGCTACAATTCTATTTAGTAGTTCAAATATTCTTTACGGTATTTTTCAATTTGTTGTGCAATGTGTCAGATACCAAATGTCATGAACAATTATTACTTATTACAAACCCAATGTCATAATCACCTGTAAACATGTAGCTTAAAGGGCCATTGTGTAACTTTCATAAATTTCTACCAGTTACTGACACCTGTGGCCGTTAGAGGAACTGCAGTCAGTGTCGTGCTCGCTCTCACGCGGGCGTTTGTACAAGTACGACTGAAGAACCGGAGTATTAGCGTCAACACAGACTCTTTTACAGACTCATCACAGACTCAACACGACTCTGAGATTTACTGGAGTCATGTTTACGGAGGAGGTAAGAGAAGTTACACTTCTGAAAGTTTGACAAACTTTATTTGAGACTAAACTATACTTGACTCTCGGGACTGACACAAAAAGTGAACTCTTGAGACAGAGGCAAGAGAACAACTAATGTTTGACAATAGCATGTTTATGCTATATTATCGACTGTATGTAACGTTTGTCAAAAAAGCGTTGACAAACGTTAGCTTAGCTATAGCTAGCTTTAGCACTAGCTCACGTAGTTTCCATCGAGACCCTGCAGTGTTTACACAGGAGACTCAGCAGAATAATGGCAAAAGTTAGTGAACTTAGCTCTATCAGACAGGATACAATACATAATGTGTTACTATTACTGTTATTTTTCCGAGACATTAGAGCATTTCATTTTTATTTGATCAGCTAATGTCTAAACAGCTGCACTGTTCCTAAACCTTGTGTAACATCAGTGACAAGCACCAAAACAACACTCACTGACCTCTTATTCTGGAGAAAAGCAAAATACATATTACTAAGTACAGGAGTTTTGCTTGTTTCTAGGTACCACTACTGTACTAAATTGGTCTGGCATTAGGTTGAGACAACATAAATGTAACCCCACTGTACCATTTCAGTTTATCCTTGTTTGTTTTACTCTTGGTTCATTCAGAATACCTCTAACATGAAATTTGGCTCAATAAAAGAACAAATAAGTGATATATTTTTATTGTTCTCTTCTCAGGACTCCAGCTCTGAAGTTTGAAGCTCCTGTGGAGGAGCTCACTAACAGTGACTGCAGCATCTGTCTCCGGAGAAGGATGAAGTGCTCCAGATGAATGGAACTCGTCTGTGAGGGTTTTTTTTCTGGATGTGCCGGAGTGAGCCACACCAGGACCAGCCGAACCAAAGAGGGGTCAGCCAGCTCGGTGCACCTGCCTGAACTGCCCAGTCATGACAACAGATCTAGAAAACAAATGCTGCAGGAGGATCCAACAGGGCGTCTCAGAACAACACATGGAGCTGTTTTTATTTTATTTGATTTTTTTTTCAGAAAACGAGATTTAAAAAAACAACAACTTTAATTTGTTTTATTAATTGAAATTTTTATATGGTGTTTATATACAGGCAGAAATAAATATACATTTTTATAGATTCTTTCCTGCACATATTTATTGTAAAGGAATTGCTGTATTTAAGCACTGTCTCTTTTTATTGCTGCCCTTTGTTTTTGTGGCTGAAGTCATGTTCTAAAGAAAGAGAGAGAGAATAATAAGCATTGGTGTCATTTTTACAGTCATGACATACATTTATTTACTTTATTATAACATACAAAGCTCTTTCAGGATCTGCACAGATCAACAAGGCTCACACAGTTAGTGTTTAACATGTTTATTCATCATCTGTTTTGACATTGTTTGTCTTCACTTTTGAGCTCAAGAGGAAATCTGCCAGACCTGACCTTTTGTCACAACAAAACAATAAAAACAGTCAAGCCTCTCAAGTACAACAATGGCTTTACTGGAAAAATGGACATCAAGTTGTGAATTTAGCTTCTGGTTGAACACACAAAGGGACACATTGTCAAGGCTCTCACCTCCAACCACTGCCTGAACTACCAAAGACCAGCCCCCTCCTGCGGGTCCATATAATATCCATCCCACTACACCTTTTTTAAAATGTTGGTGATGCCAAGTCAGCAGGCCATCATAGGTAATCATATTAGAATGGCAACAAGCGGAGTAAAGATGTAAAAAATAAATTTGGGAAAACCCAACAACGCCACCTGGGGACATAAAGCCCCCGGAAATTACAAATTTAGAAAAACAGGTCGTACGAGGTTTGGACATGAAATATAGAATGTGATTCAAGAATATTAATTAATAAACTTTCTCTTTCAATCATATTTCAAAATACCAGAGGCCTCTATTAAATATACTCGCACTTGAGGGTTGGTACATAATATAATTTAAACAACCAAAGCAAAATAAAATGCAAAGTAAAATAATAATAATGCAAATGTTAACAAAAGAAGCACATACAAAAGCAAGCAAAACTGCACTCGCCAGTTAAGCCATGCACTCACAGGCAGCAAAGTCAAGCCCAAAGAAAAAGATGGAACAGTGAGCTAGCTTACCATGAGAGGAGCCCTGGACAGTCGTTGTGGGTCCAGGGCCGCAAACACGTCCTGCAAACACGATCCTAGCCACAGCAAAGAATCTGCAATACATTACATTTAATCAGTGGAGCCAAAAAAGTTTGAGTATAACTTAGAACAACGAGCCAACCCACCTACAACAGAGAAGCCTGGGTCCCCCAACACACTCTACCACAGAGCGCACAATGGACTGGACCACCGACTCAAGATTGTGTGACGCATGCATGGACCATCGACTAGGCTGTCTAGGCTCCATTGGTGCCTACCACCAATTAGTTCACAGGTGAGCACACCGACATGCCACATTTGTTTTAATAATGCTTAGGTATAGATACCATAGGTCACTGTATTACTCCTATGAATAAGAACTTGAACAGGTGGGAGAGCACTTCATGAATTTTTAATGGAGGATAAGTGGAAAACATGGTGCTGTGGCAGAACCAGTATCTGGGGAGCTAATCTCAATGCCGGTTGCTAGCCTCAGGTGGCAAGGTGACTGCTTTCAACAAATGCATTCCAAGGCATGCCATAGATCTTGTGCAGTGCCCAAACTATTCTAATTTTAATTCATTAGACTCAGCTCATTTGGCTCACAGCAAAAAGCAGCATTAGTCAGACAGCAGTGATCCAGAGGCTGAGAATAACACTTAAAGCTGCTGCCTCAGCACTGCACCACTGCTCACTTCATGCTCCATGAAGAGCAGCAGGCTCACTGTGTGTAAACATGTGACCCATATCTAAGAAAGTTATTAAGAAAATTCACACCCTGCACCGAACATTGTTTCACTTCAGTGGATACACACAATAACCACATTGCATCCAATTGCTACCATACTTTAAAAATGTTCATTTATTCCTCTTATTTAATTAATACGCATTAGCCTTTTTCCGCCTTTCCATTGGCTCTCCTTAAACACTGTTTTGGTGGTCATCAGCCTATATAAATGCTAACTATTTACTCTTTTAATGCAGCCTTTTAACTTCGCTCCAACAAAACAATGAACTACATCTTGGTTCAGCTTGAAAAGAGTTTAATTGTTTGGTCCACTACAGTATTTAAATTAGCTTTCTCAACTCTCAGAAAAGAACTGTCTGATGCCAGTTTGTCTGGTTGGAACATTTATTAATTTATTCAATCTTTACTTTACTTAATTTATTAAGATGAGCAGGAACCAAATTGAATGTCATTATTAGTTTCTGTGCTTTGGTAACTTTTAGTTAAACATATACACATCATATCATCATACTAGGGTTCAAAAGTAAATGGACACTGCACACTGTCCACATTTGATGCAACGCCTCTGTGTATTCCATTTTAAAAACACCACCCCTCCCTCTTGACATGCACCCCCACACACAGGTGAGCTCTCCCAGGAATAGTCTAACAGCAGGAGCAGTCTGTGTGGTCACGGTGATGCATGGCCACACAGCGCAGCACCGTGCTGGGTGCGACACGGGTGAGGAGTGAGCGGGCTGAGAAGATTCAAGTGGAGGAAAAATGGAACAGCTGTGACAGAGGAGAGCAGAGCAGAAAGTTGGGCAGACTTCAAAGAAAAGCTGGGGATTAAACCCAGGCTGGACCCAGCGTGTGATGAGTCCCACTGCAGAGGGGTAGGTGGGCTAACTCCAGACACCACAGGAACAAATACAATTGCAGGTTTCTGCAAAACACTGATATGCTGATTGAAGGTTGTTTAACATATGTCCCTGTTAATTTAACAGGGAACACTAAGAGTGATGTGTAGTTACTGTTAAGCCTCTTTTCATCAGTATTTTAGAAGCTTCACAGCTACTTCTTAGGGTGCTTTGTCTTGTCTTAAACTTTTTTACAATTTTTCTTTTTCGATTTTTACTTATATTGGATAGCTTTAGACATGTATTGTCATTGTAACCAATGATAAGGTATAGATCAAAATGTATAATCTGTAATATATTTTACTGGGTGGTTAAGCAAATAGACAACATAAACATGAACTGAAATCATATTCAGAGTACCAAAGTTTTAGTCTACACATTTTACTTATTTTATGTTTACCTCATTTACGAAACCTTACAACATTATAAAGTAATAAATAATATAATATTTTCCTTTTAGTGTTTAAAGTGTTGTTTCTTGTACTAACAAGACACTTAAAATACATTAATACTGTCCGGGATTTTTGTATTAACCATCAAACACAGTGCAAGTTGGGTGGTGCCACTGCTACACAACCTCCAGCCTGTAGCTGCTAACTCAATACCTATACCATTTGGCTTCTGAAAACGTGACTTAGTGCAAGCTAAACACAAAAGGAATGTTATACTGTTCATATTTAAAAAATTTTGTCTGCTTTACATGTTGCCAACCTGTATAAACAGAAACAATGATGACAGTAGAATGAGCTAACTACGCAAGACTGAAACACAGTTCTTATACTGGCCCTAAGTGGCACACTCCAAAACTAAAACTGTACTGCATAATTAGACTGGGAAACATTGTTAAAGGTGGAATAGAAGATGTTTTTGTATACATTTTTTGTTATATTTTATAAATTAGTTTTTACTTGCATATAAGACCTCGGAAAATAAGAGGTCTTGAAAAATAAAATTTATTACATGTCAATTGTAGAAGTGGTGGTGCCTTAAAAACATTAACCAATCAAAAACGCTCTCATCGCGTGTTCTATTGGTCAATCAGCCTGTCAATCACTCCTGCTACGTGAGGGCGGAAGTGTGCGCGTTCACGTATTCTGTTTACAGCTGCTTTTGCGTTGCTACCGTTAAACAGCCTCACTGTCAGGCACAGACTGCTCCTTCGTGCAGCTCAAATGTCAGGACCACGTAGTCATTTATTCCCCTGTTTTTTTCTCTTTTCTCTTTATTAATTTGTGTAGATGGGGGGAAAGTCTGCTTAACTAGCGTTAGCTCCATCGGTTAGCTTTAGTTCGTTCATCTAGCTACTCCTCATTAGCTTCAGGCTACATTTATATCTAGTTAATATTTTTTGTTGTTAGCAAGGTTTTACACAATGGCTGAGAAGAACACTGATGAAGGTAACTGTAAAAGAAAGACTATGTTTGAGGTGGCTGCGAAAAGGAAAAAGATGGCAGATGAAAGAAACAAAACCAGAGGAGTTCTTGGTGCATCGTTTGAGCGATAGCGAGCGCTGAAGGCACAGCAAGGAATACGCTGCTCGACAGGTAAGTTTTAGTTTTGTTGTCATATTAAAAAGAGAGAATCGGGGCCAGTCAGCTCTGAAGCGCCATCTGTTAGTCTCTGGCGCGTGCGTGTTGTTTTGGAGGTGGACCTCGGAAAGAACTGTGAAACAAGTCGGCTGGTCTTGCGCATGCGCATTTTTCAAAAACTGGCTAACAGTCGCTGCTGTCTGAATGTTCGCAAACATCTTCTATTCCACCTTTAACTAAGGATGAAGTACATTTTAACCATTGAAGTGTTACCAAATGTTATTCATAAAATAAAAGACATTTCAAAATAACTCATTGTGACCATACATTTTGCGTCACAGTGCTACTTCATCTCTGTCCCTTCTCCTCACCTATAAAGCCCTCAGTGGGAAGGCCCCGTCCTATCTCAGAGACATATCTCATAGCGCCATTCCTAACAGAGCGGTCTGTTCTCAAAATGCAGGGTTGTTAGTTTTTCCTAGAGTTTCCAAAAATAGAATGGGAGGTAGAGCCTTTAATTACCAAGCTCCTCTTTTAACGAATCAGCTCCAAGCTCCGGTTAAAGAGGCAGACACAGTGTCTACATTTGAGGTTAGACTTAAGACTTTCCTTTTTGATAGGGTTTATGGTCAGTATATATACAGTAGATTAGATAAGCTGCTGTAAGCCCAGACGCTGGGGGAGTTATGACACACTGAGCTTCTATCCTCTGGCTCCATCCTCACTCATATTTTATTGTAGCTTACATATCTTCTTTGGTGTTCACAAGTTGTCCCTCTGTCCCACTCTCCTCTGGGGAAGTGGATACTGCAACCCATTGTTGCAACAGTATGGGCCCATGGACCCGACCCCCAGTTGTGGTACTGGGCTATACAAATAAAATTGAATTTAATTGAATTCTCTCTGAATGTCATGATACACTTTGGTCTCTGTCATGTCTTGGCCTCAGTGCGGTCTACTACACTACCTTCCACACTGACCATGGCAATGGTGCAGCATAAGAGCTTAGCAATGTGTGAAGTGAGTGTGCTGGGCCAAAAATGTGTGTTGCCAAAGGCAATGTTGTTTCATAGATATGTAACAGTTTTAGTAGTTAAAGGCACTTATCACAATTTAAAGACGTTTTAACAAAGACAACAAAAGCCATTTAACTAACTTAAAATCACACTTTTGCAGGCCGTTGAAAAATATTGTGCAATTTCTGGAAATTTAGCCAAAAAGTAATAGTTTAAATAAAATAAAAAATAGAGGTATATTTTAAAGAGTAATATGTAGAACACATGAATCGAGCATATTGTCTCAAAGTTACAAGACACTGACAGTGGCTTGTCTTGTGTAGCGTGTGGGGAGCAAATAGGACCCAGGAGCGAAAACGGTTCAAGTGAAGATAATTTATTTAACAGGTGCAGGGGGTCCACAAACAAAATCCACGAGCGCAAAAACCAAGGTGAAACGCTGGAGAGTGCTGGGCTGTGAGGGCAACGGGAGGCACTGGAAAAAACAAAAGAGAGGCACAGGTAAAACACAATGTCAATTGGTCACGAGAAATATTACCAACGCTGAAGAAGAGCCAAGCTGATACCACAGAGGTGAACGGTATACTCTGGCGTCGAGGAGTGTCTCTGCTGGCCTTAAGTTGGGAAGGCTTGATTGTAAGCAGAAACAGGTGTCTCCAATCACTCCTCAACGCCGAGGGGGAAGGGTGCCTCAGGGAGAACAAAAAAGTTACCCACATCCACACAAACCAGGAAACAGTGACACCAAAACAAAAGCCCAAAAATACCAACCACCACATCTTGTTTACATTCATGGTGTGTCGTCTGGTAAAATTTCCCACAGTGCTATCCGCACAAAATTACAAAGTTTGCTGAGAAGCTACACATTAACTTTGTTATTTTATGAACATGCAATGTTTCAAATAAGAAAAAAGAAGAAGAAAAGGCTTATGTTATAAACCTTTTTATTTTTTTGCTCATAGACTTTTTTTGTTTTGTGTCTTTTTTGTCTGTTTGGTTGTTTTTTTGTTTTTTTCTTCTCTTTTCTTTTTTCTTTAGTTACTTTATTATTAATCTGGAATACCTTGGCTATTTTGTTATATGTTTTGTATTATTTGGAAATAGCCATTGCTATTTATTCTGTTCAATAAAAAAAATAAAAAAAATAAAATTAAAATGAGCTGTACTGTGAGACAGTAAAATAGTGACAGACTCCACATTCTATACGCCGAACACACAAAACCACATGTGAGGATGCTAACCTCATTACTGTCAACCTCCCTCTCACTCAGGACCATAATCATGTTTGGGTTGGAGTCTCACCTGGTGACATCCATCATGGCCGCCTATTTGAACAGCTGTGCAATGAAGATACACAAATCTGATCGTGCCATTGATTCCCACCTTATGAGATTAGTGACAGGCTTCAATCCAGTAATGGACCACTCATTTTCTGTCTGCTGTACGTGAAGATGGCTGTTCATCTTCATATTGTCCTATTAAATCAATGAATGGAACACTGGGTGAATTTTGATTGAGTGAGTTCCAATTGTCATCATATTGCTGGAGAGAATATTAACTTTGCGATCAATAATGAGTCATTTAATGAGATTAGTGCGGCAAACAAAGTAGCCTACAGTGTTTCGCATTAATATTTTAAACACAGAAAAGTGTAATCAATGAAGTTACCATCCTTTGAAACAGTATACTGAAATATAAGCAATTTTAAATGAGGTTAATTGCATTGCTAAGTCTTAATTAGACCAGTTATTCAAATTCACAATTCAAATATAAAATAACTTTATTAATCCCCAAGGGGAAATTCAGTTATTCAGGTCCCATCAATTTAACTGATTCAAATTTGATCTTCCATAGACTGGTTCATTGTACAGTGATATGGCGGTTGTTCAGTCCTGCAGCTCACTGATCTCAGACGTTCAAAAGCCCTGTGCAGGGGATGGTCCAAGTTGTTCAGTATAGCATCCGTCCAATTGTGTTTCTGTTACTCCACTAATCCAATCAGTGTCTCCAAACTTTCCCAGCCCTCTCGTTTTTCAAGGTGCAACAGTCTATATTTTTTCTGAGACTGCACTCCCAAGTGATTGCACAATAAAGTACAGAGTTACCTTGAAAGTTTATCATTTACCTGAAAAGACCTTAGCTTTCTTTGAAACTATTGGCTGCTTTGGCCTTTTGTGACGGAGCACGTCCATCAATGATTATGGTCAGCACATTCATTCACAAACTCACGCTGGCCCCACACATAAACACATAGACCTTCTCACTCACTCGCTGATTCCCCATTTACCCCGCTCATTCATTCATACGCACTGGACACACAACCAACGCCCTTTTTCCTGCTGCTTTAATATGCCCAAGGGTGCACACTTGAGAGCCCTTCTTATTTTTTTTTTTTTTTTTTTGGGGGGGGTCCCCCCCCCCCCCCCCCCCCCCCCCCCCCCCCCGGGGGGGGGGGGGGGGGGGGCGGGGGGGGGGGGGGGGGGGGGGGGGGCCCGAGGAAACCCCCACAAAAACCCCCCCCCCCCCCCCCCCCGGGGGGGGCCCCCCCCCCCCCCGGGGGCCCCCCCCCCGGGGGGGGGGGGGGGGGGGGGGGGGGGGGGGGGGGGGGGGGGGGGGGGGGGGGCGCCGGGGGGGGGGGGGGGGGGGGGGGGGCGGGGGGGGGGGGGGGCGGGGCCCCCCCCCCGGGGGGGGGGGGCCCCGGGGGGGGGGGGCCCCCTTTTTTTTTTTGGGGCCTGGGGTTTTTTGGTGCTTTCCTTTCCCCTTCCTGATGTTTTTATCCCTAGGTATTGCAATGTCTTCCACAGCGGCTTTCCTCTGGTGTTGTCCACCACCACATTGTGTGTATATATATATATATATATATATACATACATACATACACACACACACACACACACACACACACACACACACACACACACACTGCCTAACCTGCTTCTGGACAGGAATAACATTGCATGTCACAACATTTATTCCCGTCCAGAGTTGCATTAATTTTTCACCTAGATCTTGTATTGACGATGGGAGAATCAACCGCTGCAGAAAGTCTTCTCCAGCACATCCCAAAGATTCTCATTGGGGTTAAGGTCTGGACTTTGTTGTGGCCAATCCATGTGTAAAAATCATATCAGTCATGCTCCTGAACCACTCTTTCACAATTTGAGCCCAATGAGACAGATTAACATCTTTTCAACCACCACAGGATGTTTCCTCCGACATGGTTGTAAAATAAATGAGAAACTACTCACTTCAGCATCAACTGGCTTTAGCTGGCATCAGTTTGTTTCCAGCTGAAGCATGTTCATCCACGCAATAATTATTCAATGGGAGGCTCTTGCCTATCTGTTCAGTTAAATCTTGGTGGCAGGCAGTGTGTGTGTGTGTGTGTGTGTGTGTATGTATGTATATATATATATATATATATATATATATCAGTATATCAGTGTCTTCTCCTCTGATGGTCACAGTTTGAAATGGAAATGTAGTCGACAGAGGAGGAGGAAGAGTTGATGGAGAAGGAGGGGGAGATCTGGTTAATGAAAGGAGTGGAGGTTTTGATAATGATGGTGGAGGCAATGAGGTTAATGGAGGAGTTGAAGGGAGAGTTAGAGGTAGCCAGTACCATAGCTTATCTGTAGAGATTAGTAAGTGACGTGCTCTAACACGCTACGCATCTAATAAAAAAAACAAAAAAACAAAACAGGCCAATGCACTAGCAGAGTCTTCTTAAATGGTAGAGTCATTTTTGTGTATTTTGTACAAATGTACAACACACCCTGAAACTAACTTTTAAAAATTCTAATTCCAAAAACGTATTTCTATAAATATGATTTCTGTAAAAAATGTAATAGAAATTAATTATATTCTTTCTTATTTGTAATGTTACTTTAATGTTACATTAACGTTACATTATTTTTATCTAACCTTTTATCATTCTCATGTGGGTACTGGCACATGCTGTTGCTGAAGATGCCCTTTAATGTCCTATGTAGACACTCCAAGTTAGCAAAACAAGTCATTTGTTAAAATGCTTTCTGCAAGTGTGTTGTTTATAAGCCAGCCAAGACAGTCCTGAAAGAGGTTACAATTTTGTCAACACTGCTCATGTCTTGCTACAGCATCAACCTTGTGTATATTCCCTAATGTGTGTGGAAACAGCCTATTAGCCAGTGAAGCTGCACTCCGAATGGCTGACGTGTTCCTAATGGCCCCTGCGGGTGTATTGAAGAGTCCCCATATATCAGTCCAGGGCCACATTCAGCCGTCTGTCTCGGCATTCACACCTTTTATACAGAAAAAGGACAGTTTCTGCTGAAAGATCATCCACTTAAAGAAAAAAGTGCCCTCAATTCACAGCATACTGCTTTGGGTCAGAAGGCTAGACACAATTTCAAACTCACAGATATATCATTTAAAGGTGCACTGTGTGCATAAAATGAATTGTTGTGATACATGTATTCCATTTATTATAATTAATATGTGCCTTGAACATGGGTCTAAGCCTGGCCCAGCTTGAAAGACTGATGTGGGACCTACCTCGTGTGGACGCACCACCCACTGGAGGACTCGTAAGGAACTGGTGTTGTCCATTTGAGAATGTGGTTGAATGTGAAAAGCCTGACACAACGGTAGGGACGTGAAAACATGGAATCTCACCTCTCAGTCGGTAAGCAGCCAGCTACAGATAGACAGTCTGAGCACCAATGCAGGCCTGCTTATAGCTGCAGTTTACCCACAGCGTATACCCTGGTGAACAAGAAGGCCACCTCTCTTCCATTTAAATATCTCCAGATTAATTAACCTTATACAGTGATCAGTGTATAAACATATTGTAAACCTTTAAATCTGCAGTTCTGAAATGAAAATGATTAATAAGTTCATACCACCATTGCTCTTACTGCAGTGTAAGTGTGTACATTTAAAGCCAAATATGGAACACAAATGAACAGTAAAAAACAAAAAACAAAAAAAACAAACAAACAAACTTGGGTTACATTATATTTTTGCTGTCAGGATTTTATTTACCTATGTGGAACAAGTCCCATGACTGGATTTCATACTTTTGAAAAATGTTTATGTAAATGACATGTGCATCTAGAACATGCCTGCCAAAAGGCCTCACAGGTATTAAAAAATGACTATATTACCAACAGAAAATGCACACAGGTGCCATGTAATAGACTGACTGGATATTCTAATATGTAATTAAGTCACCTCCATTTTAATCGACTTGGACAGAACACTCAATTACGCTTTGGTTGGAGAAAAAAAAAGAGCTTAGAAAAAGTATAAGCTGAACTGCCACTGACAAATGCAAAATATATTATGATACATTATGCTCTGCTTATGCAGATGGCTGATAGGGAATGCTATATAATTTTTACGCGTGGGGCAGGTGTTTAGAACAGCAGTCATGGGACATTGCTTAAAAGTACGAGCCAGCTGTGCACATATCATTACTGGGCCATATCGACAGCTAAGAGTTGCTAACAGAGGCCAGGTGTGTGCACATGTGGGCGCTCTGATAGGAGGTTATTATGGCTGTACTTCAGTGGCAGCTCTGTCTAGAGTGTCCTCAATTTCTGCTTAGAATGTAATGTTTAGGTCTACTTAAACTGGATATTTCATTTTTATCTGAGATTATGGGCTGATATTTGTGCCACTAAAACTGAATATGTGGTATTTGGATTGAACTGCACAAACTAAATCTAAATTGCTCAAGTTGAATGACTGCTTTAAAAAAAATAAAAAACATAATTCAAATCAAATTGAATCAGATGCATTAGTTTATAAATAAATTGCAGTAAATTGAAAATGAATTTTGATTTTGAAACTGAATCCAGTCTTTGGAACTGATTTTCCAAGTTGAAAATTCAGTTCTCCAGTACGTTTGTTTCAGTACTCACAATTCAGTTCCAGTTCTACAATTCATTTTTTGAGCTGCTGTTAGCCTACATTTGGTGGATTATAGGACAGTAATTAATGACCATAGAAACCAGTGGCGGGCCGTGCATTTCACCCTTTTTCTTTGCTGGGACAGGCTAGCTAGCACAGGGGTTGGCCGACCTCTTTTCACAATATCCATCTTCTGCTCCTTCGGCCGTTATGGGTTAAAAATACAGCAACAGCTGTTGGATCTCCGGGTTTAGTTCGATATTCTGCAAATTGCTGCTTTTCAGGCTCTAGCAAGTGCTTATCCAATCACAGGACGCGTACACGTCCACCTTCTACACCTTCTAGCTGGCCTTGGTCTGCAGAATCGAGATCTGATTGGCTATTGCTACTGACTGTGTTCACAGGGGCCTGCTCTGTTGATTCTGAAGGTCTCAGGCCTGACAACACAAGCTAGCTGAAATATAATTGGATAAAAACTCTACCATAATAAACAACATTGGAAGCCACTCAACTAAGTGGATTTAATACGACCTAAAGAGAACAGAGAATAGAGAATAATTTTGTTTACATATTTATGAAAATAAAATAAAATAAATGTACTTTTCTGAGCATGTTTAGGCCAACAGTAAGGGCCTTGCTGGCCCTGACGGACCACCACTGATAGAAACATTGTTTTATGTTTGTATGCATTGTGTTATTGGGAACATATGCTGTTGATACATTTGGGTATAAATGGGTGTTTAATTGTCAATATTTTTATTTTTTTCATTTTTCACTTAACTTCCCTTATGCTGGACTTTGATTTAACTGTGACTGAGCTGGCCATAAAGGCACAGACACCAAGCAGCCCATCTCACAGACCAGGGATGCTCCTGACCTCTGACCCCCGGCGAGCAGCAGCCTTAGGCAGAGAGAACCCAGAGAAGAACCACCAAAAGCCATCCACTGTTGAATATACTTCTGTTATTTATTGTTGATTCAACCTGCATGTCCATGTGCTGTCTGTTTGTTAATTTTGGTCAATAAACGTAATAATTTCTCATTAATTTACGCTGTAATTTGTTGTTGTATGGATCACTGTCTGTATAAGAACTTCTTTTCCTCTTCCTCTTTGAGGTGGTGCCCCGAAACAATTTAACTTCATCACTTTGCCAAATCCTCTCTCTTTACAAAAATTTTGGTACACAGCCGTCGTAATTCAACTTGAGCAATTCAAATTCATATACAGCATATTCCCATAGTCTTTGGCTTTCCCAAACTCTTTTCTTATTAGCTGATGACATTTAGATGTGGTCCAGTGATGCTCTGGATTTGGGTGGTGCGATTTGTGACTTACAAAATTAAGATTTATTAGATGCTAGAGTTATTTGAGACTTTGTGGAATTACAATATAGTTCTGATAGATGCTAAACATTTGTTTAAAGGTCCCATATTATGCGAAATCGACTTTTCTGAGCTTTTAACCAAGTTATAACGTTGTTTCTACCTCAAACACATCCCCAAAGTTGTGTTTTGTTTCATTTGCGCATGTTTAAGTAATTTATTTAGTTTGAGCTACAGTCCTTTCAACGAGCTGTTTCACACAATGACGTCAATATGTGAAATAAACCACTCCTCTCCAGGAAGTGCTCCTCCACACTCCTCCAGCCCCTCTCTCCTGCACTGTCAACAAGTGGTGCTCTGCAGCTCAGACACAGAGAAGCATCGCTGCTACTGTGTTAGCTTAGCGGCAACATGTATTACTAACAAGTATTACTGCATAGCTCTACATATTGCTAGGCAACTTTATTATAGTTCTTTCAATACACTGCACACCAGCTACCTTAGGAGTCTCCAGGCAGCATACATTCTCAACTTCAGTAGGCATTGTACGGTCATTTCCACATGTGCACCGATAAACAGAAGCAGTTAGCACGCGCTATGCTACGGGCTACACCATAAAAACATACACAATAAATAGTTTCTCATTTACCAAGCAGAAACGTCTTGTAGAAGCCTTCGAGGTCTTTGTGTTTGCTCATGTTCTTCGAACTCAGAGTCAGACTCTGGGTCGAAGATATACGGCTCAGTTACTCTCAAAGCTATTGCTGAAAAAGTTATTACTACCATATACCGTGTTTACTTCAGTCTGTTTCCAGTGGCAGCTCGTAGCTTTAGCGTGACGTCATGAGCCAACACGGGAGAGCTGAGCCTTAAAGCGACAGCACCAAATCAGACCGTTCACTTTGGACTCATGATGAGAGCTCATCCAAACCGCTTGTATAAGATCATTATTGTGTGTTTCATGTTGCAAAACGTGATATGGTAACCTAAATGTATCCAAAACTGTATAATGTTCAAAATAGTATAATATAGGACCTTTAATGTTTCTATTAGCCCTGAGATAGAGAACTCCCCCACTAAATTAGTATTATAATACACTGGAATCAGTAGCTATTGTTATTACCAGACATCACACTGCAGCATGTAGGCTACTGTCTGTAAAAACACTTCACTGTGTATTTGTAATACATTTTCTACCAATATTTAGGGTTCCAGCTTGTTTCTTTGTATGTTTCTGTTCAGACTTCAACACCATCTTCAGCTCTGCTTTTGGAGAAGAGTGTGTGACCACAGAGTTAGAGGCAGTGAGGAGAGGAGACTGCAGCAGCTGCAGGACAGAAGCACAGCTCAGAAGCAGGCTTATTATTAGAAAAAACTATATTAGAATAATTATGAACTGCATTTATGTTCCTGTTTGTAACAGTAGTTTAACTTCCTGACCTAGAAGAGAAAAGAGGAAGTGTCATGATGCATATATAAGTATTTATTTGGTTTCAGCATTTTTATGTTAGTATTTTCACATAGTCACATTGTAAGATACAGCTGATTAGAACTTGATTGCCTTTATACAAAATATATATTTTGACATTCAAGTGTTTTTGTTTCTATGTGCACAATACAATAAATTGATCTCCCTGTAGAAAGGGCCACACTTTTTTACCATTAGCATAAAGAGGGTTTTTTTGTTTGTTTGTTTGTTTTGTTTTTTTATTCTAGTTTATTCTAGAAACAGTGACATATGTAAAGTGAGTCTCTTCTTCTGGTGATGTAGCTGTAGGGCTATTGCTCCTGTAGACAGGACACTGTCTGTACTCTGTACCTGAAGAAACACAGACTGTAATACATTTACAGAATTCAGTTCGGAATACACATTACATATGCAATACATTAAAATATAGATTTTACACATCGGTGAGGTGTATGTTTTACTGTGTTACTTTTTATATTCTATTTACACTTTCCAGACTCTTACTTTGATGTAATGTTTGAGGGTAAATCATTTTCTTCTCCTGAGTGGAGTGGAGAAACCAAACCTGAGCTCAGCACTGAAAGAAACTAAAGAGTAATGTGTAGATTTTGGAAAAGACATTATGCGTTACAGCTTCTTCCTCACTTGATCTCCCTCTGGTGGCAGCTGGACAAAAAAAAAGACTGTAAACAGAGTTAATACCATAAAAAGTATGAAAGTACTCAAGACCATAATGAACAACAAGCAACTGCTCAAGTACAATATTACAAAACTTGGATTGTTTGAGATAAAGAGAAAGTAGTTTGTTTAGCTATAGGCTATAGAGCTTGATAGAAACTTTTTTTTTTCAGTGATTTTTTTACGACAAATGGCGGGTGTGTTAAGTAATTAGCTAATTTTATGTCAACATCATGAATACTAGCTGGTAGTTGTATAGAAAGGGGAAAACACAAAGCCATCACTCTGCAGCAGCTCTACTACTGACCTAAATAAAACACAGAAACAAGTGATTCATCAGCTGAAAACAACAACACTTACCTAATATATATATATATATATATATATATATATATATATATATATATATTTCAGCTGCTGTCATTACTCGATGCTTGTGTTACTGCCTGATACGTCTCTGTTAAGTGACAGAGCCGAGACTGGAACACCGCTGTCAGCTTGCATAGTGAAGGTGCAGCTTCTACAGAAAATGCGGCAGATATTTCAAGCAGAGGTGGCACGGGCATTTGTTTCGGATGCCTCCAGAACCCATCCCTTGGCAGGACTGGCCCAGGACACGCTGGCCTGGGAAGGGCGCAGTATTCCTCCAGAGAAGCTGGAGGAAGTGTCCGGAGAGAGGGAAGTCTGGGCCTCTATGCTTTAACTCGTGCCCTGTGAATGGAATTACAGAGAGAATATTCCCACTCTGGATAATTTCACAGCTGACTGGTCAGTGGACTGTCTGCTGTCTAAAACTTTACCTCCTCCATCTTTTTTCTTTCTCACATAGTAACAAATGATGGGAAGTTGATTTATATAATATAAACATATTATTGGAATGTATGGAAATATCTGCTCCCCCCATTCATACAATCAGTTGGTGGCTGCTTTGGGGAAGAATTGGAAACATAAAATTAACAGTGGTACCAGATGAAAATAATTTATAATTTCTTACCTACAATCAAAATGTTAAAGATTTGGGGTCTTGTACAATCAGATAAATGTCGTTTTTGTCTCTCAGAACCAGAATCTACTGATCATTTATTTTGGTACTGTCATGTGGTAGCTGCTTTCTGGGGGCAAATAGAGCTGAAGTTTAAAGCACCAACTTTGCCTCCCATCAGTTATTTTAGGGTTGTATAGAGAGTTTGAAAGTAAATCACCAATTAACTCATTTCATTTTGTTTGTGAAAACTGAGGAGGCAAGTGAAATATTGAAAAATAGGTTGAGTAAACAAAAAACAAACAAAAACAGCATATAGTGAATCCCAATGTTCTTTATGGAATACATTTTAAAACATAATTTCAGGTGATATTTTTATATCTTAAATTAGTTTAATAAAATACTATATTAATATGGTAATTGTAGGTTTTTGACAAAAAATATGCAGATTGCATCTCAAAATGTCATACAGTGACTAATGTGGTA
The DNA here is from genome assembly GCA_036850595.1 of Rhyacichthys aspro. Taxonomy (NCBI): domain Eukaryota; kingdom Metazoa; phylum Chordata; class Actinopteri; order Gobiiformes; family Rhyacichthyidae; genus Rhyacichthys; species Rhyacichthys aspro. The sequence goes on from CM072162.1 coordinate 2,119,785, forward strand.
AATTACATAAAAAACGGCTATATCAAATTAGATACACACATTTTCAACAAAATTGTTCTACACAATGTATAAAATATGAAGTATATAATATATATGATAATATAATATACTACTGCAATACATTAAATGTTCATATTAAAGTATCACTAACAACATTTATGCAATTCCTAGAGTAACATTTTAGAAATTAACAAAGTTGTTCCTCAAAACAAACAAAAAAACCTTAGTGACGGTAACCATTTTCAAAGTGGCTGCCTATGACCTGTTATTGACTGCAGAGCATGAATAAATACACAAGTATCTAATTGTATACTGCAGGTTTTTTAGGAAAGTATTGATTATGTGGTTTGTGCAGGGGGCTCAGAAAATTGTGTAGCAAATATGATATGTATGACATTATAGGGTTTAATTATCATTCAACAGCCACTTAAAAAAAACAAACAAACAAAAAAACAATTTAATGACATCTTTATAGGCTACAACCCAGCACAGAGTTGCAACAGAAAGTTCCTGAGGTCAACATATACTGTCTATGTTCATTCACAGTTTTTTATAATTGCTAAAGTGCGTTTTTGTAAACTTGGAGCCAGTGGCAAAACTTTACACATAAACTCCAAAACTATATTCTCAAGTGACAGAACATTTCAGAATGCATGCAAAATGAAGCACTTGGGGGTAAAAATTAATTTGGGCCACACTATCACCACATTTATAAATTTGTCCATCAGCATTTGCACAAAACTGTGAAAAATCTACAGCTTTTTTTTAGTAGTGTGTGGTAAATATGACAGCAATGACATAAAAAGACATAAACAAGAACTATTTAGTTACGATGCCCACCACAAAGTAACCATTAACAAACATACAATTAAAAAAAAATACAATTCTGACATTTCTGCCTCCAATCTCCAAAGTGGATCAGGCCACAGGGCCTCATCAATGTCACAAAACGTCAGGCTCTGATTTCTGTGCAGCCCAAATTGGTCAGATGAGTCTTCATGTTTATTCAGAGTTCAGGCAATTGAAAATGAAGTTTTGTTGTCAGTGTATGGAAATCTTCAAACACTGTCTTACAGTTTTGACTGATGTGCCTAACACAGAAAACTGATTGGAGAGTTTTGCAGTTTTTCTGATTAGAGTTGAGCAGCTCTGAGATCATGCTCATTGGGGTGAAGTTTTAAATTTGTGCCTTTATTTTGACTTTAGAGTCTAAAAATATAAAAAACTGTAATTGTGTCTAACTTCTGGTGATATCTTTTTGACTCATAGAAGACTTACAGTGTCAAATGTGTTTTACTGAGTGAGAATCTATTGAGTGTTTTGAAGTTCTGTAAACTGCGTTCAAACCCAGAAGGTTTTGATAAAAAAGCGACCAGTACAATGCTTGGGTTTACCAAAGTTACCTTTGGACCAAGTGCCCTATGGAAGAAAGACCTCTTCTAATGATACAAATTATCACTTGTTCCATATTCATCGTTTACCAGATCACACGTCTGCTTCTTGTGTCAAAGGCTGCTTTTTAATAAACTGGCAATTCAAGTGAGCTTTGATTAGATATGCACAGTATTAATACAATTTTACCCTTGAGACCTCTACATCCAGTAATTCCATCTTTCTTTTTTTTTAATTCCTTGTTTTGTAGATATTTATTCAGTGGTTTCAAAGGGTATGTGTTTGCTGACTGATTAAGTTGTGTAGAGCCAATGCAACACACAAGCTGAGCTAGTGTGTGGAAAATCAGGGTCCAGTTAGGGCTGCCACCGAAGCCCAAAACCACACAAAGAGCTACGAGGTGCTCAATCAAAACAACCATGCTTGATTTATATTTATTTGATACTTTAAAATGTCCTTGAAGACTTATGTGCCAGGAACACAATTGTGATTATTACACCTGAGCTGCCTCTGATTTTGGATTTTAAATGTTTTTCTTTTTCTCCATGACCAAAATTTAACTAGCACTATGAGGCAAATTACTAAATCAAACACTTAATTTTTATATTTAAATTCATAAGCAGACTCCAATAATGCAAACAAGAAAAATGTTCGTTGAAATGCATACAACATAAAATAGCACTGGGAGATATTCCTGTGGAGCTCACTATGTCATAACATACTGCATGCATTTTGTGTAATACTCTGTGTCACAGACAGTGACTTGACAGTGACTGATCTCTGATTGGTTTCTTAAAATGCCCTGGACACTTAGAGCAGCACCCCAAACCAATCAGTAAATTTGATCATGTCCATGGGACTGATTCTTTACCCCACATTTAATATCAGAGCCCACCCATCAATCGTGAAACGCAAAGATCAGCGTGGGTTTGTAAGATGGAGGCGTCAAGTCAAACTGTGGTGATATCCAGCAGCAGTAGTTAAACACGGGTTTCCCTGTTGTGCGTGAGGAGCCACCTGAGGTGAGTATAGTACTCTGTCAGTGTTTAACGCTTTGTACATACAGGACTCAATAGTACATCAACCATTGCTCCTCTCTCTCTCTCTCTCTCTCTCTCTCTCTCTCACACACACACACACACACACACACACACACACACAAAAACATGGCTAAGATACATTTTGCATTTGGTTTTGACCACAAGTTGCCCAGATAGTTAGAAATAATTTATCCATGTCATAATTTGATTTTAGCATTTATTAGGATTCAGCCTAGTCAGTGAGTCCGTCTTAACAGAAATGTCCACATTCCCATTTCCTAAACTTAACACATAAAAACACAACCAAGAAGAATAACATAATAACTATTATATTTACAATACAACTATTGCAAAAAAGTGAACTACTTTTTATGAGGTCACATTAAAAAGGTCCCAGAGTGAGTGTCATGCTGAAGGTCTATGTCACATAAACATGTGGGTGGAATATCTTTTCCCTAAAAACTTGGCATTACTATGATGTTCCTGCTGATGCACAGTTTGGAAACACAATTCCACATTCCAACTGGTTTGATGTCTTCTTCCCACTTGTGTGTCCAAATGAACTGCATATTTGAGCAGCAGCAAAAGCGTGTCATACTCACGTGTCATGTTTTGCTCCTCCGACACCTCATCTGCCCCCACGCTGATGGTCCTCAATGAGCAGGCCATCGCACTAGCAGCAAATCATTAAGACAGACCTGAAAGGTCAAGTGCTTTTTAAAGACCAGGGACAATTAAAAACCAATGAGACAATGTAGCTGAAAAGGTTGGCAGAGCCCTCTTGCATAAACATTTATTCACACATGTGCAAGGGATGCCAGGAAAAGCCGCCAGCCAAAAGCAATACACAAACATGGATTAAGAGGCACTCAGATCTCAAACATGTGGCATTTCCATTCACATCCATCCAGAACAGCAAAGTATTAGCAGACAGGGAAATGACCCACTCATTTAAAGTTAGAGTTTAGACAGGGTTTGGAGAATGATGGAGCCAGGGACAGCAATTAGTAGTGTCTATTAGAAATAAAAATTTAGATTTACAAGATGTTGCAAAGGTTAAGTCAGAGCGTGTCAGAAAAAAGACAAAAAAGTGAATAGGAAGAGTGGATTATATCTGTCATATGGTCAACCTCTCTTGTTCATAGTGTTTGTTGACTTAAAAGATAAAATATACAGTCTAACTAAGAAAGAAATTAATTTTGATAAACAATGACCACAGCACTGCCACCAAAGTTGTTTTTCAGAAAAGCAAAAAAGAACAAATCTGACTTTTCTTACCTTTGAAGGCTGGCTGTCGGTCAAATATCAATGAATCCCCACAAACATGGTCTCATTCTGCCTGTGATTGTAAAATATTTAGGTCCAAAACAGTTGTAAGATCCACAAAGGCCCAATAAACAGCGTCAGCATATGTCCTCGAGATCAAAGGATTTCTACATTAATACTTGTTATTTGTTTTTACATTTCAGCCATCAGCACAGTCAAGCCCTGAACCAGGGCCTGAACCTGAAGCAGATCCTTCCACCAAGACTCCTCAGGTAGAGACACCAAGAAGAGGCAGGGGACGGGGGAGGGGCAGGGGCAGAGGAAGAGGACGCAGTGCCAGGCAGACTGAGCCATCGCCTGTAGAGGGGAGGTGGTGTGGTATTGAGGACCCAGACATTACTCCTACCCAGCCCACTTTTCGTCCTCATCAGCACGACTACCTATACAGTTCTTGAGCTTTTTCAACATATTTTTACACGTGAAGTTTTGCTAAGTCTTATGAACAATACCAACAAGCATGGGAGAGCCACTTATGCCAGCTGGATGGACATCACACTGGAAGACTTTTCTTTTCTGGCCATTGTGGTGTACATGGGAATAACAAAAGCATGTTCCATTTCTGATTATTGGCGACAGGGAAGGTTATACAATCTTTCATTTCCTAAGAGTGTTATAACGGGGAAGAAATTCCTTGCCATCTCCCATGCACTTCACATAAGCAGCACAGCTGGCGACACTGAAAATGAAGCCAAAAGAGAAACCGCTGAGTTTGACCGCTTGGGCAAAATAAAGCCGTTGTACACACAGATAAGAAATGCATGCTGCAGAAATGATCAACCTAATCAGCACATCTCTATTGATTAAAGGATGGTTGCTTCAAAAGCTCATGTACAGTTCAAACAGTACATGAAGAGCAAGCTTCAAGCTTTTTATGCTTGCAGACTCACTCAGTAGTTACACCTGGGACTTTTTTGCATATGAGGGCAAGAGCAAAGAGGCCAGCAAGAAGGGGCTGAGCTACGATTCTGTTTGTGGACTGATAAATCCTTCATTACTGGGAACTGGCTCCAAGCTCTACTTGGACAATTTTTATACTAGTCCAATGCTCTTCCGGGATCTCCTTGAGAAGAAGATCTGGGCTTGTGGCACTGTTCGGACAAATAGACTGGGCTTCCCCAAAACAACAGAAAATGCACTGAACTCCAGATCGCCGCATGGCAGCATCAGGTGGATTCGGGAAGACCCTTTAGTTTTTGTCCAGTGGAGTCTGCTCCACCATGCATGCAGCCCACGGAGAGGACACAGTGGAGCGTAAAATGAAGGACCAGGAGGGGCACTAGACAGTGAAGGATGTCCCAGTTCCACCAGCCATCAAGGACTACAACAAGTATGTATAATATGTATGAGTTTATCCCCTTTGAAAAAAACAGACAATCACACAAACACACATAATAAAAACCCAATAAATACCCAATTAAAATACCCTGCATGTTTAAAATTGTATTGCACATTAAAAATGTTATGTTATTGCATGTAAAAGCAAGACAAAAAAAAAGGCAAAAAAAAAGACTGAAATCTATGATTTATCGCTGTTGAGAGTCCATGGATAAAAACAGTATTTTAAGATATTTGTCCTGCTTTTAAAACTCCTGTATCACCTTCCGGAGGGCAGGAGGGTAAACAGGGGTGGGTACTGTCCTTAATTATAGCCCAGGCCCTGTTGAGACATCTAGCTTTTGCTATATCCTCCAGAGAAGGCAGGGAACAGCAAATATTTTTTTCCGCTGTTTTGATGACTCTCTGCAGCGCTTTCCTGTTGGCGGAGGAGCAGGCAGAGTACCACACTGTGAGGCAGTAGGCCAGGACACTCTCGATGGTAGAGCGGTAGAAAGTCACCAGAAGATTTTCCCACAGATTGTTTTTGGTGCAGACAGAAGTACAGTCTCTGCTGGGACTTCACTACAGCAGCTGTATTTTCAGGCCATGAGAGCTCCTGACAGATGGTTGTTCCCAGGAACTTAAAGATGGAGACCCGCTCCACCTCATCGCCATGATATAGAGTGGGACTGGATCAGTCCTGTTCCTCCTGAAATCAATGAATTTTGTTTTCTTGGTATTCAGGTCCAGGTTGTTGTTGAGGCACCACTTGGAGAGTGCCTAGACCTCCTCCCTGTACACCGACTCATCTCCTCCTGTTATTAGGCCAACCACTGTCGTGTCATCAGCAAATTTAATGATGGTATTGGAAGAGTGGATGGCAGCACAGTCATAGGTGTACAGGGAATATAGGAGGGGACTCAGCACACAGCCCTGTGGGGAGCCAGTGCTGAGTGTGATGGTGCAGGAGAAGTGGGAACCGATCCTAACTGTTTGTGGGCGGTTAGTGAGGAAGTCCAAAATCCAGTTGCAGGTAGAGCGGGGGAACCCTAGGTGCATCAGCTTATCCACCAGTGTGCCAGGTATGATGGTGTTCAATGCTGAGCTCTAGTCAATAAACAGCATTTTTCTGGTTCACCACCCTCAGCACATGCCTCACTTGGTGTTCCTGTAATGTGAGAGTGTGCTAGAGTGCGTGAGGGTGGTGGCAGTGTGACTGGTTGAGGTGTTGCTGTCTCAAACCGGGCAAAGAAGTGGTTTGTGTTGGACCTTATCAGTGTCAAGTTGTGACAAGCAAAGGATCATCACAACCACTTTACTGATGGATTAATTCCCAGATGTAGATTCTTCTCAAGATTCTCTGAACAAAGCCTATACAAATTTTAGACACTTTTTAGAGAAACATACATGCCTACATACCTGAACTCTGTTACTCTCTCATATTTTTGGAGAAAGGGCCTCATTCCTAAAGGATTAAGAATAATTTCCAACATTTGGAGAAGAGAAGAGAAGAAGGATTTCAAGCAAAGGTGGGAAGCTATCCTAAATAAATGCTCATCTGATTTGAGTGGTTTTTTTTTTGAGGACAAAGAAGCTGTACGAAAAGATATTTCAGAAATGAGGAGAGGACAATTTATGAATGTTCATTTTGAAGAGAAACTAAGTGCTCACATAGAAGAATACACAAAGAACCTCAAACTACAAAAAAAATCCATACAATTGACAGGGATGAAACTGATTACAAAGAGGGAAATGTCTACCATTGGAGGAGGAAGACACAGAGAAATGCAGAAGCTAGGCCATCAGAACAAGGCCTAGAACAGTCTCATTTAACTTGACAAGAAGTGAAGAGAAGGAATATGCCAAATCTTCTGCAGAAACGTCCTCACTGGATTTTTTTAGTGGCAGGAAACTGTCCAATCCCCCAGACAAAACCTCTACAAGGAAGGGGACGCACAGCAGGATGGGACAGAGGAAAAGGAGGATGCGACGGGGGAGGAAGAAACTCAGAACCAGGAGATACCCGGAGCAGAACCAGACAAATGCAGTAATCAACATATTCTAATAGGCCAAGGCCATTGTCAGATGAGACTATTCAACTTCTGTCTAAGGGATTATTGTTTGCCACCACCTACTCGGCTAAAGAATTTGACACAAAAATTGATCTTTTTAAAGACACGGTACAGGTTAAATTCTGCATCCACTCCTATAGACTCAGGTCAGACTGTCTCTAATAATCAATGGTTACAATTAATGTGCTCTAGAGACTCTGATAAAGGATGAGGAAATTGTGATTAAAAAGGCAGACAAAGGTGGAGCTATTGTGGTGTAGAGGAAGGATATGTGTGTGAAACAGGCATATCTCAAACTGAATAATTTACAGTTTTATAAATGTCTTACATATAACCCCACTGATTCTGTATGAGTTACCCGCCATCTACAGAAATGCCACCTAATGATTTTTTGATTTCACTTACAGAATGGACATTAAACAATATTATTTTTGTATCTGAGGATAAAGTGTTCAGATAGATTAAAGGCTGTGCTATAGGTGCTTGCTATAGCCCATCATATGCAGGTCTGTACCTGGGCAAATGGGAGGAGGATTTATATTGATAATGTTTGTTTATTGTGGTCGAGATCAGAAAGTGAATTACAAGAAATAGCATCAATCCCAATATTTAACTTTCACTTTAATACAGTCTAGAAATTGTAAATTTTTTAGATATAACAATTTAAAAAGACAATCTGGGAAATTTACACACACATTTATGTTTCGAAAGTCAAATGACAAAAACACTATTCTGCATGGAATAAGCTGTCATACTGTTTGGTCATATGGATCAATACATGAGCACAGCACAGAAGGGCATTGGTAGAAATACTAGAGGAGCAAAACACCCGCTGCTGGTAGTAGGGCTGTGATGGTCGGTATGATAGCAGTGGTAAGTCGCCACCATGGTGGTGTGTCACGACCGGCGGAACCCAACACTTAACCCTGAACCCTGAGAGAGCTATTGCAGAACTATCAGTTTAATTTGGTTTATATCTACATATATATATATATATATATATATATATATATATATATATATATATATATATATATATATATACATAATACACAACACAAAATACCAATTTTACAAGGAAAACATAAAGGAGGAGAAGGCATGGTCCACAATAGCAACAACTTTGTGTTTAAACAGTAAGTAATTAGCCAGTCAACAGTACGTATATGCACGTCTTGTTTGCTCTCTTTCTCCAGCACAGTTACACCAAGTGGCATCCATCTTGTCCACTTTTGTTTGTTTGAGGTTAAATTCACTTCACCAAACATCTGGTGCAAAGACCTGAGTGTAAAGTAATGTAGTCTTTTTACTGAAAAGAACATTCCTTTCCTAGTCTTAAGTTAACTAGCAATATTAATATTTATTTGCATATTAGAAAGGTGCTTATTTAGCATGTTTATTATAGTAAGTAGCAGACCAGAAGTAAAGTCAGTCAGACTTTTTAAATTACACCATTTCCTCTTGCAAAATATCATCAAAAGTATGAAGAGCGAAGATCCACACGAGCGGTGTAGCAGCAGTGGCACTTTACGCCTCTGATGTGAATTGACGCTTTTAAATATACGCGCATTAAACGACCACGCCTACACGAAGTCCCACGATGGCCTCGGTGTAAATTCAGGGTAAGACAGCATCCGCCACCTTTTCCAGAATACCAGACTGTTTTTCATCTTGGTTTCAGACTGGTCAATGTCCGACCTATATGCTGAATTTCCCTTTTCTAACTGCAGTTCAGTGTCATAGGAGAATGTTGGCATGGGAAAGTTCTTTGGCCACAGCTGTGATCTTGTGAAGACAGAGGTCGATGGTGAGCTCAGGAAGATGTGTCATCTGATCGAGCAGGCACTAAATTATCACCGTCTGGAAGATTCAAAATAGTTTACAATGTGGCTGGCCTTCCTCCCATGTCACCCATCTAAAAGCCAGCCTTTTTTAGTACAAAACTGTCATTTATATTAGAGATAGACCAATTATCAGCTGGGCCAGGCGAATATTCTGCAGATGACGCATATCAGCATCAGCTTTTTTATTTTTTACTTCGACGGCTGATAAGAGATCAATTTAAAACTGGGTTATTTTGGCTCAGATACAGCTGCGCCTTTCTGTCTGCAGTCACTGCTCTGTCTCCAGCATTGTCCCACAGCACCACCTGATTGGTTACACACAGAGCCACGTCACAGCTAACAGCCAATCAGCAGTGAAAGCTGTGCATGTACAGTGCTCACACACATGGCAGAGAGGAGAAAAAGTTTTGCCGAGTGGAGAAGCACCGGAGAGCAGATAATGTTAAGGTAAGTTAAGGCAGCAGACTCTCCCGAAATTGTGATAAAATCCCAGTCCTCTACAACTCACAACGTTACTGTGAGCTCAGTAATGTTATATAAACCTCCCTCAGTCCCTCCAGATGTGTCTGTTTATCACTGGAAAAAAGGTTGCTGATAATATCGATATGGATATAGTCCATGATAGCAGAAGTGTGTGTGTGTGTGTGTGTGTGTGTGAGTTAGTGAGAGAGAGAATAAAAACCTAATGAACTCAATTCAGTCCAGTCTTATTGCAGGAAAGCACGTTGAGGTGAATGCTGATTAGCTTTTAACATAACGTTAGCCCATCGGTCCGCTCTCTCCTCCTCTGGCTCTAGATGCTCAGCAGACTGTAGCAATGGGGAGAATGTCTGTTATGGTATAGAATAGTGTGTGTTTGTGCCACATGAAAAACTCTGCAACTCACGACGACAACGTTACTGTGAGGCCTGACACTGATTATTAAAGTAAAGATGTTAAAGTGAAGTGTGTGTGTAGGCCACATGAAAAGCTGCAGAAACTGACAGCAAAGCGTTGTCTGTCTGAGAGAAAACTGTAGGGCAATAATGGCTGTTTACCTACCACGTTGTCTTACTTGACCTTTTTCTGTGTTGATTGACACCACAGCTGCAGAGTTTGGAGGCTGAGATGAACCCCAGTGGACAGCGACGATCCTCTAAAACTTTGTGTTTGTTTGTGTGTGGACAACACCAAAACGTGAGGTAAGAAAGAAATTGCATTAAAATTATACGATCCTTATCCAGTTGATGCTCCTCACCAGGTGCATGTGAACCCTGTGGCTAAATATTGAAATGTGGCCCATCCACTGAATTTATGGAGTAAAGCTAGATGCTATTGTGCTGCTAGTTTATAATTGCGTGTATCAGTTATTGCCAGTGATTCAGGTACAGGAATATGCACCAGGTTGCCGACCTCTGGCCTATATGTAGACAGAGCCAGTAATCAATGTTATATGGGTTTGTAAGCTGACATGATGGATTTAATTTAGTCACAAAACATGGCATAAAACATCACTGTCTTGATGTGAGAGTTTTTGCAAGACTAAGATAGATATTCTCATTGCACTTTTAGCAAGAGGACTAAAATGTGTAAACAGAAGCATGTGCGTGAAGATAGCTGCACCCGTTGACCAAAAATGACGGGGGCAGGGCAAAGACGCAGATGCTGAGAAAAACAATCATGGAGGTCTTGCGTACTGCGCTTGTTTTCGGGATATTTATTTTGTTGTTACAGCTGCAAAGTTTTTCACTTTAACGCAGCACTGTTTAGAAGACCGCTCGAAACCCCGCTCCTTCATCTTTTCGCTAAACATGGTAATTACCACTGCATTTTTGAGTGTTTTCTGTAGCAGCTGCGCTATGTGTGCATCAGCCCCAAATATCAAGAAGGCACTGTATCTCCTCGTTGCTCCAGGTTTGTCCACAGCTTATGGCTTTTAGCGTGACTTCCGCAGCTGTTTATTTCTCATAATGCAGTAGCTCATTAATCAGGATCGGGGCCAGTTGATATTCACACCGTAAGCGAACCATACAAGAGTCTGTTTGGAAGTGGACCAAGACCACCTCTTCAGATGGGTCTCAGTCTGCTTGTTTAGTCCGGACAAGAGTGAGAGGAACTGGGGTAAAGGAGGGTCCATGGGTGGGGACAGGATCACAGATGGGGCACAGCTAAGGTCCAGTCATCACTGGGACGCCTAACAGCGGGTCGTATATCTCCAACAGTATCCAAGGTGCAAACTTGTGAATAGCAATGAACTGAGCAAGAAGACAGAAAGAGCCAGAGGATAAAAGCTCAGTGTCTCATACTTCCTTCAGTATCTAGGCCTAGAGCATCTCATCCATATGTCCTGATCATAAGCCCTACCAAAAAGTAAAGTCTTAAGTGAAACCTTAACTTTAGAGACTGTCTCTGCCTGTTTAACGTGAGCTGGGAGCTGATTCCATGAAACAGGAGATTGGTAACTGAAGGCTCAAGGTTCAAGGTTCTTTATTTGTCAATGCTACCATGTGTGCAGACATACAGGGGAATCGAAACACCGTTTCTCTTCTCTCTTTACAATTGTTTACATTTGTCAATGTAGTCAGTGCAATATGGGGCTGGACCAAGTGGAAAAAAATATGTGCAAATATACATGGTAATATGTATAACCTAATTTAATATATACTCTCAGAGGTGCAATATACATGCAATAAATGTGATTAGTACATGTAGGTATGTATAGGTGTTTGTCCACGTGCGTAGAGTTCTGCAGAAAGTATACAGTGTCTTATGTGCACTGACGAAATGTGGGGTGAGCTGTAGATATTTAGAGGTCAGGGGTAGGTGGGGAGGGGGGGAGATAATGGACAGAGGTCAGCATCCTGACAGCCTGATGGATGAAGCTGTTAGAGAACCTTGTGGAACAAGCCCAGAGGCTTCGGTACCTGTTCACTGAAGGCAGTAGGGGCAGTAGGCTGAAGTGGAGGTTTAACGGGTGTGAACCATCTGTCGCGATGCTGATGGCTCTGCTAGTAAGGTGGGGTTGCAAGATTGTGTTGCACCACTGGACTAGACGGCTCACCTCATTCTTATAGTAGGCCTCGTTGTTGTTGGTGATGAGGCCCACTACAGTTGTGCCGTCTGCATCTTAATGATGTGGTTGGTGCTGTAACTGGGTACACAAGCATGGGTAAACAGGGTAAAGAGCAGCGGCATCTCTATCATCATCTCTATATCATTATGTTAGCTTGTGGCAATAATGAATTAGTTAATTACACGAATGAATAAAAAATAATCCATGTTAACTATTGATTTGTAACATATACTATGTTAGGGACATCCAAAGTATCTCAATAGAGCGAGAGAGATAGATCTTTGATTAAGTTAATACAAAAAAAAAGCTAAAATGTAATTAGTAAAAGCTTACCATTGATTTTGAATTATTCTTTCAACTTTTCATGATTTCAGACCAGTGAATTGAGTTTTTTAATCTCTTCCCTAAAGTCTCTCTCTATATATAGTCACTATATGTGTCTTGATTATTTACAGATACACAGTGTGTAGCATGCCACACACATCTCCTTCTCACTCTCTTTCTCCACTGTGACACTTAGGTTAAATTAGCCCCCGTGATTAAGATATGGGGTTGATTCAATGATTTAACAGCTTATCGAACACACAGCCTTCACTGATCAAAAATGTGTTCTTCAGTGCCCGTGTGTTATAGCCATTTGGTGCTATACTGTGGGTCTCATTCAAGAGAGCTGGTTGAGTTCATAACTCAACGGCAGTGACTGTAAGCCGTGAAATAAGCCTCTTTCTGCCACACAGTTGTGCTTGATTTGAAAAAAATAAATAAATTAAATAAAATTGACCATTATTCCAGTTTGATAGAGATGAGAGTGCTGTCTCAGTGTGCTTTCAATGACCAGTGGAAATTATCACCTCATCCCAACAAAAATTCCACCTGCTCAGACTACGCTCTCGCTGTAGTTATCTTTAACAGATAATATTGGTGAGTGTGTATTGCTGTGTGCACTGTTGTTCCAACTTTTGACCTGTTTTGTTTGGGCTCTGCCGAAATTAGTCCTTATAATAACATATAACCTATTTCATAATAAAAAAAAAACAAAACAATTTAAAATAGTAATAATAACCAGCAATAGCAACAATTTGGATGTGCAGCAAGAAAACAAACGTCTGCACATATTTCTCATTGACAAATAAATAAGAGGGCTCATATCAGCAGACTAAATTTGTGGCTAAAAATGAGCAATTGTGTCAAACATTTGAAAAAAATACATGTGCTCAATATGCTTTTAACATGTAAATGCAAATATTCCACTCAGTGCAGTGCTTGTAAACACCTTAATCGGAGTATTAGCTTACCCCAATTAAGGAGCTTAATAGAAATGTGATGTGCCATGTAAGTGTAATAAATGAAAAGTAAAGCCAGGCATACACTGAGACTTTATAGTGTTTCAAATAGAACCCCAACTCACACTGAACACGTAAATGAGGAAAGACAAAATTTCTATTAGTTTATGCCTGGCTTAAAAGGATCCACTTATGACAGGATTTGGTGTTTTTCAGAAGAGCCTCTCGTTCCATATTATTTCTCCAGTTCACATTTCTCATCCTGGGCAAAAACCTCATACTTCCACTCCCTGTTCCTCCTTTGTTTTCCAACTTTGCACACTTTGATATTTTGATTGTGAACAATGATTTATCAGTGAGCTATAACAAAATGAGAGGACTTCTCTTTGGAACAGGAAAGGAAAATTACATCAGGTAAGAGCTAAAACTGATAGAAAATAAACAATATTTCTGTCTAGTAAATACAGAAGGATATAGCAGTCACCTTTGACTGTACAGACAAGCACTTAATATACCCTAAATCAATATCAGTGCTACTTCAAACATTCATTAAAAGTTGTTTCAAAATGAAAATATATTTATTTCACAGTTAACATGGGTGAAATGCCTGCATCAGTAATCACATCGTTGAATCTTTTGACCTCATTTCTCTCTTTGCTATAGTTTCACGTCTCTCAAGGATTCCTCCTTGTTTCACTCAGTCTGCCTTAGTGTTTGTGTCACGTGTCTTATTTTTTTTTTGGTGTTTTGTTCTGTCTCCTTTTGTGTGTGTTATTATTTGGGGTCATGCTATATTTCCCTGGGCGTTCGCTCACAAGATTATCTCATGTTGCCGAGCTGGCCCTGCGGTAGAATTAATTGCATCAAAGACTGATAACAAAGACAACAAGAAGGGGAGGGGAAGCACTGATTACATTTGGCCTCAGTCAGATAAATAGCCTCAGCTAATAACAAACACTGCCTGTAATATCCTTCCAGCTCACTTTTCTGTCTCCGTAGCCTTTTGTTTGTGCCACCTCCACTTTATTCTCTCTCTCTCTCTCTCTGGTCTTAACATAACAACCAAGATGTTTAACAGAGAATTGTTTGCCAACATCCAGTGACAGCTTCTTAGCATAAATATTATGTGTTAGTCACTAATGTTAATTCTTATTTTGAAAATACATTAGCAAACAGATAAGAGTATACACCAATACAGTCTGTATAATCATTATCTTCAAACATGCATAAACAAATTCATGCATGTGTTCCACTAGGAAAGCACATTACAAAGCTTGTCAGTGTGTTTATGCACATTCACGCTCCAGTGAAGTGAGTCCTGAAGCTATAAAAGTCCAAAAGGAACAAATTTTCTTCTAGTTGTTATTGCACCACTGTTTTAATAAGTGGAGCTTATTTCCAACCGCATCATTAGATGTTCTTAAGCTTCTAAATGCAAGTAAATATCGAATTAACAAATCACATCTTCAAGTCAAACCTGCCGGAGTTCATACCAACAATCAGAATAGGGAAAAAGTATGATTTAAGTGACTTGAATGTAGCATTGTTGGTGGTGCCAGAGTTTTCCAGAAACTGATGATCTAATGGGATCTGCAAACAGACTGGAGTAGACACTATAAATTGTAACTAGTAACTAATAACTTTTTTAACAGTGGCACTGCATGTAACTGAGCCGTATATCTTCGACCCAGAGTCTGACTCTGAGTTCGAAGAACATGAGCAAACACAAAAACCTCGAAGCCTTCTACAAGACGTTTCTGCTTGGTAAATGAGAAACTATTTATTGTGTCTGTTTCTATGGTATAACTTGTAGCATAACCTGTATTAACTGCTAGCAAAGTAGCAACAATGCTTCTCTGCCTCTTCTGAGTTGAACAATGGAGCCACTCGACAGAGCGTGGGCGCATGGGCGCACTTGTTGACAGTGTAGGAGGGGGCAGGAGTGGGGAGGAGCAGGCAGGAACGCAGTTTGCCCTATTTCATTACTAGGTACGGCCCTTGGAGAGGACTATAGCTCAACATAATTAATTACTCAAACATGCGCGAATGAAACAAAACAACTTTTGGTATGTTTGGTTTGAAGTAATAACAACATTAGAACATGGTTAAAAGCTCAGAAAAGTCAATTTAGCATAATATAGGACCTTTAAGAACAGGAAACTGAGACTACAGTTCACACAAGCTCACAAAAACTGAAAAAAAAAACCCAAAACACTGCAAGCTCTATTTTAATTTTTGTAGAATGAAGCCATGTATTTTTAGGTAACTAAAGTGTGTGTAATGGTCAGATCAGACCTGTCAGTGACTGGCCTCACACATCCACAAACCCATGCAGCTTTTCTGACAGTTTTTAAAATCGTAGATTGTGAAGTGTTATTTTATTAGAGACCATACTGAACTAAAGATTGCCAGCAATGTGTGATTTCTGAGTCTGATTCATGTGCTGTGTAATTACTTCGATCAGTGGGAGAGGACCTCCAAGAACCTCCTCTGTTCTATTTTCTAGTCCACAAAGCCCTTCATTTACTGTTTGTCACACTCCACATAGAACAAAGACAGCTTGAGAGATGGAAGTTTAGTTCCACCCATTAGGTCATAACATTGTAATGGAGTAAAAACACAAATGGCAAAAAATGTGGTGATCTTTACACTGAAAAAAAAATCTGTCTAAAGCATTAATCACACTAATCTTTTGCAGAAACTTTCACATCTCGGTATCATTACACTGGTTTACTATCAAAGACACTATCTAAGAAAAATGCTTTGTACTTTTTGATAATTAACTAGGCATGTTTGACCACTCAATGAAGATTAAAATACTTACAACCTTGTAAATAATGTTAGTTTTACTCACTTTGCTGGGGTTCTGCTGATGAATCCATCAGCACCATAAACACAAAAGAAGACCTCACTTGAAGAACACAAAGGTTGCTCTAATGTTATTTCACTCAATGGTGTATCCAAATATCAATTAATATTAGTTGCCTGGGCCAGTACTGATCAAACTATACATGAACCCATTTACTGTATTAAGAAGCAAAAATAATATTCTGTGAAGGTCATAAACATCTCAGTGTTTACCAGATTAATCAGCTTCAAATTGCCCTATTTGTTTATAGTTATATACAAAGGCTTCCTCTCAACATTTTTTTTCTTTCAATAATAAATTTCATATCTGTCCTACATATAGTCACCGGGCTCCCTCACTTTTGTTCCTGCCAACCTCAGTTCAGTGTACTATACAGAAGGTACAAAAATGGAACAGCCTGCCCATGTCCTTTTTAGAGCTTTCCCTACAGAAAAAAAAAAAAAATTCTGAATAATTTCTTGTAGTGTTTATTTCTTAAGTTTGCTATGTTGTAACTGTTGGTATTTTGTTGCTGCCACACATTTAATGAAATAATTGACAACATTTTTCCATGGATGTTGTTAGTATACTTTTACAGTAATTTTAACCTACGTATGTAAGAATATTTTTTGTCTTTTGTAGATTGTCTACCACTTGGTCCTGTTGGAGGTTGTGTGTGGCTGGAGCCTATCTCAGCTGCTTTGGGCCTGAGGCGGAGTACACCCTGGACAATGGCCAGTCAGACATTGAAAACAACAATTAAACACATTCAGTCAATGTTGTAGCTTTATACTATTGTAGAATAACAGTGGGTTACTAAAATGCTCTTATAGCTAAAAAATATACTCTGAGACAAGGCTGTAGTTTAGGTACCGTCTTTACTGTAGCTTCACACTCATTTAGACATTTCATGTAACACAACAGCAACTGCTACTTAGTGGTCGGAGTAATAACAACAATAACAACAGCCAGCACTTGCTGCTCATTGCACTACACCACATCCCTCTTTTCCAAGATGAGAGTATATATTTATAATACCTCATGACCAAGTTCAATTTTAGTGCACCACTGGAGGGATGAACATTGAACTAAACACATGTCAATGAAAGTATTAAAAATTACAGCAAAGCATGTTTCTGTTGCTCATTAGTAATCACACACAAAATTGTAATAAAGTAAAGCAATGGTAATTATTAACATTTAAACATTCTCCTTTAACATGTTAACTGAACATATTTCCCTTCCTTTCCTCAGTTATAATCATGTCACAACACAAACATGAACAGAATAAATCAAAGGCATAGACAGAAACAGTGCATTGTATCTGGCAGGGCGTCTGACTGCCTTACTGCTTCTCGTGTGGTATGTATGTGTATTGTCCATACTCACAGGAAGAGAACCTTTTGATGGTGGGCCAGGAGATGGTGGCTCAACAGGCTCAACAATCTGAGAAGACCGTTCCTCAGTGTCTGACTGATCATCCAGGAAGTGTCTTTGAACAAGCTTGGTTGTATTATCCTTAGATGACGCCCGTTCCTCCTGAGCATCCTCCTTGTTGTTTGTACAGTGGAAGAGCCTGGTTCCTCTCTCTGACGAATGATGACTACAGGCTCCCAACCGCACCGTGTTTGCATGTCAACAGTATCTCCTGGGGACCTAATTTGTATTTTGTGATGTTTTGTGGGGTTGACTGTTTCAGAGCAGCACTAGAACATGGAAGTGTGCTCCGTAGGACTGTCCCTATCAACATTTGTGCAGGCGCCATGTTCAGCCCTGTTACTGGAGTGTTTCTCAGTGACAACAGCACCAGATGTGGATCAGTGCCGGTTCGTTTAACAGTCTTTATGGCTTGCTCAGCCATTCCATTTGAAGAGGGAAAACCTGGACTGTGTGTGTTTGATTTACTATGAAGCTGCAAATGACTTAATTTCATAGCTAGCAAATGGGACGTAATCACTCATTAGTTCTTTAGGAATTGCAAAAACAGATTTCATTCTTTGAATTACTGTGTAAGCTGTCATTTCATCAATGGCAGCTCTGGAACTGGATGGATTCAGGAACCAAAAACCTTGGCCAATCACTTTCTTGAAAAATCACATGCTTAAAAGAGGAGCGCTCCCATTGGTCATATGACGTTCGAGGAAGTTTAATAGCTGCTGAAGAAGTGTATTTTCATAATATGTCTTTTAACACAGAGAAACAACTAAAAAAAGAAAAGCATCAACAGAGAAAAGGGAGGCCACACAAAACGCCGATAAATAATGACAAGTCTAAAACAATGTTTACTGTGGTGGAGCTAATTGCCATTCTGATGCTTAAGTCACAGCTAAGCTAATGCTAAGCTAAACCTAAACTCTAAACTTCAGTTTGGTGAAATGTGTTAGTATTTTGTGGGGGTTTTATTTATTTAATTTTTTATAAGGGAAGCAGAGAGGTCCCTAGGCTTCTTTTGGGGGAGAGTGGAATCTAAGACAGGGACGGCATAATGACAATCAGGCAGTTGAGCTTTAACTCTTACCACACAAATAAAAATCTCTTTTAATGGGATAAACAGTGCTGTAAAAATATACTTACAAATAAAATACTTAACACTAATACATTGGCAAAAATATTGTCCTTAATGTCCTCTTTTGTTTCTATGCTCACACGACAAACAACAAAAAAGGTCTAGTGTCTTCTAGTGACTGACGAGACTAAGACATAACTTTAAACCCATTAACTATAGCAGCCCTGTTTCTAACGCAGCATAACAGCTCTTTAAACGTCCTATAACTTTTACAAAGACCTACCAGCACTGATCTGTAAAGAGAGCAAAAAGGCATCAGGAGAGACAGGACAAAGATGAGTGGCGAGAGGAAGGGGTTGTGTTGCTGTGGGAGAGGCTCACATGTGCCATTGATAAGACTCATTAATTAGTAGGTGTTCTGCTCCTGAACGTTCATTCATTCATTCATCTTCTACCGCTTATCCCACTCGTGGGGTCGCGGGTGGCTGGAGCCTATCCCAGATTTTGGTGAAGAAATCACTTAGATTACTGAAATCTCTTAAGTTGTGGCTCTAAGTGCTGTTCTGTGCCAGTGTGGGAGCCTCTGACCCCTACTCCTCACTCACACTGGACCCGCTGCACAACTGTGGTTGAACGTAGATTCCCCGTTCACCTCAGACCCACCTGTGTCCCCTACACACTTTGTTAAAATAAATTTGTTGATGTAGTGAAGGAGGACATGAAGACAGGTTTGAGAGAAGAGGATGCAGGGGATAGGGCTAACCCTAAATTCCACTGCATGCGTCACTGCTCTGCTGCGGAATTCCACCGACCAACGTTACACTCCCTTACCCACTGGATACGTTCCATGTCCACTGCACCGAGCAGCTTGGAAGAACATGTACGGGAAATACGAGAAAGCCATTGATAAAGATGTGTGCGGGACCAAAACAACTGTTTAACTATGTATGTACGTACTCCGAAAGAAATCCAAAAATGGACTGAAACATGTAAAACAGGGTTTTTTAATTATCACATTTCTGATTTTCTGATTTTTACAATTATCTAATTACTCACTGACTGTCTCATATGGTGCCTCATAATCAAACTGCCTCTTGGTGTTTCTAGTTTCATTTTTTTGTTTAAGCGCTGTCTCCACATTCATGCTCTTTGCCTTGGGCGGGGCTTCAGTAAACCCTGAGCTGAAACTGCAGCACCAGCTCCAATGACTGGATAAATGGATGAATAAAAAAAGATATCTGCTAGACCAGTTGTGCTTTTGAAGTGAGCACACTCTTTTATTTTTCTTTACAAGCAATACAACAGTTTTAGCTCCCCCAGCTCCCCCAATCATACAGTGGCTGCTAAATTAATCATTTAGCTTTTTCTCTGCCTTGGATTTTTCTTACTCTGCACAGACCAAAGATTTAACTGTTAAATACATACAAACCAGCTCAAGTGAAAAGCAAATTTTGAGTTTTTGCAGTTTTTACAGTGTCAGTGAATTTGTGCTGCCAAATTTCAGGCTGACATGTTTGAAAAAATATACATGGAACTCATTAATGAGCTTTTTTTTCATGTTTATGCTGTAATTTTCAGGTATTTTAAATGTCAATGTTTAAATGTCAAAAGTTAAAAAGAGTATTTCTTAAGCACAATCACACAAAGTCTAGTTCATTTTAAAAGTGATTTATGTCAACCTTCATGCAAAATAACTGACTTCCGTTCCAAATGTTACTTTACTATAATCTTACCACATTAGCCACTCTAGTGTGATCTGCAGTGTGAACGTCTGTCAGTCCATGTATTCCCAAGCGTCCACCCATACACTCATGTCCCTGCTGTCCTACTTGGATTTTTGGTTAATTAGCCTCTATGAGATTTCTAAATGAGTGGGGACATGTCGTTGATTAAATTTTATTTTGATGATGAGCGCATCTTCAGAGGGATGTGCACTTTAGCATCACCAGAGTAATTAACACACCGCTGGAGAAGTGGGCCCCTTGGAAGCCTGCCCAAATCACACACAGTAAGGGATTTAGACGTAGCCTTCTCCCTCTGTGCTTGTTTGTGTGGTTTTAACTTGGTTTTTAACTCAGGTTAGGCAAATTCTGTATCAATCAATCAGTCAATCAAACTTGATTTAATATAGCACCTTACAACAGCCACAGACGAACAAAAGTGCTTTCCATCAGTGCAAAGACAAATAGAAAGCAAAGTATATAAAGTGTATGATAAGTAAAAATTACAATATAACACAGAGAGGTTAGGTTAACTCCAACATAAAGTGCATTACAGTATGCTAATGAAAGCACAGTATGTTAATGAAAGCACAGTATTTATTTTCTTTTGTTTTTGTTTACCTGAACATTGACAGTAATAATACACGTGTGTGAAATAATTTTACGTTCTAAGTGAATTTAATGATGCCCCATCAGTCCATGTACCTGCCCAATGCCACAGTGTATTCTCTTGCAATGGGCTTAAAAGACCACACACTGCTTGATGGCTTGTGCTTTGACTAAGACCTGTGAAAGGCACCTTTTAATGTCCTTCAAGCAGTTATGTACAGAGTCAAATGCATTTGGAAGATGTGAAATTACTGGTAAATTCACTTGTACATCATGCATCATACATGCAGGTAAATCCGCTCTCTGCATGCCTCGATTCAACTAAAATACAGTGCACATGTGAATTGTAAATTAATTTTGTCTAAACATGAACTACACAGCATTACACAGCTGTTTATGTGTATTTTAAAATGAATGTTGCTCTTTACGCTAAAATGACGTACAGTGGTCCCTCGTTTATCGCGGGGGTTACGTTCCAAAAATAACCCGCAATAGGCGAAATCCGTGAAGTAGTCAGTTTTATTTTTTACAATTATTATATATGTTATAAGGCTGTAAAAGCCCTCACCACACACTTTATACACTTTTCTCAGACAGGCATTAACATTTGCTCACATATATCTCTTGTTTAAACACTCTCAAAGTTCAAACCTTAGCATCTTCCTCTGTCTTTAGGGTGAGACCAAAGGTGCCTTTGTCGGTGCAGAACGTTTCGTCGACATTGTGGGTTTTGTCGGGGAGAAAACTTGCAAACATACAGCACTTCAGAGTCACACTGCTAGCGATCAAACATTTATGTAAATTTGGCAAGTCGAACGCATTCTGTACTGTACAGGAGACACGGCACGGAGGACATTGATTGACAATGGTCTACAGTCCCTTAGCCAATCAGGACGCAGAACACAATGCGCAAGTTCTCCCTTAGCCAATCAGGACGCAGAACACAATGTGTGTGTTCTCCCTTAGCCAATCAGGACGCAGAACACAAGGCACGAGTTGTCCCTTAGCCAATCAGGACGCAGAACACAATGCGCGTTCATACGCTGTAAAAAAAAAAAAAAGCATGCAAAATTGCACTAAAAAAATCTGTGAAACAGTGAGACCGCGAAAGGTGAACCGCGCTATAGCGAGGGACCACTGTATAGCAAAACTGGGACTCCACGTCTTATAATTTAAACATTAAATGACATTTAAACAAATTAAACAATTTAAAATATAATATGTTAAAATATTATACATTAAACAATCCTTAAGATATTCTTAGAGGCTATAATATAACAAGAGTTTCCAGCGTTTTTATTGTATCATGTAATGAGTGAAGACCATACACAGATAACTCTTGTTATATGATCAGGGTATATACAGATGCTGGGGGAGGTATGACACACTGAGCTTCTATCCTCTGGCTCTGTCCTCACTCATATTTCATTATAGTTTACATATCTTCTTAGTTCATTGCTGTTCACAAGTTGTCCCTCTGTCCCACTCTCCTCTGGGGGACTGGATACTGTTGCAGATGTCCGGCTGCTGTTAGACATCACAGTGATGACTGGACCTTAGCTGTGGCCCATCTGAGATCCTGTCCCAACCCATGCCCCCCTAGACACTCCAAACCCCTAGGCCACTCCAAAACCTTCATTTAGAAGTGTACTTGCTGGTGTGTTTTGG
The DNA here is from genome assembly GCA_036850595.1 of Rhyacichthys aspro. Taxonomy (NCBI): domain Eukaryota; kingdom Metazoa; phylum Chordata; class Actinopteri; order Gobiiformes; family Rhyacichthyidae; genus Rhyacichthys; species Rhyacichthys aspro. The sequence continues at coordinate 2,142,463 of CM072162.1, forward strand.
ATCATGATCCTTCTGCAGAACCCAAGTGCACTTCAGCTTGAGGTCATGAACTGATGGCTGGACATTCCTTCAGGATTTTTTGGTCGAGAGCAGAATTCGTGGTTCCATCAATCACAGCAAGTCAACTAGGTCCTGAAACAGCAAAGCAGCCCCAGACCATCACACTTCCACCACAATATTTGACTGTTGATATGTTCTTTTTCTGAAATGCTGTGTTACTTTTACTCCAGATGTAACTCATCCTTTCCAAAAAGTTAAACTTTTGTCTCATCAGTCCACAGAATATGTCTTGGGGATCATCAAAATGTTTTTTGGCAGAAGTGAGACAAGCCTTTATGGTCTTTTTGGTCAGCAGTGGTTTTTGCATTGGAACTCTGCCATGGATGCCATTTTTGCCCAGTGAACACATGAGCACTCATGACTCAAGCGCACAAGTGAGGCCTGATGTTGTTGTAGGTTCTTTTGTGACCTCTTGGATGAGTCACCGCTATATACCAGATAATAATGGTTGGTAGGCCACTCTTGGTAAGGTTCACCACTGTTCCATATTTGATCAATTTGTGGATCATGGCTCTCACTGTGGTTGGCTGGAGTTCCAGAGCTTTAGAAATGGCTTTCCAGTTTGTAACCCTTTCCAGACTGATAGATTACTTTGTTTCTCATCTGTTACTCAGGATCTTTGGATCGCAGCAGGATGTCTTGCATTTTGAGATCTTCTGGCCTTCACTTTGTCAGACACATTCTATGTAAGTGAATTCTTGATTCAACAGGTCTGGAAGTAATCAGATAATATTTAACTCAGTTTTCCAAATTTTTTTTACTGATAATAGTTAATTTAACAATGGGCGCAGTACATTCACATGGGCAAGATAATAAACAAATTTAAAACTTAAAAATTGCATTTTGTTTACCTGAGTTATCTTTATCTAATATTTAAATTTGTTTTATGGTCTGAACCAGTTAAGTTTGACAAATGTGCAAAAAAAAGAAATCTAGAGTGGCAAATGCTTTTTACCCCCACTGTATTTCATAAATCCAGCCACTAATTCATCAGGGGGAAGCACAACTAGTGCCACTGCGCACAGTCAATGCATAGATAGCAACAAACATGCACCCTATAAACCGCTTTAATTTAATACATTTTGAGCCAAATTATAAAAAAGAAAGAGCATCCTTTCTATTTAAAACAATACTATTGCTTAAATGATTAATTAAAGTCATATGTTTTAGTGAGACATGAAGTGAAAAGAAACCATATCAAAAACACATCAAAACAGTCAGTTTTCAAACACATTTCAGTTCTCTCTCTGCGTGTGGGCTGGCATTTCACATCTAGTTGAATGTTTATAGATCCCATCATTGCCATGGAAGGTGGAGCACGCAGCCTCTTATTTTAAACCTATACACACTTTACAAAGGAGGCCACGGTGTGTACCAGCGCAGTCCGAGGGGATCAGCGGTCTGGTAATCGGCATGACTGAGCGACCTGAGCTTATATCGTACACAGCCCCGTCTCTGGTCGTCCTCCCTGGACGGCAAACATAGAAGCAGGGAGCTGGCAATGGGGTCGCCGGTCGGAGCCATCGGTATGTGTGATCTAAAGATCACTGGAGGTCAAAACTGACATACTCTGCAGGAAATTCAACTGATGAACAGCAAGGATGATTTCCAGAAAAGGTAGCCAGGAACAAGTTGATTTTGACAAGGACTCCTCCTCTGTCTCTGTGTATCTGGTGATGCTTGTTACAGGGCAATGTGAGGACAGGAAGCTGTAGAAAAGCCAGAGTAGATGCCAGGAAAGGTTTGTAGTAAATGTAAATCATCTCTAAATACATTCCCTACCACTGTTATACCTTTGGATTATACTTATACTGTTAATAAGTAATTACTTTTTTATATCTTCTCAACCAGTAAGCAAAGGATAAAAATTAAAAAAAAAATAGCTGCACTTAGTGAAATGGTAACGCTTTACAATCCTATGGGCAATCTGCAATGCTAGAGCAGTCAATCAACATTTAAACTTTTATACTCTAAAATAATGAGAAAGCACAAACACAAGCAACAACCACAACGTCATAAAGTGTTTACATGAGTGTAGGAGCTTTGCAAAGATAAATAATTGAGATTGGAACCTAGAAAACAACCACTAAAAAGTCTTTTTAATTCCATATATTAAATGTAGTATTTACTGCAAATATAGTAAATGTATTTCTAAAATGGCTTTTAATTGCACAATTAAACTGAGATTTAGTGAATGCTTTTACAATCGCTCTTTTCATTCACAGATTAATAAATGCAGTTGCAAATGCATTTTTAATTTTAATAAAAGTATTTAATTTTTTTTTTTTAAGTTCAATTTAAATACTCTTTTATTTAATGCTTAATTTTTATGCCCGTGGTCCTAAAAATCCTCCATGTAATAGGAGTGACAGGATCGATAATAAAGATAAACATTAGCAAATCCTGGAGGGGTAAGCAGCAGGCAATGCACAGCAGCCCCATCTTCCCATCATTGTGAAATCAAATATTTACACTAGGAGCAAAAATGACACATTATTCTCTCAGTGGCACACCACTGCATAGACAAAACAAACATGTGGAGCACTTTTCTGTGCAGCGTGAACATAGTCCTATAGATACTTCTCCATAGGGATTAAGTCTGGCTGTGATGGAGACTGCAGAGGCTGCTGGTGGGAGACTGGAGTGTAATAAAGACATTAGTTCTATATTCATTGCCTGCAGGGACAAGAGTCACTCCCATTCACTCTGTTGCACTGTTATTTCATCCATCATTGGTCAGTGTTTGTCAAAGAACAGAAAAACAACTGAATGCAGTAAAAGCCTTCATTCATCTTCCTCTGCTGTGTCTTTGATCTGTTTGTCTTGGCTGTCTGCTCTCAATCGGCTCCTGCTTGTTCTACAATTGCATTTCTCTCATTTTCTCTCCCTTTTATTACAGCCTTCTTTTCAAAGAAGTGTTTTCCTCGGCAGTTGGGCTTTTTTCTTCCCTGGACATTTATGAAACTGGAAACCAAAAGAGGTGGGATAAAGGTAAACTACAACAGCCTGTCATGTGTTGTTCAGATCAGTCATTCCTGCAAAATGCAACAAATTTAAACTCTGTCTGGTTCAGTTACAGCCACACAGTTGCCATGTGTCCAACAAACAACCTCAAACACTTGCTTGCGAAGAGAGTTTGAAGGATTCTTTAAAAATGCACTTGCACTGCTAAAAAGTAAATGTCAGGAGCAAATAAAGGCTTCTGTGTTGTTGAGGTCAGAGGTTACCTTGGGCTGTATCTTCCCGATCTTAATGCAGACGGAGACAGAGATGGAAGCTCATTGAGGGGCATGTCAAAATCTATTTTTTCCTATTGTCAGAGGCAGAACTTATGTGTCACGGGTGTTTGGCTTTAACCCAATGACAGGGCTTTCCATCAGTGCAGCCGAGAGTGGAGAGATCAGTAAAATAAGCCATTGGTCAAAGTATTATTATTATTCAATTTTATTACTTTTATTACATTTTAATCAGATATCAAACTGGAAAAAAGTCTCAACTAATCACTCAAGGACTTGTCCTTTACTCACTGGTGGATCCATGCGCATTTTAATTGGCCTCCGTCTCGTGGGAGTTGATCACGGTCAGCTCAGAAAACAAACTGTTTCTCCTTTGAGCACACGAATGAGAAAACTCCTAGATGTCAGGAACGGTGGGCCCAGACTTCATGTCATGGTGCGTCGTTACAAAGGAAAGCTTGTGGTAAACTTGTATTGTACTCCTCATGGCTCAGAACATGAAGGATGTGGCTTTTAAACCACACTGTACTCTCTGTTTTTCACGCAAGGCATGACCCCCCTCGAGTAAGATATGTTCTATCAGTGACAACAACAATATCAACAGCATAAGTAATATTATGAATATGTTTGTCCTGGAACTGTTCCTGATGTTTTTGTTAAACATTTTATTTATAAAGGGCTTTTTTTCATAAAATTGTTCTTATTCCTTGAATGTGATGATGCCTTCATTAGTCCGTGGATTGGTCTATCGCCTCGTCCCGTCCCTCCCTGTACACAGTCCAAAACCACTCTCTCTCAAATGAAGTAACACTGAAACAACTTAAATACCCTGTGAGTTATGACCATTGGGGTATAAGACGTCTTTCGTAGCTGTCAGAGTATACCATTGTGTAAGTTACATGTTCAAACACCCTGTGTGTATTAAACAAAACAGTTCCACAAATTCAATCGTCTTTCTTGACGTGAAACAGCACGTGTCATTCATTACAATGCGCATATTAACATGTCACAGTTTATTATTTTCATTCTGATAATTATTTTAGTGAAATATATGTCATTATTACATTTATTTCAAATGTATTTCAAATGTATAGCTATGAATTAATTCTGCTTCTCTCCATTAAGAGAAGCAATGAAGTTGAGTGATGCAATGATAAACCTCGTGCTATTTTTTGCGCATGTAAAAGTTGTTTTAAAGGGTTTAATTTAATTGTAATTTATTCTTGTCGGTCATAAATATAAATAAAGACAATTTAAACAAAGAATTATTGTGCAAAAAATGGCAAATGTATTATGGACCATTTTTCCCAAATGAAACAGTTCAAGTACCCCACCTGTGCCCCTTGTGCACATACATCAGTTAAATAATTGGTAACTTTATTAGTGTGAAGTATGATGTTCGTATGGTGCGAGAGCTGCATGTGTTTGCTGCAGCTACCTTATTTTTCAAAAGTTGCAATGAAAAGTTTATTTATTATTTTCCCATTAAACATCTATTTACAATGAAACCACAATGTTCAACACCTTTTAGATGTAGTTTTACCTCAAATGCTGAGAACACAGTTTTGAATTATGTGTCAGCTAATTAACACCCTGTAAACTGTGTCTGCATACATGTACTCAGCATGCATTAGGTTAGGATTATTTTAGGATAGAATAAGTTGCTAAATGACGTCATTGCCAATCACCAGGTGCATGTAATTGTTATGGATGCTGTAGTAAAGAGGAATAATGCTTTTTTTTTTTTTTTTTTTTACCATGAATATCAGCTTCTTTTGGGTGGCTGGGTAGCATTTTTTTTTTTTTTTGGTTGTTTGGTTGTTTGTTTGTGTCTTTACATCACATAGAAATCAGCCCATCAATACAGGCTGTATATGACTATATTTATCATCCCCAATAAATGGCTTCATCCAGCCTTTCTGGAGTCCCACTCTGTTTTTGAGTGTAGCAACCTGGCTAGATGTTTAGTTTATGTCACAAAGAAGCACACAGCATTGGACGAGTCGGGTCAGTGACTGAGGCTGTGTGAGTCTCTGGTTTAATGAAAAATCCATGAAAGTATTAAAACCACACCATAACACCCACAAAGAGATGGCCTTGTTGAACAATATAACCAAATTTAAAGAACATGCTGTGGAAGTTTGTGTCTCAAACAGGATCAGACTGGGACCACATGTTCTCATACCTGCTGTTTGCCTACTGAGAAGTGCCACAAGCTTCAACGGGTTTCTCTACATGCAAGCTGCTTAATGAACGCCAAGTGAGCCATATTGGACTGCAAACCTCTCTCAAAGTGGCATGGACCTTATGAAATTACAAGAAGTGTGGGCAAGGTCACATATGAACTTTTTATGCCAGATCGAACCAGAAAATATATTTATTATGCCCCAGATGAATGTATACACAAAGAGGGGAGAGATGATCACTCCAGAGTCACTAAGGGAGCGAGGAGTGTATGTACACATGTATATGGTCACATGTAGGTATGTAGGGAGATATTAACACATAGATTGTATTCTGTCACATTACCTGTTTTGTAGTGATCATTACAGCCGTGTTACAGAAGGATCCAATGGTCTGTATCCAAACTTTCAGGAACACAGTAAAATAGTCTGTTTTTCACACTTCTACCATCCTTGTCGAGTCCACTGCACAACAAGTACAAGTGACAGACACTTTAGCCTTGTTAGTTTCATGTTTAGCACAAACACTGCATAACTGTATTGGCTGGTCCCCTTACCTTTTTGTTTTTTTTTTTTTGGGGGGGGGGGGTTTGGGATTTTTTTTTTTTTTTTAATTTGGGACAGGGGCCCCCCCCCCCCCCCCCCCCCCTGGGGGGGGTCCCTCCCCCCCCCCCCAACAAAACCACCCCCCCCCGGGCAGGGGGAAGGGGGGGGGGGGAGGGGGGGCCCCCCCCCCGCCCCGGGTTTGATTTTGGCGGGGAGCCAGCCGCCCGCGCCCTGGGCTGTGTTTGCTAACCAGGAGAGCTCCTCTGAAACGTGAGTCCCGTAGGCCTTGAACGTCTGGACCTTCTACACACAGGCACGATTGATGCAAAGAGATGATGGTTCAGTCCTCCACCTAAAATCAATCTCCAAACCACTTTTGGTCTAAAGATGGAAAACAAGAATATATTGCACATGATTTATCAGTAATATTTAGCCGTTTTGGTAGTAGCAGTTTGCCTTGTGAAGATGAAGAGTCAGTTGAGCTATGTTTATGTAGAAATGGTGTAACAGCAGTTGTCTTCAGCACTTACCGGCCTGTTTGATCTGCTCCTCGTTCTGTCAGCATGTTCTTTTGTCCTCTGCACAACCTGACAGAAAAACCAGAGCTATAAGGTAATTCTAAATAAACAACAGGTGTTCTCTTTTTGTGCCAATGGATGCTGGCTAAGCAGCTATGGAGAAGCCATTCAAAAGATGTTTCAAGTATACTTTTAACTTGTAAACTTGTAAAAGTTTATTGGATTCAGGATGTTACTTGAGCTTGAACTTCCTAAACTTTTGCTGAGGAAGAAGTACAAGGCAGAGGTAAGTGCAGGTCTGGCATCTAATTAAAAGAGAAAAAGCTCATTTCAAGAGCAAGACAAAGTGGAAAAAGCACATAAATCTACTTTATTGAAAAAATAATTGATTAAATCCACAAGCATATTCCAGATTCATACTAAACAAGACAGTAGACAACAAAATGGATGTTATCTTTTGTGTTAAGACTCTCTCCACCCTACATATTCCATAGGTACGGCAACTGACCACCACCACGGGGGCAGCTAGCATGAATAACTCTTTAAGACACACTGATTGAATGCGTGGGTATATAAGCCCAGTGCATGGTCACATTGATTTTTTGATTTCCACCTAGCTGCAGATGACTTGAGAACTTAAGAAAAATAAAAATAAAACAAAAGACAAGAGGTGCTAGCAGTACTAGGTCTAAAAACTCACCTGGGCTACTCTCGGGGCCACTACAACCTCGAAAAGCAGGTGACCCGCGTGAAATCTTACATACCGGAGGAAGTGCTGGATTCGCTGCAGAAACCACTGTCCCTGTGTGATCCTGACCCATTCAGAAGAAACAGGCACTTGGTTTCCATCCTCATGGTGAGACTAATTAAGGAGGAGGCAATAACAATGGGCAAGGTCATGGCCTCTTTCTGGCTGGCTAGACGCCATCTTTGGCTGTCTCAGTCAGGAGAAGACAGAGCCTGTCTCCTCAAACTACATGGCAGAAATGGCAGGCATGCTTCGACATAGCCAGGGGGCACCACTCAGAAGGGCACCGCAGCTAACTGGGTCGACACATGCATCCTCAACTACTTTGATGACTGGCTGGTCTGTGCTCATTCAAGGAAGCAGTGCCACCAGGATGTAGCCTGGCTCCTACGGCACCTACAACATATAGGCCTCAGTCTATAGAGTTCCTGAGCATGTGTCTAGATGCCAGTGCAAGAACTCTGTCTTTAACACCAAAGAGACAAGCTGGCCTGAGTTTTACTCTGAATCAGATTGTGAATATCTTTGGTTTGCAGCCCAACACACAAGCATGAAACACATTTTAGTACTGCCAGCTAAGCCAGTATATTTTCAAACTCATAAATCAATAAAGATTAGATGTTTCCTTTCACAATGTATGAATGTAAGAATGTAAGAATACAAAGCAGAGGTTTTCTTTGTTTCACTCTCTTCACCTGCACATTTCCAGTTAATTATAAACAGTTTTATTGAAAATATATACTGACCACCATTTTTCAGTGAACTAAGGACGGCTGGGTATCATAATTATAACATGACGTGATTGCACACAGTGACTTTGTATTGTTGCATAAGCAAAGAGTCACTTTATTTAAATTAATGAAATTAAATAATACAATTTGAGAGAATATTGTGCCTTTAGACAGAAACATATGTTGCATGTGTCTTAACAATAGATCAATACGGTCCCTGACTTGTGCCATATGTGCAAGACACCAAAAATCTAAATACTGAACAGATTATTTTACTTTTTATGAGGTGCACCAGTGTACTGGCATCACTGTATCATAAGGTTTTCTCTACTAACACCCATAACTTTGGTAATAAGCTCTTTAGTCAATGCTAGCGAAATACTATTTCTATTTCTTACTGCATGTTAATTCTGTGCACCTTGGTTTATTAAATGGCCTTGGCTGAATTATATTGAGGAAGGGGATCATGTTTTAGCTGTGAGAAAGCAGTGAGTAAAAGACTTATTAACTCACACAGAATATGGATTGACAGAAGACTTGTCAAAGGAAGGCCAGTGATACCATTAAAAATGGTCTACAGCAAAACACCAAAATAAATGTCCCTTTATCTTAAGCTGACCTGCACATCAGGGTACAGCAAGAGACATTATGAAGTTGATATTTAGGTCAATGCTTTTCCTAGAAAAAGAAGGAAAAACCTTGGAATAGTCATGGTAACAGCATCCGTGATGATATTTTGTATGAACTTCACTTGAACTATGCTTGAGCACACTACAGCCTCCCAAAAGAAAAGTGTCCCTATGTTCACTGTGCAAACTCACTTGACGTTCTTCAGGAGGCTGCTCATGAAGTGAGTCTTGTTGAATATTCAATTACCTTTGCTCAAAGGGTAGCTGTGGTGTCAGCAAATCCGCAAATATGCAAAGAACTCTATAAGTCCATGTTTATCTGTGATGAGGTCATTAACTTGATGTATGTCCAATGAGATGTAGCAATAAAATTTGTATGTAGAGCCTACAATAAATTCATTATCAAGCAAGGAGCTGCTTAAAGATGAGTTCAGTGTGAGAGAAGATGTATCTTATGTAGCTTATGTGAATCTTTGGCCAGAAGTTTGCAGAACATCATGGCCACTGGAGTGTGCCAAATTACTTGGAAATGCATGGAAGTGCTTCAAAATGGTGCCATGGTAAACATATAACAAACCCATATTGCCCATATTGGGACCGAACATGCCAGAGGAACACAGGGTGACAAAGGCCCGTCTGTTACCAACACAGAGTTTGACGCAGAGGCAAATGCTCAAGCTGTGCAAGACTCATGGAGATTACATTTTTTAGAAGCAGTGGCCTTGGTCACTAAAAAGAACTTAAAAGGACATTTGACCAAAATGCCAGCAGCACTCAGAGAAACTGGACTGGACATCCAACTGGAAATGCTTGAGCCCCTGCTTTGCTCACTGGCTGATGTGTGAGCACAGAGTATAGTAGAGGTTGGCAACCTTAGGCGCTTGAGTCTCAGTTGGCACACGGGGGGTAAACTGTTGAACGCGTGGGGCAAAAGCTGTACTGTCTCAAAATCACATGTGAAACAAGACATGAATGCTCACATGCTCCTCTTGAATGTTTTCTTTGTAAACATTTCCCTCAGTGGGCTGTGTCCTGTGACACTGTGTCAACTGCACAGAGTCACGCAGGTACAATTCACCTGCTCATCTTCTGCCCAGACCTGTAAAAAAAATGCTATTGAGATTTTCTCAACAAAAAACATATTCAATTCAATTTTATTTATATAGCCCAGTATCACAACAACAATTGCCTCAATGGGCTTCACAAAACAGACAGTAAAATGCAAACAGGCAGAACAAGACAACATCCCCTGTCCTTAGACCCTCCATCAGGGTAAGGAAAAACTCAAAAAACTCAGCCGGGGCAAAAGAGAAACCTCAGGGAGAACCACAGAAGGAGGGATCCACTCCCAGGACGGACAGGACGTGCAACAGATGTGTCCAGGACAGTCACTGACAAATAGTCCATTGTATGTATAAGTGAATGAAAATGTATATGAATATAGTCCATGATAATATCAGGAACAGTTCATCTGAGTGAGAGGAACTGGGGTCAGGAGGGGTCCATGGGTCGGGACAGGATCACAGAAGGGCCACAGCTAAGGTCCAGTCATCACTGTGATGTCTAACAGCAGCCGGACATCTGCAACAGTATCCAGTCCTCCAGAGGAGGAGGGACAGAGGGACAACTTGTGAACAGCAATGAACTAAGAAGATATGTAAACTATAATGTCACAAGAATGAGGATGGAGCCAAAGGATAGAAGCTCAGTGTGTCATACCTCCCCCAGCGTCTAGGCCTAGAGCAGCTTGTCTAATCTACTGTATATATCCTGACCATAAGCTCTTTTCTCATCTACTGTATATGTCTTTACCATAGGCCCTTGTCTCATCTACTGTATATGTCCTGACCATAAACCCTTTCAAAAAGGGAAAGTCTTAAGTTTAATCTCAAATGTAGACACTGTATCTGCCTCTTTAACCAGAGCTTGGAGCTGATTCCATAAAACAGGAGCTTGGTAACTGAAGGCTCTACCTCCCATTGTACTTTTGGAAATTCTAGGAACGACTAGTAATCCTGCATTTTGAGAACGAAGCATTCTGTTAGGACGGTACGGCTCAATGTAAATTTAGTCACTGGCCTCATAGCTTATGAATTTGAGTCTCTTCTATTGAAGCAAGCAGCCTATTTTAGCGGCGACATAGCAATAACGCTGCACCACAATTCAACAATTAGTCGCGCCCTAACAGTTTGAGTCAGGTTCAGAACAAAACACAGATCACAGGATCAATGTTGCTGCTTTATGAGAGCACTACAAGAGACTGAGGAGTAGGATTCACATTCACATGTCAATCTTGACTTGTATTAAATTATAAAGGTACTTTCTGCTGAGAAGGCTCAGCAGAAAATTGTGAAATTAGGAGGTTACGAGGAAAATGCAGTACATCCATGAGGAAATGTTTATGGGCTACATATGATTTGCAGCCTCTGGGAAAGAAAAAATAGGTCTGTAGACAATGTGACAGTCAAACAACATCTTTAGTCATGCTATCATGGTAACAAAGTGTCATACAGACCACCCCAGTGAATAAAATGTCATATTTTAAATGATGATATGTTTTACTAATGACTATTTTTGTATTTTACAGGTGGCTTGTTGTCAAAGTGAACATTGGCACCAGTCAGAAGAAGGACTGAAGATGCAGAAGAGGTGGAAGATGCAGTGGCAGGACTGATGCCTAATTTACACTGACTGTGGAACGCCATACGGACGCCGCATGGAATAGAAACTGTTGTAGTCAGTGCAAGCATTTACACCAGCTGCAGTGCGTTTCGTGTCCAGATCCGGAGTGCAAGGTTTCCGCAAGGAGTCTATTTTTTCCGGACGCCGCATGCGGATTTTCATGAAGTTACAGAAATTACACGAGCCAGACAGGAAGTCAGACGCGGGCCAGCGAGGTGGATCCGGTATATTTCAAAATAAAACTTGTTCCGCGAACTCTTGCTATGCTGTATTATGTCATACTCTGACACGGGGGTCACAAGTGCAGTGACAGGGTCCCGGGGGTTATTTGAGACCACGGACAATGAGAGATTTATCACGGAAGTCCAAACACTCACATACTTTTTATAAGGACAACACCAGAAAAGAGAAGGCAAAGTGAAATAGCTGGAGCTCTGGGATATACTGGTGAGTTTTTATCAGCTCCTCTCTCTTTACATGGATGTTATCACGTGAACACAATCCCTGTGGTTTTGTGGTCTTGCGGATGCAGATTTCCAGACACCTGCAGAACATGCACCTCACCCGGTGTAAATGGCAGTCCGTACGGATTCCGTACTTAAGTTCTTACACAGCTGTGTAGCTTTTATTGCTGCATCTATTCTAATTTGCATTTGCTCCTTTAATATTGATTACAGTAAAGTATTGTACTAAATAAGTACAATTACTCTTTTTAAAACTTGTTAAATGTATTTAAATGCCTTATTGTTCTTTACAAAAAACAAACTTGCAAAGGACCAACAGGCTGCCCTCCAGTCTGAGCTTCCCTCTGTGCCCTTGTGTATTTCTGCATATTTTATTATCAATATTCAAAACTGAGTGGGTGAAAGGTTACACTCAAGTTATTGCATTTCTTCAAATTTTGTATCATGCCATTACAAATAGAGAGATTTTCAGAAACACTTGGAATACTTGATAATGTTATTGACACAGAGGCTGGCGCTGGTTTGAGGTGGGTCTTAGCCACTCCACAGCAACAGCGTAAACCTTTATGCAGCACATGCTACTGAGCTTGGCCAGCTGTGCATTTAGTATTAAGTGTTAGACAACAGTATATGATCCAGAACTGGATCAGAAACGTGTTAAAGCTAGCGTCAGATTACAGTTTATGAGCCAAATCCACACCAAAACTGTTAAAACTAGTGACGTATTAGTATTTTGTGATGGAAAATTCATCCGGTTTTACCTTTTTAAAAAAATATTAAAAAGTTACTACGCTGCAGGAAAAGAGAAATAGTAATTCACAATTGTTTTTGATTGTACTTAAAAACTGCATATGTGTGAATGTATTTTATTTTTATATTTTAAGTGGATTTCATGTAAAAAGGAGAAGTTTTACTGTTAATGGGAATGCCTCAAAAGCAAAAAAGCAGCCACAATTTTGGGTTTGCAAACAATCAATTGAAATAGCTTGGTTTTCAGTTAAAGTTGTTTTGTTTTGATTCTAATACTTACTTTTCCATGGCCTGTTTTGCGGGCCAGGTTTTTAGGTCATAAACTAAAATAGGACACACTATTGCAAATCTAAACCATACTGGACATTGAGGGATGTGTGTGTTTTCTCTTGCGACACACATGTTCATGGTGGCATTTGCTGAAAGTCCGTTTCATTAGTGGCTCCAGTGACATTCAGAAAACCAGACTTTGGTCAAAATCACCTTTAAAGGGGACATTTATGTACTTTCTGCACCTATAATTGTTTTTTTGGGGACCCTACTAACTCACAAAGTGTGAAAAAAAACTGTGGGATCTTGCTGTTAAGGGACAGTCTCTCCACTTCGGCAAAACGCCTTATTTCTCAAAAAACTTGACTGTGACAAAACAATCCAAGGAGGTGGGTTCTCTCCTCCTGTCACTTCCATTTACAGGCCACAGAGCGAAGACTTGAGCAACAAGCCCGCCATATTGTTTTCTTTATTACGGCGTGGCAACGTTAGTTCACTCTCATGTCAGTTTATTGCTTAAATAATTTTTATACATAAAAAACATGTTACTATTGGTTAGGCTATATGTAGACAGAGCCAGTTATTGCAGTTATATGAGTGTAAACTGACATAGGCATACCGCTCCAGAGTCTTATTGTTCTAAAGCATTCTTCAAAACACAACAAACACTAAAATGGAAAAGTAAAGGACGTGGGGATGTTGAAAATTGTGATATGTGGCCGTGCTGAGGGCTGGAGTGAGAAGGGGCGCAAGAAGCACTGCGGCTCTGGGTTTGAGGAGGATTAGTTTGGACCGGTTAATGTCCGCTCTCCCAGAGCTGGTGAGCTATGGATAGGTGCAGAGGAGTCTCGTGCACCAGAAACTGCCAGCGGCCAAAACCGAGTGTTTCTGAGAGATTCAGAGAGGGTTTTCCAGGGCCCTGTGTGAGCTACACCATGACACATTTTGATCTAACATGTAACATACACTTCACTGGGAGCACAAGGGATTATGTTATTAATTGTAAAAGGGGTATTCAAAGTCTCCTTTAACATTAATCCTCCAGGAATGGATTAAATCGTGACCTGATCCTAAAAACAGGTATTTCAAGGCAAACCTGATCCTAAAGATTCAGATTCGGGACTCCATTCCTGCCTTTGATCCAGATTAAATGCTGCTGTTGAGTACTCAGTGCTTAGGGGAGAAATCTGGATCAGTCTGATCCTAAAAATCAGGATTAGCTCAACCTTTATCACCTTTATCAAGTGTATTCAAGTTAGGCAAATAAGAAAGGCCACATTTCTGACCACTTTGTAGCTACTAAACTTTTTTTTTTTTTTTACAGCTGAGAGAAAAAAAGCAACAGTCCAAGCAATGATTTTTATTATGATTCTTTGTTGCCCAAACATTAAGTTCTTATGTAACTGTACAGCCCATTAATCAGACAATGCAGTCTTTTGTTTCAAGCAGTGGCAGTTTATGAAATGATGAGATTTCTAAATAAAAAGGTCTGTACATTATGCCTCTATTTGAATGAATGGACTCTCACTGAAAAGCTATTTCAGCAGAAGGTAATCTTCTTTGTGATAGTGGTAACTGCTTTCATCATATAGGCAAGGCAAGAACATGTTCAATATGTCTGGCACAATGACAACTTTGTCTGGGGCTTGCAGCATTTTACACAAATAAAGGAAAGGAGAGGAGAAAAAAGGAAAAAAAGAAAAAAAAAGGGGAAAAGGGGGGGGGGGGTGGGGTTTGGGGAGGGCCTCTTTTGGGGGTTTTTTCCTTTTAATTTTTTTTCCTCCACTATTGTTGTGTGAAGATAAATGCTTAGTGACTTTGGGGGCTTTATTTTCATTGGAACAGTAATGAACTCAATCCCCAACTTTTAGAGTGGTCATCCTTCAGAGTTCAGTGGACATAAAACATAAGCTGTTAAAACTGGGAATCACACCACACCAACTGTAAAAATACCGTTGTTTAGTCAAACCAGGCACTATATGTTTTAAAATCAACACTATGACTGTGCTGATTTAAGTAGTTTGGTTAACTCAATATAATGATTGCCCTTCATCTAGTCTTAGTACGCATCATCACTGATCAAGGTTATACTTACATTTAGGGAAAAAAGTTTTGCCAGTTCTTTCTTGTTTCGGTGAAATGTTCGCTCCATTTCCTGTTTCCTGTCTGTGATCCAGGGGGCAGGGCAGATTTGGACATCCCAATCTGCGGGTATCAGGATCACTCTGATACAATCGGGCATAGTTTTGAAATACAGGGAATGATCAAGTTTATCCTGGGCTGAGGATAGGGGGATTTGGTTATCCGGATCATATTGATCTGGATTACAAGTTTTGAAATACTGACCCCTGATTCTCAGGGAAAATGATATGGTGTTGCCCTCTGCATAGGATGGATTTAGGAAGGACTTGTGACAAAACCTGAGAAACACTGTGATACACCAGCTTCAGAGCTACAGTGTGCTGAAATGATGCGGAGGACAACAATGGCAGAGTTTCTACAAGTTTTGGATTACTATTTGTCTGACAGGCCCCAGTTTGTGCGGCTGGGGTGCTCCCTGTCTGATACCGTAGTCAATGATGTGAGGGCACCACAGAGTACTGTCCTGTGTCCATTTCTGTTCACTCTGTACTCCTCTGACTTCCAGTACAGCTCCAGATCCTGCCACCTGCAGAAGTTTTCAGGCGACTCTGCGGTGGTGGAGTGTATTAGAGGTGAACAGGAGTCGGAGTACAGGACACTGATCACAAACTTTGTGAAGTGGTCCCAGACAAACCACCTGCTCCCGAACATGGAAAAGACCAAGGAGATGGTAGCTGACTTCAGAGGAAAGAGGACACCAGTGGAGCCCATCAGCATCCTGGGCAGGAAGGTGGACGTAGTGGACCGCTACAAGTATCTGGGCGTTCACAGCAGGCTGGACTGGGAGGACAACAGTGATGCTGTGTACAAGAAGGGCATGAGCAGACTCTACATCCCCTTTGGATTAATAAAGTCAAGTTTAAGTCTAAGTCTTCTTTTTTTTTAATAGCAGGGATGGCATGACTCTGATTGGTCAAGGGCTCCAGGTTGTCTTTAAAGTCATCCAGCAATGCAAGAATTGCTTGGCTTGGCAAGTGATGTCTTCAAATAATATCCTCCTCTTGTAACTTGAATGAAGTCACTCTTGCATGTTTTATTGTCTCGCAGTGTCTGACAGCAACAATACCAACCATACTGGGGTGCAAACATTAGACCCTGGTTTTAACTGATATTTAATACTGCACATTTGGCCTGACATATGTTTGCAGATGGCTTAATGGATTCATTTGTATTCAAGTGAATAAGACTGTGGTTACTGACCTTATGGTTACTGTGTGTTTTCATTTTTTTAAGTCGATAAAATATTGCAATATTACTGGTGACCTGACTGCTGCAAATGGTTAAGGCATGTATTTTATTTTTTCAGCATTTTTTTTGTAGTTTTTGTAATAACAAATCATGGTAAATTAGGCTGTGTAAATACTCCCCTTCCCAGTTTTTGTGTTTTGCAAAATGTTGTGAGTTTTGTTTGTGATCACCTTTTGAGCAACATTTTGAGCAATTTCAATTTCCATGGCAACCATCAATTATACAGTAAATTCAGCCTTTTGTCAGGCATAACACAATGCATGCCAGTTTCCACAAAAACAACAAACAAACACCTAATTGCCTGCGGCAGACACATGATAGCAATTATTATTTTTTATTTTTATTTTTTTTACTTGGATATCCATTATTGGATTTTACCAGCTTCCAGTGCTGCATCTTTGCTAAAGTTCTGGTTCTGTACAAGGCTGAGATGGAACGTCACAATACATTTGTAAAATAGACCTTTAAATGTGAAAATACTGAAAGCAATTGTTCGGCAGGGCTCCTCAACACTAATGCATGTGTCTGAATGCCGACACTCACACGTGCCACATGCTGCGAATGGTCTTTCATAAATCCATTACTGACCCTGAGAGCTGACTGCAATTAAGCAACTTTTGTGTGTCGATGTAACCCACACAGAGAAGGCAATGATATTCCAATTCATGTTTTTACCTTTCCATTCTTTGACTTCAATTGACTTCTTTTCTAAATATGGTGCTAGCGTGCTACAGCGACCCTCTCAGTATGATCCTGCTGTCAATCCTATTTCCATAAGCAGCATGGAGCCACAGGGCTAATAAAGTTACCATGCTGACTGTCAGTGCTGAGAGTGTGTGCTAATGCCCCTCTCTGAGCCCAACAATGGCAGTGCTAGGCCTGTCCAGACTGGTCCTCCACATTAGAGGATAATAGCGGGTCAGAGCGGTCCATTCACATCCTGCTGAGAACATTGATCTCTCTGTTTATTCAGCTCAATGTGTGTAGAACTGTGTCTGTGTCTGTGCAGATGTCTTTACTGTGTTGTGGGGACATAACATGGGTCAACTGAAAAAAAGATGTATCTGTGTTCTGTATATTTATCAAAGACTCTTCTATTATCCTTCCTAGATTTCCACAAAAAAGCAACTTTGATTTCAAGTGAAACATGTTTTAACCCTCTGTACCCTTAGCCAGTTTTTTGGGTCTCGCTAAGATTTTTCAGAATAAAAAACAGTTTAATAAGCATCATTGCTGTGATGAACTTCAAATTACTATATTTATTTATTTTGATGATTATGCGGAGTTAAGAGAAGACTGTCTTTTCAAGAATTTTGGAGATGAAGGGTAGATTTAAAATGGAAGCAGAATGGAATGGCAAAGGTTATTCAGATTGTTGGGATCTGAGCCAGGTTTCATTGAGAATGGGAGTGAATGATGGAAACAGTACCAGAGGTTAGAGAAGAGTGAATAATGTTGGTGATGTGGGGGGCTAGGGAGAGGAGGCAGGTTTTTACAAGGGTTGTAGGGAGTGGGTCGAGCTGACAGGTGGAGGGTTTGGATTTTTTTTTTTGATAAGTTCAGTAATGTCCATAACAGTTTGGTATTATTGTTGGTATTATTGGATAAAAAGAAGGATATGAGTGAGTTGCAGAAGTCAGTGGATTACAAATGGTACGGAAGTGAGACAGGGAGTTTAGTGTTAGAGTTGTGTTTACTGGAATGTATTAGACCAGAGTAGTAGGTGGATTTTTTCTTGACTGTCCTTGTATACAGTAATGTGATTATTGTATATCTTAATGAATATTGAGTCCAGTTTTATTGTAGAGCCGTTCTAGTGGTCATCCTTTAGCTTTATGTTGTCGGAGTGTGGGGGTGTACCTGGGTGCCGAGTGGGTGAGTGGGGGACAGATTGAGTTTTCAGTGGAGCATGGGTGTTCAGAAGGGTATGAAGGTTATTGTTGTAATGTGAGACTTCTTTCTTCTGGGTATGTAATGGTGTTTGTACTGGGGAAGTTGTTAATATCAGCTGAAAAAGTCAATGGAAATGTCCTAAATTTTGCAAAAATAAAGAGCGGTGGAGGGTGATTTTGGAAAGTAAAAGATTTACATTAAAGGTGATATGGTCAGTGAATGGGATGAAAAATCTTTGGAGAAAGCATTACTATTATTGTACATGTATACTGAAGTCACCCAGTATAATTGTATTTTGAGACAGTGAAGAGAGATGAGCGAGAAGGTGAGCAAAGTCATTTAAAAAGTGCTTATTAGATTTAGGTTGGTGTTGAACATTGGCGGCAATTGTGGGAATATGTCCAGGGATAAGTGAGCACAAGAAGTCAAGCTTTCTGAATCAGAGGCTCCTGGCTACTGAGTGAGCAGATGTTAAGGAGGAGTTATTCTTGGCCGTGGAGTTAGCCAACCTTGCTAGACTGGCTAACATGCTGTGGTCAACTTTTCGAACAGAGTAACATTGTGTTGTGGACCAGATGGATTTATTAGAATGAGAACCATTGTATTGGAACTTACGGCGAGACCCACGGTGGATGTATCTCTGGCGAGGCTGGAAAGTGGTGTACGGGGGCAAACGAGCCCAGGCAGGGACTGTACAGCGGAGATGTGGTGCCAAAGTTTCAAAAGTTCGTAAATGGAATACTGAAGAAAAGCTTTTGTTTGCAAGTGGACCAGGGACACCAGGAGCCAGCTGACAGCAAACAAGCAAATGACTTGATTAATCCACATAGTTTGTAAGGTGGAATGAAGAGGCATGAGCCAGATGTGGATAAGAGGCGGGTTGAGGTAAGCCAAAAGCCCCAAATCACTTACACATAAGCAACTGGCAGCAGCAGACAAGTGTAGATAAGGTTAATAATCCTTAAATCTCAGGTCAATCACAACTTCCAATTGTGTACTATTTCCTGATGAGCAGCGGCAGCAAAAGCACAGCAGTGCACCTTATGGCTGATTCATTAACACCTTAACTGATACAAGTGAGGCCTCAGTTCTTTAGATGTTGTGTATGACCTCTTAAATGAGTTGCCGCTGTGTTCTTGGAGTAACTTTGGTTGGATGGCCACTCCTGGGAAGGTTGACCACTGTTACATATTTTCTCAATTTGTGGATAATGGCTCTCACTGCATTGCATTGCACTGCATTTTGTGTTTATTTGAGTTATCTTTGTTCAATATTTAAATTTGTTTGATGACCAGAAACATTTAAGTGTACTTTATTTACTTGTGAAGGATCACCGATATCAAAACATGGAACATCACACCTTCAGACTCCTCACCCTATCTCACACTCTCTTCACCTCCAGAACGTTCTTCACAAATCCCTCCTTCAGGATTACTCCCCCTCCATTTATCTTCGTACACCATGATAAACCAGTTTAAACACTGCTCTAATGATTCTTGCCTTGCAACCTTTTCACCTGGTCTCCAGGCCAATTGTGTGCAGGCAAGTACCCAGAGAAAACCCACCCAAGCACAGGGAGAACATGCACTCCACACAAAAAGGCCTTGTTTAGAACAGGGATTGAACTTAGAACCCTGTGTTGAGGCGTGAGGCGCATTCTGGAAACTAATTAATAAAAACAGTGATCGTGGCTCTCATAAATAATAAAATAGAAGGATTCATCAATCTTACCTTACAACAACCACGATGGTGGCACTAGCGAGTCTGTCAAAAAACATCAAAACTTTCCCCAAACTATGAACTAAAATAAATAATAACCATAATAATTGAAGTACTGTGTCTCATTGTGACTGGATTGCTGCATTTCTCCTTAGATTAGTGAGGGATAAATTATCTGGTGAGTATGAAAGCTATACCATGGGTGTATAAATGTGTGTGATTGTAGAGGTGAGTTTGGTGGTGGTCTGAGAAAGCCGTGAGCGCTGTGTATGGTGGCCCATCTCTCAGTCTGCCTCAGGTGTTAATGTTTGTGAAGGGTATGAAAAGTGCTATATAAATGCATGCATTTACGATTTACCATAATGACCGATTAAGTACATTTTTTTAAAATGATTATGTTGCCACAGAATTATGAAAATGCATGCATTTTACTTGTTTCATTTAAATGTGAGGAACAAAACATACAAATAAGAATGTTTAAAAACTGTCAAAGTAGGAGAGATAGTATGTTCAGCATGACTGGAAGAGTTCCCTTCAGTCTATTTTCAACTGGCATTAACGTAAATCAGATCAGATTTCACTCTGCTCAGTAAATTGCAACTAAAGATGACATGAACAGATGACTATTGTAATAAATGAGTACTATACATAGATTCATTCTTCAGTGGCTTGTTGTTTAATGGTGACAGAAGCCTGGAGTCCATCCCAGACAACTGTTGACAGACTGAAAGTTAAGACAGCCATGTACACATTTACTCATATGATGCACGTAGGGCCCTAGAGGCATGTATTTGGAGTCTGGCCCAATTTAATTTACATCTAAATGTTGGTATAGTCCCAGGTGACACAGCACCTGTACCTGTCTGTCCACCCCTTCTGCCAGCCCACAGCCGGAACTAACCATCCTATCACTGCCTCTCACCCAGCGTCAGTGTCGATGCCAACCTGGCTCTTTGTACTTGGCTCCAGAACATCAGGTTTATAGTGGGCTCTGAGAATCCTGACAGAGGCCTGCTAAGAGCCTTTGATAAATGAACCTCTGACGAGCTGCTAACTGCCAGAACAATATCTCTGTGCATTTCCTCCATCATCAGGCCTCCTCCATCAGCATTTAACTCTCCAACCCTCACTTCTGTACTACTCTACACTACAGCTACTGGCTGCCATTGCCTTTCTCTGCAACATTAGTGCCATGAGAGTGTATGAAAGCAAGATGAACTGACTGGGAGTGCATGCCCATGTCTGTGCTGAGAACACTGCCAAACACGGTGCTCTGATAAAGTCTGATAACCACCCGGGTTACACATAAATGACATTGTGCCATTAGACCAGTATCAGCTTCTGTAAACGGTATGATTTCAGGTAAAAAACACACATAAAAAAAACATTTGTGCGTGGTAATAAACAACGTGCACAATATGCATCATAAAGCACTGCTTGAACATGCCGTACACGGGACATTGTATTCTGTTCAAGTAACAAGTTTAACAAATGTTCTCAAAGAGGCTCTTTTGCTCCTCTCCTCTTATCCTCCTCTTATCAGGGATA
Organism: Rhyacichthys aspro; assembly: GCA_036850595.1. NCBI lineage: Eukaryota > Metazoa > Chordata > Actinopteri > Gobiiformes > Rhyacichthyidae > Rhyacichthys > Rhyacichthys aspro. Next base: position 2,163,830 of record CM072162.1, read on the forward strand.
GTACACGTGCGATTGTATTTTTTAAATTTAGACAGAGACCAAATCATAAAACTCAGAAAACATGTTGAGGAAATACTCAGAGGAAATGCCAGTTTTAACTTGCAGATTTCTCAAAAAAAGTTATTTACAATTTATCAGGAAACTCTTGGAAACAGATGGACTCCTTCTGAACATCAGCTTCTCCACATGTTCTCTCATCATGACTTCAATAAAATAAATAATGAACAGATTGACAGTGGGTGTGCTAATACTTTGATGTGATAATATTCATGTTGTGATTGAAATATTGAAAAAAAAATGCCCTCAGGCACATATCAGTTTTTCCTAGATATACTTTAATTAGATTCGTCTTACTGCATACAGCCATATGTCTGAGAACTACTGCATTATCAGTACAAAAGTAGAAAACATGTGTAAAGCTCACCTGTTACTAATAATCTCTCCCTCTGTTCCTCTGAGCTACACTCACACTGCTCCACTCACTTTTTCTGCACAAATGATGACTTGGATTTTCCTACAAATGGCTCAAAGAGTCAGTCTGACTCTAGACTTTAAGGAAAAAAATGCAGCTTTGTAATGCAGCTTGATTCTTTATGACTGTTTCTAAGTAAGAACAAAACTAAGCCCAAACAATCACGTGTAAGCAGAACAGTGAATATACAAAGCCACGAGTCACTAGAGAACTAAATAAACCACAAAAACTACAATGACTTTACACTTACAATTAGGAGCTCACTGTTTTGCACTGGGTCTTTTCTCATATATTTTCTCTGTCTTTTTTGTCTCAGCAATGACAAATATAGACAAAATAGCAAGAAAGCTCAATAAATGTTAGTCATTATCTCACTGGACCTGATTTGTGTCAGACATCAGCTCTTCATCAGCCTGGAGACTTCACTGAGTTTGGACCCAGTAATTTGTGGCCCATATGCGTGCACATCTACCTGTTTACAGCAGTGTACTAAATGCTGCCTTAGCCTGTAAAAGTGTTGAAACAATAGCAACAGCAGTCTATACGGACAGTAATGGAGGAATCAATCCAAGTTGGGACTGTTTTGGGCGTCTAAACATAACCCCACAAACAGTCACTATACTGCATAACTGATGGAGTGTTTCCTGAGTGGACAAAAGGGATAAGGCAAATACCATGAGAGTTTTAGCTCTTGTGCTATTTTTGTTTTATTTTCATTGTGAGATGACGTATTGCTAATTTATTAATGGTTCAATCACTGGTTTAACTGAGTGTGTACACAGGACTGTTTCTATTCTGTGCTTTGGAACAGAGAGGAAATGTAAAATAACCTGTTTGTTGTTTGTTTGTTTATATAAAAGGGGCAACGCACATTCATGACACCAGTACAAAATATAGACCTAAATGCGCCAAAGTTAGCAAGCATGGCACTAATTTTCATTCGTTGTCCCCTGGCAGGTTATAAAACAGTAAAATATACAATACAATACAATACAACACACAGACACACATAAATAAATCCAGAAAAGTAAGAGATGTTTTCAGGCTCAACAAAACAGAAGTCATCTTTTTGTTGTCTCGCAGATGCTCAGCAAGTGTCCTTACTGTTCCACTGTCAATTCTTGTTTTTTTTGTTTGTTTGTTTGTTTGTTTTTTTATGTCACAGTTCTAACCCTCCTCTTTTATTTGAGCTTTGGACTGACAAAAGTGACCCAAAAGAGACACTCTGTTGTTGCTGGCCAGATCAGTTCTCATCCTTCCCTGTGTTCCTGTCTGCTTTTCCTTTTTTCCCTCTTGGGTGTTGTCCATTCTTTTACAGGCTGCAGCTCCATCTCTTGGCCCACCTTCCTTACCTGCAGCCCATTTGCCATTATTCATAGCAAATGAAGACCTGCTCTGCAATCACACTCTGCCTGACCATTGTTCACTGTGTTTTTTTCCATTCCTGTAGTTGGACCATCATGTTCTGCTTTGCTGGTCGCCATTCCCTCCAGCCCAGTGCCAGCTTCATACTTAAACATTCATAACTTCATACTTAACCGTCTCTGATTGAAGACTTCACACAAACCTCTTTCTCTGTGTTTTTGGGTCTGTTTCTGTTTCCAAGCGCAACACACTCTGGTCTGAGTTAATTTTTATTTATTTATAACAGATGAAACCTTAAAATCTGTCATTTTCCAGTTTTAAGTTTGGTTAGGTGTCAAGCTCCAGAAAATATTGTATATATTTTGTCTATTTGTCTGTAATGTCTGTTTAAGGATGACTATATTAATAGGGTCATCCTTTTGTTGATTGGTACTTATTTTCCTAAAATTCAGTTGGTTGGACAGAGTTTAGTGTCACATGGTAGTATCATAGTCTTAAAGCCCATGGTTTGTTAATGCACCCAAGCTGCAGTATTTAACAGCTTTTTTATCTGCACCTCACTGGTAAAGTGAGAGTAAGGAGTGTTTTCACTGTGACCTGCAGTCAGTCAACAATAAAAAGGTACATAAAAAGGAACAAAAGCTTAAATAGCAGTAGGCTCTATCAAAAACGGTTGGTTCTAGATTTTTGGAGGGTGTCTGCAGCAGAACAAAAGCACTTGATTCATTTGTCTAAATAAGGTAAATTAGCATGACTTGACAGACATGACATAATGCCTTTGTCTCGCGATCATCTGACATCTTCATTGTGTGCAGCTGCTGTTATTAAAGCTGTTCTCGAAGTTGAACGTTAAAACAATCCATTTAAATATTCCCTTTAAATGAATGATTTGAAAAACAGCAGCAGCAGCAGCTCGACCTAGTTTACTGCGTCGCTTCTCATGTGCTCTTAACGCACTCTTAATGACACTGTCTGGGGAACCGAAGAGATAATTAAAGGTAGATGGTTTGAAATTATTTTTATTATTATAGTGTGAGGAGGCCATAAGGGCTGCTGCACTCTTTGCTTGTATGCAGAATAGACTGAGGCTTAAATGTGCACTACCGTCATTGGTGTGAATTATTTGGCCACAGTTGACCACTAGAAATGCTGGAGTGCTAATTGAGTTTCTGAACACACTGCACACCCCTCAATTTAAAACACCTCTTGATATGGCTAAATCAGTCTCTCTTGATGCTGCCTCATCTTGTTAGCATCATTACTTGGGTTAATGTTCTCCTGTCCTCAGTTCTTTCTTTAATCTTGGATGAATGTTGAAACGAATGGCCGTTAATTTGTCTGGAGAGCTTCAAGCGTCATTCTTTGAGTGTAGAGATCTAATAATATTTATACATTCAAATCATGCAGGTTTCTCCTCAGCGCCTGCCTCCCACTCCTTATCTACAGTGTCTCAGAAGATTTTATCCAACTGTCATCTGTACCGTTTCTACTTGTAGTGACACAAATAGCATATGTATGCCTCAGATCTTATTCTGCAGTGCATCCATTTCATATCTCAAGGTCTGAAGAATAATATGCTTGTGTAGGAATATGTTGTCTGTGGTATATAGTTGTATAAGAACATATCAAACAAAAGCATGGCTAATGTTTCTCAGCTTCTGCATGTAAACTCAAATGATTGGCCTTGGTTAGCTCTTTGCTCTTTGCCTGCTGTTGCCTTATGTTGGTCTTTTCATGGATGCAGATGTATGCTTCTTCTCATAAAATCCATCTGAAGCTGTAATGTACAGTCCCATAAAAAAGTGTTTGCCCCCTTTGTGATTTCTTATTTTTTGGCATATTTGTCAAACTTAACTGTTTCATATCAGCAAACAAATTTAAATATTACACAAAGATAATACAAGTAAACACAAAATGCATTTTTTAAGTGATAAAGCTATCCACACCTACCTAACCCAATGTGAAAAATAAGTTGATCCCCTAAACTTTTTACTAGTTGTGCTGCCTTCAGCTAACCTTGCGCTGCAGCTGGATTCTCGTGAGATTTGGGAGTTTCCCAAACTCTTGTAAATCCATCTTGTATCGCGCCAACCAAACTGCTTGAGTCGGCGAACCGTGGACTCTCCGGACTCTTTTGACCAATGATGTTGCAGCACTAACAGGTAGAGGCGGGTTTTTAATTTGAAGAAAGCAACAAGCGCTCTCTTCTCCTCTTTGTTATCAACATGGCTATGACGAAAGACGTTAGTGTTGACGCTGTTATCGAATCAGTTTTGTCAGAAGTAGAGAGTATTTCTTCTTTGAAAGAAGCTCAAAGAGTGGCACGTCATATTGTTGCTGTGATTGGTTAAAGAAACCTCATGGTAAGCGGATACTAGTCGGTGCTTCATCCAATCAACACCAAGTTTTTGACAGAAGGCGCCTCCCTTTTGCAAACGCTTTCAATGGGAGCCTTCCCAGATGGTACTGCAAAATAGACTATGTTCTGTGGAGCAGTTCTATCTGGCAGAGTCAGGTTAGCCTTCAGCAGCATTAACTGCAATCAAGTGTTTGCGATAACTGGAAATGAGTCTTTCACATTGCAGTGGAGGAGTTTGGGTCCAATCTTCTTTGCAGAATTGTTTTAATTCAGCAACTTTGGAGGGTTTTCGACCATGAACCATCTTTTAAAGTGCACTTGAGGTCACAGCTTGAGGTCACAAACTGATTCTCCTTTAGGATTTTTTTGTTGGAAAGCAGAACTCATGGTTCATGGTCATCCAGGTCTTGAAGCATCAAAGCAGCCCCAGACCATCACACTACAACCATCATATTTGTCTGTTGGTATGATGTTATTTTTTCGAAAATGCTGTTACTTTAATGCCACATATAACGGAAAACACACCTTCCAAAAAGTTTAACTTTTGTCTCGTCAGTCCACAGAATATTTTCCCAAAAGTCTTGGGAATCATCAAGATGTTTTTTGGCAAAAGTGAGAGCCTTCATGTTCTTTTTGGTCAGTTGTGGTTTTCACCTTGATATACAATAGTTCTGACAATCTGGTGTTAAAGCCAATATTGGTTAATATTTGAAAATGTGGCACAGACAGAAAGATGGCCAGCAGGGAAATTCAGGTGTCCCGCAGCAATGACACAATACACACAGACAGTACAAGCAAGTACATATAAACACTGATAAATATATAAAACAAAATTTAGCCAGAGGGCACTGTAAAATCCAATTGATGCAGAGTAAAAAAAACCCAAAAAACTCCTGTATCTCTCTGTCCTACAGCACACTGAAAGGAGCCTTGTGTTTCAACTGCTCCTCTGAGAGGCCAAAGTGTCATGTAGAGGGTGCTTGGTGTCACTGAGGATGGCCTGCACCTTGATCCTCATGCACCTCTCCACCACAGCCCTGACCACTCAACCTGCTCTCTTTACCAGCTTGTCCAAACTGTTACAGTCCTTAGCAGTGCCCCAGCACACAGCAGCATACAAAAGAACAGCAGCGACAAAATCAAAGGACTTTAGCCTCCTGAGGGGGAAAAAAAAGGCGTGTTTGAGCCTTTTTGTACAGGGAATCAGAGATCAGACTCCAGTCCAATTTGTTGTGTATGTTCACACCTAGATATTTTTATGTGTTCACAGACTTAATGTTCAATGACGATGATGTTGACCAACTGCATAATGTGCTTTGACCTGCTGAAGTTGATAATTGTTTCTTTTGTTTTTGTTATGTTCAGTTTGAAACCGTTCTTATTGCACCAGTCCTAGAAGGCTCTGGTCACATCCTTATATTCTACTTTCTGTCCATTTATGCCACAATTGCTAAAGTCCACCATATACAGAGTGAAGAGGAAAGGGGTTCCCTGTGGGGCCCCCACATTACCCCCACTGTGCTGGACACAGAGTTGCCCAGCCCAACAAACTGCCACTGTCCCGTCAGATAACTGTGGAACCAGGTTATAAAGATGGAGTCCACACCCATACCCTCCATCTTATCCCTGAGGATGCTGGGTCAAATGCACTGGAAAAAATTGAAGAACAGCACTCTCACATATCCATCAGGCTTGTCCATCAAAAGCGTATGTCCTGTGTAACATGTAGAGGACTGCATCATCCAACCCTAGTTTCTCCTGATAGGTGAACAGGAGCTGGTCTAGTATGTTGTACTTGTGGTCTTAGGTGACAAAGAAATAGTCGCTCCAGGGTCTTTGTGATGTTTGAAATGAGAGCAACAGTTCTGAATTGGTTCAACTCTGTCGCACACCCTACCTTGGGCAGCGGCACCAGACTAAACCCTTAGGTTGAATATTGTCTGGAGCAGCAATGCCAACTGGGCACATTCTTTAAATGGCTGCTTTGCCAGGACACAGCCTACCCAGCTCTGCTCTCACCTCATCCCCAGTGAAGAACACAGGTTTTGGGGATGTAGGACTCTGCCTGGCCATTATAAACCCGAAGAAAGACTCACGGTAGCACCAAGAAGAGACACGATGTCCACAGGTAGACCATTTAACCAGAATACATGCTGCAGAACCAGGTCAGCTGTCTCTTTGGCAACTTGGGCAGGGGGGTGAAGTGGGCCATCTTAGAGAACCTGTCAATGCTGGACAGGATGACAGTGTTGCCATTGGATTCAGGGAGGCCTGTCACAAATTCCAAAGATACATGGGACCAGGGTCGTTTGGGGACTGGGAGTGGCTGAAGAAAACCTGCAGGTGGACAATGGGACAGCTTCTGCTGACTGCACACAGGACAACCTCCTGAGTTGGCCACCAGAACCTCTGCTGCAGGAAAGAAAGAGCCCGCCAAATGCCAGGTTGATAGAGTGGGCCCACTGGAGGACTTCCGAGCGCACGATTTTGGGCATGAATAGCTTCCCGTCTGGAAAAGGTGCTGGAATCTTGCTTAGCCTCCTGGAATGACTTGATGTGGTCCTCTATTGGCCGGGTTAGAGCAACCAGATGAGACAAGGGCAGGATGGGAGCGGGCTCATTGGGGAGTCCACTCTCTGGAACTGCCTTGAGAGGGCATCTGGCTTCAAGTTTCAGAAACCGGGTCAATAAGAGAGAGTGAAGTTAAACCTGTTAAAAAACAGGGACCAGTGGGCTTGACTGGAGGACGGGCGTTTGGCTGTTGTAATGTATTCCAGGTTTTTATGGACTGTCCACACCAGGAAAGACTGCTCAACTCAACTCAACGAGGGGCGCCACTCCTCGAGGGCCAATTTGACGGCCAACAGTTCTCTGTTGCTGATGTGATTTCTTGGCAGGGGTCAAGCGACAAGAAGAAAAGCACATGGGTGAATCTTTTGGTCTAAGGAGGTTCTCTGAGAGAGGACTGCCCCAACTCCAACATCTGATACACCGAATTCAACAATGTTGGAATGGGTCTGGAACAGTTGCAGAAGTGAAGCAGGTTTTTAGCCGGGTGAAAACCTGCTTCACTTCGGGTGAAAGCTGGTTCTCTTCGAACCAGTGGAACGAAACCTTAGACGAGGTGTGTGCAGTCAATGGGGCAGCCATGGAGCTGTAGTTCCTAATGAAGTGTTGGTAAAAGTTAGCGAACTATTGCAGCTGCTTCCTGTTGGAGGGAGTCAGCCAATACTGGCCAGCTGTGACCTTTAAAAAGTCAGAACAAAAATATGGAAAATACGGAACAAACAAATATAACAGTATTAGACCAAATATTACAAGCAAACAGTCTATTAACCTTTATTATGACACAGCTGAAAAAAAAACTCCACAAAGAATTTTTTGTTTTCCTTTAGCTCTAAGTCATAGCTATTACTAATCTCTTCTTATATATTTATAAAAGAAAAACAGTGCTTTCTGTATGAAAACCTGACAGAATCTAACTTGTTAGCACTATTGGTTGTTGATCAGATCTCCTCACATTGTGCTTCTCTTTTGCAGACACTGAGCTGGATGACTGAAGAGATACTGTGGACCGAGTGAAGCTGGAGGCAGATGTGTGGGGCCTAGCACTGCTTTGGCTCTCACTTTTCTCTGGTCTTTCCTCCGGTCTGTAGAAAATTATGTTGAATAAAAAAGCATGTTGATTCACTGATGGTTGGCTCAGCTCTCACTAACTTTGATGCGCTGTTGCTCTCAGCGTTGATGTTCTTTCCAGTAGCTGACCAGACCTTTGTGAAAGTGAGGGCTAGGGTAAAGGTAAGGTAAGGGTGTGTTGCAGATAAACACTCTTTGGCTGCTTATATATAACAGCATGTGTTCTCTGGCCATTAGATAAACTATATCAGGCTTTGCCATAGTCTGGCTCTGATAAATGCAATAAAACCATGCATTTGCACGTAATGTATGTATCCATGGCATGAACACTGATAACCTTTTGATAACTTTTACTCTTGAGAGCTAAATAATGACACAGCACTAACTATTCATACAGTCTAATGTAAAAAGCAACAAACAAAATATGTTTATTTCGACTGAAATAAGGAATGCAAAAGAGATTTGCCTTTGCAAACTTTAACAGTTGAAACACAGCATGAAAAATGATGAAATTATCAAACTGTAGATATAACAAACCTCTCATGTCGCATTATGGAGCTAAGCAATTTACAAAGTAGTGTACCAGGTCAGGTAGAGTTGAGCTAAGCTAAAAGTCAAATAAAATAAAACTCTGAATTTGGACAGTAGATAAATAATACTAATATAACATGTTACCATAACAAAGCTGTTTACCTCTCCCTGGTCTGCAGCTTGGGCAGTGTTAGTTTATCCCTCTTTTCAAAAGTGTCTGAGCAGTCCTAAAGTGAACATTTCTCAATGCCTCATAAATAAACAACCCAGTGCCTACTACAACAAACGTAATCATTAAAGTCAATCTTTCCTCAGAGGTTGGAGGCTGTTGTAGACATTTCTTTCACTCTGTGCTGCAGAGTCTGCATGTCTTTATTAACTGTGATGCAACAGATTCACCGAACTTGAAAACAGAGCATTTTAATAGTACCGATACTACAAATTAAAAGATCTGTCAGCAGTCCCTGAACAGATCAATCTCAAATTTTAGGACTCAGTAGACACCCCAAATACACAAATACATATACCAAAATACATTAGAATTAGCATTTGCATAATATGGCCACTTTAAAATAAATGGTGTAGTGTGTTGTTTAATATGTCTGGAGTGACCCACGTTCCTTGAAGGCACCGTGAAGGAGGTAGAACTATTGCTTTCATTCCCAGGCTGTCACTTATGCTTCGGCACGCCTCTCGGCTTTTCAGTTACAAACATTATGAGCTTATTTTAGCTCCATAGATCCTGACCTGCGCACCATGGTGATGTTTTAAGAAGTTTTCTTGTTCAATAGGACATGTCATTAACTGTGGATGCACTACCACCTAAGAAAAGGGAAAGGACACACTTAATGTGTACTCAGACACACTTTATGTGTACAGACTTAAGTGTTTCTCAAGTCCAAGTTGCTGACGAAAATCCAATCTTTCAAGGTCAAGCTCGACAAATGGAATACACAACTAAAAATGTGAAGCTGACAGATGAACCTGCATTAAGCCACTCATTGGTGTCATTAGTTAATAATTGGAATAATCACATTTTTTTGTTTAATAATTTTGAGTCTGCTAGACAGCGGATCTTTTCTTGGTCCATCAGCTAGACTACTTAAAGCTTAAAAATGTCACTGGTCTAAAACAATAATATGTGTCATAATCCAGACAAATGTGAATAGAAGATGGGATATTAGCAGTCTCATTTGTCTGCATCCTTTTTTGTCAGACTCTTGTTTACTAATATCTGTCACCAATATGAAGTTCCTGGAAATGTGAGATCCATCACAACATGGCACGCTGAGTGCCAGACTCCACAGACTGGCAGAGGCTTGTGTGAGTGGGAGCCTGTTTATGTCTCCATCTTGTGTTAGTGTATGTGTGTGTGATTATTACTGCGAATACAAAGCGCACACGAGAGCCTGCCTTGGACTGGTTTCTCCCCTGCTGCTTTACAAATTATGCTCCACTTCTTTGCCAACTTGAAAACAATGAATCAAAATACTGATTTAATCACAATTTGAGAATTACAAGAGAATTACAAAGTGCAATCTGACTCCATGCCATGAGAGATTAAAGTGGAATGCATGAATACACAATGGTTGTGTTTGATCATGTGGAGCCAGTTCAATTCATTTGCAATTTATAATATTTCTGCTACTGAGGTTAAATATGCAAAGGTTGTAGGTTTGAAGTAGCACTATCATTTCTAATTTGTATTTTTATCTTCTGCTTATTCTGTACAAGTCATGGAAATGTACCCCAGCTGCTTTGGGCATAAGGGAGGGAACATGCTGGACACTCGCCAGTCACTCAGACAGACATCCATCCTCACTCAATTTTATTCTGTAAAGACACTGATTCATCAATTCACCAACATGGTCAATGATGTTAAGCATGAAGCCGGAATACCCAGAGGGAACCCACAATAGCGTGCATAGGAAACTTCTCATAGAATGACTCTGGTCACCGCAAGGATAAATCCGACGTCCGGAGTTTTACTTAAAAAGCCCTATAGAGTAAGCTTAATTGTAAGGAGAAGTGCAGTTCTCATTTTAACACAGTGTATTTATTGTAATTTATCAATCCATTCTGCATTTGTCTGAGCTCACATCTGAAACATTGGCTGGTTAAAATGACCAGAGAATACTCAGTTATATTTTGTACAATTAATTGTTTGGTATTAAAAAATTGCAGCAGAAATCATAAGCTGAAAGATGAACCTCTATTATATACATACTTTGGTGCTACTTTAGATTACAGCCTGTTACTTTGGTAATTACTGTGTAATTACATGTGTACTTATGGGGTAATAAAGTGTATTTACCTATAAGTGCACAGTTATACATGTAGTATTAATTTGACTTCAAAAATGTTAATGACATTATTTGTATTATTATTTCAGTTGCTTCAATCAGCATTTATGTATAAGATATCTTTTAAAATTACAAAAGATCATCTGTTGCTCATGTTTTAAATAAAAATGTTTTTGTCACAAATTTCTGCATTCATTTTATGCATGTTTCCTGCATTAGCACATGCATTAAAATCAGTGGCAAAGGAATTACCACGGGTTCACATATTTTCATTCATGACATTAAGCATGAACAACACATAAATTAAACAATTAAATACGACTAATTACTAATGAAATATGAATCTACATGTGACCCTATAAGTATAGACTATATATATATGTATATAGTATATATATAGTATATATTGAGTATGGCATAGCATATATTATCAAAATATAACTGTATACATTTATTAGAGAGATGTGACAGATGTGACAATGCTATAGACAGAAACAGATGGAAATACAGTGGTCCCTCGCTATAACGCGGTACACCTTTCGCGGTCTCGCCTTTTATCGCTTTCTCGATTTTTTTAGTGCAATTTTGCATGCTTTTTTTTTTTTTTTTACAGCGTATGAACATGCATTGTGTTCTGCGTCCTGATTGGCTAAGGGAGAACTCGCACATTGTGTTCTGGTCTAGGCTAAGGGAGAACTCGCGCATTGTGTTCGCTGTTGAAGGAGAACGCATTGTGTGCTGTAAGAAAGTTTAAAAAGTTGCAGTGTGACTCTGAAGTGCTGTATGTTTGCAAGTTTTCTCCCCGACAAAACCCACAATGTCGACGAAACGTTCTGCACCGACAAAGGCACCTTTGGTCTCACCCTAAAGACAGAGGAAGATGCTAAGGTTTGAACTTTGAGAGTGTTTAAACAAGAGAGAAATGTGAGAAAATGTTAATGCCTGTCTGAGAAAAGTGTATAAAGTGTGTGGTGAGGGGTTTTACAGCCTTAAAACATATAGAATAATTGTAAAAAATAAAGCTGACTACTTCGGGGATTTCGCCTATTGCGGGTTATTTTTGGAATGTAACCCCCGCGATAAACGAGGGACCACTGTACTGAAAAAAGAACATACCAGGGTAAAAATGTGCAATATTTTTACATTTGGGATTATTGACCAGTTATTAAATGTATCCAACCAGAGCAACTCTATGTTGTTAAAATTAGCAACTGTGAAATGATCACTAAATGGTCAAACCTGAAACAATCCTAGAACTGTCAAGATGGACAATCTGGCATATATCCAGCTGTTAGTCTACTTGTTTCATAGTGTAATGATTTGCTGTTTCTGGAAGGAGCCTGAGCATAAGATTGAGAGGTACCAACTATAGATAGTTGGGTTCACCTCCACACACAGCACAATTCCCAAACCAAGTGGAGGACACTGGAAGTAAGGGCTGCCGATAAGCTGAAGTCCTATTGGGCCTGGTTGGCTAGTGAGACTCCTAATGCAGCTGATAGGTACTGGCAGGCCAAGCAGACTGATCTCCACATGACGGGTGGTTGTGCAGACAAAAACTTGGTCTGGGTGGAGTTTGGACTATCAGAAGAGATTCTGGCAAACCGTTCGGTGCCTCAGGAGGGTGGAAGCAGTGTTCCACTAACACTATTTACAGTGGAGGTGGGCAGCTGTTTCCCTCGACTGGGGACATTGTTAGATGGTGGAAGGCATACTTTGAGGATCTCTTTAATCCCATCAACATGTCTTCCACTAAGGAAGCACAGGCAGGGTGGTGGTCCCTCTTTTTAAGAAGGGGAACCAGAAGGTGTGTTCCAACTACAGGGGACCACACAGCCTCCCCGGGAAAGTCTATGCCAGGTGACTGGAGAGAAGGATTTGGCCGACAGTCAAACCTCCGATTCAAGTAAAACAATGCCATGTTTGTCCAGGTAGTGGAACACTGGACGAGCTCTACACCCTCTCCAGTGGTTATGGGAGTTTGCCAAACTAGGGTTGTCCGGTCCTTGTATGACAGGAGCAGGAGCGTGGTTTGCATTGCTGGCAGTAAGTCAGGTGGTTGACAGACGGATTGGCACAACTTCCGCCATAATGCAGTCAATGTACTGTTCTGTTGTGGCAAAGAAGGAGCTGTAAGGTTAAGCTCTCGATGTCCCAGACATGGTCATGAGCTCTGGGTCATAACTGAAAGGACAAGATTTCGCATACAAGCAGCCGACATAAGTTTCCTCCGCAGGGTGGCTGGGCTCTCCATTAGAGATAGGATGAGGAGTTTGGTCACTCGGGGGGAGCTCAGCGTGCAGCCACTGCTCCTCCACATCAAGAGGAGCTTGTTAAGGCAGTTCGGGCATCTGTTCCAGAGGCCTGGACACCTTCCTGGGGAGGTATTTGTATCTGTAGGGACTAAGTCTCTTGGCTGGCCTCGGAACACCTGGGAACAGAGAAGCTGTAATGAGTGTCTAGGGAGAGGGAGGTCTGGGTGTCTCTGCTTAGACCCCCACAACCCAGCCCCGGATAAGTGGAGGAAAATGGCTGGATGACCCATGACCCACACCACCCAACCCTTTAAAAGTACCAGTGGTGTAACCATCTCTTAAAGGTTCGATTTGAGGAGTTCACTTTCCTATGCATTTAAAAAATAAATATACTATTTGCAATTTGTACAAAAACCTATATACTATAGCATTGAGTTCTACAGAGTGCACATGAACAGCATCATGCCGGTGATGTGTGGCTTGTGTGGCTTTTTCTGTAAAATGGACTCATGGGTGGACTTACAACTTAGAAGACTTACTTCTGAAGGATGTTATCACAGCTGCAACTAACTCTTTGAATTCACCAAAGTTCAGTAAAACTCTTTCAGACCACCATCTTCACAAAATGTTTCAAGTTAAGAACAGATAAAGGTGCTGTTCTGTGGGTGTATCAGCTCCCTGCCCTCAGGAATCAGAGCTTATTTGAGTTCTGCACTGCTCTGAAAATGCTAGAGCCCCACTTTGTGGCTCATTGCTCGCAGATGTCATTACACACCATGGCTACAACACGGCAGCTGGAGAGTTCAGGGCTGAGCTGAAACTCAGCAACCGATAAGAGATGGAGTAACATAGTGAAGGCTATGTTCACATGCTCGGTTGGTGGATTCTTCAAAGCCCCTCCGGCTGTGCATTGTGATGCACATCTATTAGTTAAGTTGGAAAAGCATTTCATTATTCTTACAACAACTTTAAAACAACTTGTTTAAAATATGGCAATTCTGAAATAATAATAAAAACAAATTGCAAATCATCATGAGACACATTTCACCATATTTCTTAAACTGACAAATTATTTATTTCTTCATTTAAACACATTCAATCAGAGTAATTTAAGTATGTTCCCCCCCCCCCCCAAAAAAAAAAAAAATATTTTTGGTGGGGGGGGGGGGACCCCGGGGGCCCCCCCCCCCCAAAAAAAAAAAAATATAAAAATTAATCTGCGGGGGGGGGCATTCTTTTTTATTTTGGGGGGGGGGAGAAGGGGGGGTTATTAAAAATTAAGGGGGGGAAGGTTTTTTTTTTGCCACAAAAAAATTTGTCAGCTTTAATCACATACAACATCCTCATTCCTACCTTCCCCTTACCAAATCAGCTTGACCTTATTCATCTTAAAATTAGAATTGTATTGAAAATTGATTTATTAAGAGTATGGGGTTCTCACTATAAACCTAATGTCATTACTCGCTACATAGCAGCATTTCTGACAATGATATAAAAATTGATGGTTTTGTTGTATCTAGAGCAGACAGACCTAGAGATCTAGAGGAGGTGGTGTAGCAATATTTTTTATCTCCAAATCTTACATCTGGACGTGTCTTTCCAAATGAAGGGCCAGTCAACTTTGAATGTCTTTTTGTGAACATAACTTTTCATACTAATAAATGTCTAACTATTGCCAACATTTAGGCCCCCATCTGCCCCCTCAGATTCCATTAAAGGTATACTATCAAAAATTAATTCCTTTAAAAGACACAGCGAAATGATTATTTTAGGAGATTTTAATTGTAACTGGCTACATTGTTCCTCTTCTAGTGATAGAAACCTAGTTGCTGGTATTAGTCTTACTTAACTTATTACTGAACCAACAGCGTGGCAGAGATCAATACAGTGGTATATATGCGATCTTGTGCATGGTGAAGCCATCTTGTGCCCCTCTCCGTCTCTGCCAGCGCTGTGATGCGTGGTGGTTTATAAACGAAGCACAAGTCAACGTGTGGTCCGTCTTTTAAACCCATTGCAAGTGAATACACAGAGGCAGTGGGCAGACTAATGAAGGCATCTTTAAATTCATTCATAATTTAAATAGTATACTCCATTTTATTTCAAATTTTTTCCTTGTCTAAATATTTTTTATTTTGCCATTTTGATTTAAAAAAAATCCTTTACAAATAATATTAAAAACCACAAATTAATGTCATTTGTGACCAGGCAAAGCTCTATAGGAAAAAAGCCAGCAGAAAATCTGTTTAAAAAAACTCAGATACAGTTCCAGGACAGTGCATAAACATATTCACGATATTACTAATGATTTAAAGTAATACATAGGAGACCTACATCTTGAGACAGCGCGACATTAAAAGCAGAAACTCACCGGAACCAAGCCTGGCCCAGTCCAGCTTGATCCATGGGTTATAGGTGTTGCTAAAACCTGTTTTACTCCAAGAGGGTCATGCCTCTTTAATCAACCTCCTCTGTTTTTAGTTCAGAAAATTATAATCCATCCTCCTAAATTCAGTTAATCCACCAATTTCTTGGAGTTACTTTATGTTTTAGAAAAATATTGCCTTCAAATTTTTTTCAAGCATTATCAGAGTTAAAAACTAAAAGCAGTGCTGGTCCTGATGGTCTAGAGATTAAATTACTTAAACTTGCTGCTCATGTACTTTTAATTTGTCTTTAAATACTAGTGCAATTTTACAAATTTTATGCAATAGGTCTCAGATTTTATGCAATAGGTCCAATTCCAAATGCGCTGTGATGGTTTAATGCATAGCTCCATAACAAGCATCAAAACGTTGTTTTTCAGGATGCTCAGTCAAATGAACTTATTTTTGAAAAGGGTGTTCCACAAGGATCTACTTTAGATCCCCTATTATTTTCTATTTCCATTAATGACCTCCCACAAATCTCAACACACTGTTCTGTACATTAAATGCAGATTATACTGTTGTATATACATACTCTGACTAATCCAAGTCACAAAATAATCTACAATCCGACTTTGATATAATTCAGGACTGTTTTCATACCAATAAATTGTTACTTAATATTAAAAAAAAATCATGCTGTATGCTTTTTGGTACACATCATACCCGTCTCCATTCCTCTAGTCTACATATTTATATTCATGATGGCCCTCCCATGGATAAAGCGGGAGCAGTCAAATATCTTGGATTTTGGTTCAATCCAGAACTCAATTCTGACATATTGACTACATTATAAAACGAACGTACTCCTGTTTAAATCCCTTTTATCGTTCAGTCGTTTCACACAGCAAGTCAGAAATAGAATAATACCACCATTGATTTTTACCAATCATTGATTATGCTGATATAATTTAGCAAAATACATGTGATTTGAATTTTTAATCACTGAATATTCAGTTTAATTCCCCTTGTAGACTTATTTTAAAATGTCCTTATCAAAGACATCATTGTACTTTATATGAAAGACTGAACTGGCTGCAGCCCAACAACAGTCAATATCACTGGCTTCAATTCATTTTTACATTTATTTACGTTAAGTTTCCCTTATCTTTAAAACAGCATTTAATTCCATCCACATGTCGTAGATTATTTTATCATAAAGTCCCTTTTGATTGGAATAGGTTACCTCCTTGGTTCAGAGCCATAGCTTCATTTAGTAGCTTCAGGTCATCCATGTTTATTTATTTTAAAACTTCCTCTTCATGTTTCTAATTCCACTCTCTTGCTTTCTGCATTGTTTGTTCAGATTTTTGTTTTTATTTTACTTTAAAATGACAGTATTTATTTGTAATTTTGTGCATGTTTCTCACAAATAGTATGTTCTGTGTTTTTGGACCCCCTCGAAAATGAGATGCTGCATCTCAAGGGGCAATCCTTTCGTGAATTCAAATTCAAATTCACATACAAAAAAAATATCCTCTTCTCCTGTACTGTAGGCAACAGCATGGCAGTGATAGAGTGGGATTCTCTTGCCACAAAAATATGGGCAGGTAAAAAGAATTATGTTACCAATTGTTACAAATTGTGCAAACCTGCAAGCAAGTGATTACCTACATGCTGAACAGTTGCTCTTGAACTTAACATGTGGTCACACAGTGGTCAACTATTAATTTACAGCTTAAAGAACCTAAACAAGCAACATCCAAGTCACTTGAGCATTCGTCTTCATAATAACTAATGTATAACAACACATGTCACAATGTGTTAGCATCTTGTTCGCTAGCGTGGCATAGCAGCAACACCTGCAATTAAGGCATTATTTGCACAGAACACAGTATTATACCATATTTAATTACTTATTTTTATTATTGGTCACTAACCGTACATGATGATTCAAAAACAGGACATGTACTCTCACGACATGTACAGTCATGTGTTTACTTTTGGAGTCCTCTGAGCAGTAAAACTGTGTTTCTCAAAGTGGAATTGGTTTACTTGTGTTCCTTAAATCAGGACACGGTGATACACACAGACAAAAACAGGATACTAAAACAACATCAAAAGCAATAGTCAAATCCAAATGCTCTAAATGCTCTTGCTCACTTGTTTTGACTCTACTTCCTTGTCTTCTCTGGTTCTTGCTGACTTCTCATTTCTACGCCTGTGATTTCCCACAGCTCTCTCCATGTTGTCGGTGCTGCTGTGGAGTGACAGTTTGATGTGGTTCTCCTGTCTGTTTCCTCGGTCTTTTCTCATGAAAGCTTAACCAGTGCCTCCCTGTGAGCCCCATGTAATAACAAATGAAACTAAATCAGTTAAGGCATTTTGTGTAACTAACGAGCTGCTCCTGACAAACATAATGGGATTTGTGTGTGATGTGGACAGATTTATGAATTATGAATAAGCATATGTCAGTGTTTTGTAATGTACAGTGCCATGAAGAAGGAGTTGCCCCCTTCCTGATTTCTTGTTTGCACATTTGTCACACTTAAATGTTTCAGATCATCAAATGAATTTAAATATTAGACAAAAATAACTCAAGTAAACACAAAATGCAGTTTTTAAGTGATGGTTTTATTTATTAAGTGAAAAAAGCTATACAAACCAAGCCACACTTGACAAACGAGTGCTCATAACATCTGAGCCCATCAGCTTGATACACTTCTTTAAATGTACTATCATGTATATCTAATATAACTTATGCATAGCTTTTTTAATGAGCCTGAAAGATGTTGGTAGAATATGACGTTATTTAAGGAATTTTTTCAACAGACTGTGGCTTTCTTGGCATCCACTTTTATGTTGATTTTGATAGAGTTTACGTGATCACAGTGCAGAATTACATTATAGTTATATATAGAACATTACCAACCTATTATCATCTGTTTCACTTCATTCTTGGCCTTCACTGGTGCATGGACGTCTTGCTCAAGCCATAAAAAGCAGAATGATGGGTCTAGAAGAGCAGACATCATGTAGATTGTATCTCCAAATGGAAGACTGCCTGGGCTTTCAGCTGTGTCATCCATTCTGACATTAGCAAAAATCCCCTAGAAACGGCGCTGGAGTTTTGCACTGCTGACTTTTGCAGTGCTTTCACGAAACAAAGAAGATGACGAGTTGTAT
Source organism: Rhyacichthys aspro (assembly GCA_036850595.1). Lineage (NCBI taxonomy): Eukaryota > Metazoa > Chordata > Actinopteri > Gobiiformes > Rhyacichthyidae > Rhyacichthys > Rhyacichthys aspro. Next base: position 2,182,303 of record CM072162.1, read on the forward strand.
TGAGCATAATCATCAGGTGGCTGTTGAGCGAAAGCACACAAGGAAGAGCTACATTTAGGCTTTGGAGATCTAGGTTAGTGAATGCCTCTTTAAGACAAAGAGTTGAGTTCCATCGAGTTGGCTCAATACTCCACCTCAAATGCCTCCTTCAAGCGAGAAGTGGAGTGAAGTACTACAAAATTTGGTCACTTTTGCCATTGCACTGTTCAATTTTTTTGTCTCTTTGAGTCCATCCCTCACAACAAGCTGCAATGAATGTGCAAAACATTGCAGCCGTTGCTGCCGACAGCTGCTCTGTATGGACTCAACAACATCCTCACACATTTCCTCCCATAAACTGCTGTTCTCCAAATCATCTTAATTGCCTTCACTCTCAGCTGTTGCAGTCGGGAAGCTAGCTGTTAAAGCTTTCTTCATATTGGAGGCATTGTCACTGATTATGTAGTCTAATTTGTGTCTGATATTGAAGATGTCACATATCTCTTCAGATTTTTCATGTACCCGTTCTCCAGTATGAGATCCGGTAAATCATCTTATCATCATCAATCATCATCTTAAAAGAACTGAATGCAGGCTTGGGCCATTTGTTTCCATGTCCATGTCAAAGTGAGCTGTGACACTCCTAAAAACCCTTGCATGCTCCTGTCAGTCCAAATATCTTATGTTTTATCTTAGATTCCATTTCAATTGCTAGTTCACTCAGACTGTCAGTCTGTTGACGTATTTCTAGTATTTCTAGTTACTGGGAAATATCTCTCCTTCACCACTGACATAAATTTTGTAAAGTTAGTGTTGTCTGCCAAAGACAGTGGTAGGTTGCATGAAATGATGAGGTCTTGTATAATGGATTCAGTAATGACTTTCTGTCTTGGATGGTCCTGGCTGTATTTCTTGTAAAGAAAGGTTCAATGTTGCTCTGTCCCTCTGCTGCACTGGACCCGTTATTTTGTTTCACATATGCATTGAACCTGTAGATGATTATTATTATTAATGTATTATTGCCAATTCTATGTTATATCCCAGTCAGCTAAATCTACGAAACAATAAATAAGCTAACCTTTCTATATTATATGCTTCAAATTAAATAGTTTATTTTACAGTAAACCAGAGATATATATATTAAAAAAAAATTAGCAAACTATATGGCTGTTACGACCTGGCTCTAGTAGCCGTAACAACAAGGAGACACAGTTTGGAGGTGCGAAAATAAGTGATTTATTAAACCGAAAGTAAACTTAAAGTAACCACACAATAACACACATTGTCAAGACAGGCCTTTCACGAAAAGCTGGATATTGTGAGAAGAGGTCTGTGCTGTGCTAGCTAGCCTGTCCCAGCAAGGAAAAGGGCCGCTTTCAGACGAGCAACTATGAATGGTATATAAGGCCTAACAGAAAGACCTGCATGGTCAAGGAGGGAGACGGAGGTGTGGCGTGAGAGCCGTCAGCGCGGGTCGAGAGGGAGAGGGCCAGGTAGCAGAGGGGAGGGCTTTATACTGGGCCATGGGACGGACGCACAGGTGTCTCCCATCCAATCCTCCGCGGTCTCCGCCTCAGGACAAGCACAGCACACTAACATCAGGAGAGCGTCACACCCTTGGCCACAAAAGACAGGTTCCCACCAAGAATCCTGGACAATAAAACAAACCAAATAATTACGTGACCAATAAGACCCAACCACCAGTCAATGTTTAAAAAAAAAAAAGGTAGAAAATGCAACAGGCTATATACAAAATTTACAGAACCCACCATATTAGGATGTAGAATAACCCTTGTTGAGTAAGCCCAGCCTCTCCGGTTTAACTTCCAAGCCCTCAGCAACCGGCAACGCGGATCTCATGTGGAACAGCAGCCAGTGCTTTCTCCAGCGGCATTACTGATGCTAATGAAGAGACTCCAGACCACATGTGCATACCTGCCAAGTTATTACCGAGAATAACAGACACACCCTCCAGAGGCAACGCAGGATGCACAGCAAGAAGTCTCACCTTGAAAGAGTTCGCAGTCCAATACTACGTTATACCAAGGAACAGACATAACGTTTAAACCCATCCCACAAATGGGTACAAAAGTGCCGGTTTCTGTCTTACGAGACAGGGGCAAAACACCAGTCAAAATAATCGAATCAAAAGCCCCCGTATCTCTAATAATTTTTACGGGCACTTTAGAGTTACATCCCACCTTGGACACAAAACCTTTTCTAATAAACTGCTGATATGAATTAAAAGCAGTTGAGTTGTGCTTCATTGAGCAGGGCTTTAGGACAAATGGCTGTAACACCTAGACGCACGGGTGCCCCAATGCCGGCACTGTGAGTGTGAGTGACAGGTTTAGATTTTGATTTCAATGGCAGACATTCAGCTTTCCAATGGCCACGCTGGTGGCAATAGTTACAAATGCCGTCAACTTTACGTCTGACCATAGAGTCACCGCTTTTAGCGTTTATCCGCTGAGACCCATTATGCTCCCTCAAGCCCTCACCAATACTGCCGTACACAAATGAACCCTTGTGCATAAAGACATAATCGTCAGCGAGAGCATTAGCCACTGATGCCGTGCTCGCCTTTTGTTTGCAGATGTAGGTGGCCACTGTGACTGGGACAGAGTTTTTGAACTGTTCTAAAATGATAAATTCACACAACTGGTCAAAAGTAGTCACCCCCCGAGCAGAACACAAGCCCGTAAAGTGCATTTTCAAATCCCGCGCAAACTCCAAGTGGCTCTGCCCCGTGGCGTTTCTACAAGTCCTAAACTGCAGTCTGTATGATTCTGGTACCAATTCAAAAGCTTTTAGAACTGCAGCCTTTACCTTCAGATAGTCCTGGGAATCAGAAGCAAATAAAGTGGAAAGAGCCTCTTGAGCTCGGCCTACAAGCACACATTGCAGCAGCATGGTCCGTGCCAGATCCGTCCATTTACGCACGTCGGCCACTCACTCAAAAATCAAGAAAAAGGAATCAGGGTCATTTTCAGAAAATTTAGGCAAAAGGCACAGGTTATCAATGATATCAAAATTGTCGTCTGGATTTTCAGCTGAAACAGAAGACGAGCGTACCGCCATTTCGCCCAGCTTACTCTGCAAAAATTGAGGTATAATTACCTCAATTTTTGCCCATTCAATTTCCAAACTAACCCTGTTATTTTCTGGTGCTCTCTTTGCAACAACAACTCTTTGTTGCCCAAATGTCAGCCATAGTGGCAAAGCAGTGGCACCAGACAAAGAAACAGGTGGCTTTAAAACTAAAACACCGTTTTCAACCAAATTTGGGATTAGAATAGCTTTTACATTTTCTTTGCCACGTCGTGCATCTATTTCAATTTCATAATACTTCCAATTTACAACAATTGTTCTTTTGTACATTGGTCTAAAAATTCAATGGACAGAGCATCAAAAAACTCCGAAACAGTCACAATATTTGTCCACAAAAAACAAGCACACCAAAATCAATGTAAGTGACGACCAAATGTTCACAAAACTGGAACTAAACAGACCTATGCGCCCCCACTATCTTACCTGCCTAACCCAAAAGCTCAACCCTAGTCTTCATGTGGCTACTGGCGGCGGACGTTTTAAGCACAACGCCCGATGGCGAGGAAAAGCAACCAGGATCTGGCAACTCCCCTACATCCACAGATATGCTCCCGAGACAAGGTGCTCTAACCGCGGTCACCACAGCACTACAAAAACAACAAACAGGCAGTACCCAAAGGAGTAAAGCCTCTGTGCCTGACAGGGGAACACGGGACTGTAAACTAGGACAAATGTGCACAAGCTAAACACTTTACTTACCTTGATTTAAGTGAAAAAATGGAAGGGAAATGCTGCTCTGCTCTCAAATAACCCAGATACACCAAAGAAAACCCAAACCACGTCTCTAACAACAAAGTGCATCTTTCCCGCTGATAGCACACAAAGGAACATGCACTGAAGGATTCCCCTTTCTGGGAAAACCCACCAAAACATGAGCGTGACGTCACTCACGGCACTCATTCTCAAAAGTAGGTTAAATTCTTTCGCGCCAAACAAAGTACAACAAAGAACAAAGGCATCTACAAAACCGAATTAGGCCTACCAAAAACAAGATGACACAACTTTTAACACACAGAAAGTCTGGATTAAACGACGAGCCCTCACTTTGTTACGACCTGGCTCTAGTAGCCGTAACAACAAGGATACACGGTTTGGAAGTACATAAACATAGAATGTTAAATAGCATATCATGCCGAGTTTAGCTTATCATCAGGTTTGCTAATGTTCACTCATGCTTTTCTAACTCATCTATCCGAGTTTGTTTTCAAGTGTCTAATAAAGTTTAAAGTTGTTGTCTTGCCGTCTTTTATTTTTACTCCACAGACTTTGCATTTTGCAAGTCTTTTGTTGTGGCTCTGTATGAACTGTTCACAGGCGAAACTTATTACAAACGGCACCGGAGCAGCCGGAGACATGCCCGCCATGGTGATGTTCTTAGTAGTTTTGTTGGCACAGTAATACATGTCATTAACTTACAACAGAGTCCTGGCTCAGAGAGGGGAGGGGGAGGGAGCGAGCGCCGAGCATCCATGGGGCTGAGTGGATGGGAAAAGGTTCATTGTCCACGAGCCTCAAACTGCGAGTCCAAGTCATGTCCTGAGTCTTTGGACCACGAGTCCGAATCCAGTCGCAAGTCCCTGTCTGTAGCGACTTGAGTCGCTGTAACGAGTCTTCATCTTTGCATTAGTGATGTGTCATGCGCAAAAGATGCGGCTCTGAGAGTCAATGCTTTGTAGTGAATCAGAAGAGGCTCCCAGTTTTTTTCCTTTTGCTGCTTACCTCAGTGCTCAGCCTGAGCTCTGCTCAAGGCAGAACTTTGTTTTGATTGGTCATCATCGCGGCCAATCAGATGTGAGGATATAGGATCATTCCATTTTGTGAAACAGAGACCTGTCTGTCTGTCTGTCAGCGGTGAGGAAAGTGTGTGAGTGCCTTGTGTAGTTGTGTATTGAAACTATGAGTGACACTCATAGTTCGAATCGAAGTAATAACCAGCAGTATTAAGAAAATCGCTGATTTCTGTTCTGTGAATTTATTTGCAGTTGTTGTTAATTTATGCAATAAAATGTTTGATTAAAATATTAAACAAAAGAAGGTTTTGTAACAGAATAAATGCACAAAATTAGGCAATTATCATGCTTCATGAACATGAAAGGGTTTTCAACACACAAACCATTAATTTTTGCAAAGTTATGGTAAAATAAAGGCCTACAAAAAATCCTAAATTAAGAGCCGTTAAGGAGTCGAAAGAGCCGGCTCTTCTTTGGCAGCTGAGCCAAAAGAGCCAGCTCTCTGAAAAGAGCCGAACTTCCCATCACTACTCTGCAACCCAACTCAAAGAGAAATTAAGGTTCGTCTCTTCCTCATGACTTCCATACATTATTCGTCACAAAGAAAAACATTGGAAAAAAAACGAGAAAAACCCCCCCACAAACAATAAAAACTTATGATTTAGAATAGTAAGATGAGGAAACCACTTGTCTCTGAGTCATGTGGAACATGACAATTTACACGAGCTGAAGCTCATGATAGCTGACAGATGTTAGGGTAAAATTGAGCTGTGGACATTCTGGAACAGTTCACAAAGACCTTCCAGATCATTTAAATTAGGTTATTACGTTCCCATTTCCAAACCAACTGCATGTGTCACCATTAAAATTGACATAAACAGTGAAAAACCAAATCTGCACTGATTATGACTCAATATAACACCTGTAATGTAGAAAGTGTTTTCCCACCAGTGCTGTGCCACCAGCAAGACCTGTAGACACTTGTGGTTTAGATGGTGCCAAGATTTTTTTCAACCATCTGTTAAGTGAAGTTTAATGAGCTTTCATCTGGAGGAAGCTCTGCTGGCATTTACGGTAACAAGATTTATCAGAGTAATTGATGTGACATGTGAGAGTAGTCAGAGCAGTCACATTGACTATTCCTTTATCTACAACACACTTCTTGTTGTCACAAATGCAGAAGTTGTAGACCACAGCAGAACACAAAGGGGGGCCATCCATTGGTATTCACGCTTTTATGCATCAGCTTAATTGGGATGAAATAGATCTGGAAATGGGTCCAATGCTAAAAAGCTGAAAGAGAAAATAGAAAAAATAATTGAATTCCATACTCCTCATCTATACCAGGCCTACCCCTGGTAGCGCGGCCTCTAGTAGTTTATGACTCATTTTTTTCTGGGCCACACAGGAAAATCTAATTTTCAATAGATTTTTATCTTAGGACAGACTGAGTGTGGCCCAGCTGCCAGGACAGCAGAGATGCTGGTTGGTTATGTATCTAGAAATTATCACATTCCTAAATCAACCTATGTAATCTAAACAAATGCTTGATGCCCCATTCAGGCACAGTTATAGCAGTTGTCCCAGGAGGAGAAGGATGAAGTGCTCCAGATGGATGTAACTCGTCCGTGAGAGTTTTTCTGGATGTGATGGAACACAGATAAACCACACCAGGACCAGCTGAACCTAACAGGGGTCAGCCAGCTCAGTGCACCTGCCTGAACTGTCCAGTCATGACAACAGATCTAGAAAACAAATGCTGCAGGAGGATCCAACAGGGCGTCTCAGAACACCACATGGAGCTGCTTTTATTTTAGAAAACTAGATTAAAAAAAAAAAACCTTTATCTTTGTTTTATTAATTCAAAGTTTTATACAGTGTTTATATACAGGCAGAAATAAATATATATTGCTATAGATTCTTTCCTGCACATATTTATAATAAAGAAATTGCTGCATTTGACCACTGTCTCTTTTTATTGCTGCCCTTTGTTTTTGTAGCTGGAGTCATGGACTATAGAGAAAGAAAAAAGTATTGGTGTCATTTTTACACTCATGACATTAATTTATTTACTTTATTAAAACATACAATACACAGATAACATATATAGAGTTTGACAGGTAACAAACATGTCCACAGCATTGTAGATAAGTGCATCTTGATATTATGACGTAAAGCTGATAAATAACAGAACAGGCTGAATGCATAAGCACAGCTAATCCCACCAAGAATGTTTACTTTTTTCCCCACCTTGTTCTGTATGTCGTACTGTGTATCACAACTGAGAAACAAGCAGATGTGATTTTCGTTATAATAAACAGTCCGACCTGTAAAAAAGCATGACATGAATATAACAATGTAACCTTTAGAACAGCACATTTATCAGATTCATAAGCCTCAGCAGTCAGGATCATAATACAGTTATGATCTCAAGGTATTTAATCCATTCAAAACAGAAACTTATTTGGACACATCCTTGTTAGCTGGTTAGCATCCCCGGTTCGGAAGCACGCTATGGTTATGGTTACTGAAAACAAAGCATCACAAGATATTTGACATTGTCTGTAATTATATCTTACCTTTAGAATAAAAAGAAATCCAACTCTGGGTTTGTTTTACACACAGAGCAGATCTTCGCTCTCGCGGCTCATCTTCCCCCGGAGCCGGTCACACTCCTGTTTGTGTGTTGGAGGCCGTTCAGAGGTTTTTTTTTTTTTGTGTCTGCAGAGTTCATCTCAAAACTAATGCAAACTAATGTTGCTGACCGTCATGGCTGCCGTGCAGGGAAGTCCAAGACCAAGGAGATGAGAACGTGCACCACATCACATCCACCTTGATTTCGCGGAAAATCCAACCCGAATACTTCTCAATGAAATGAAGCCTACAGGCTCATTGAGACAACCCAGTTGGAAACTTTCATTCTTCTGATCACCGGGCGTCTCACTTATGGGCAAATAAAAGCGTTATTTATTCTTAAAAACCTGCACATAGCTCCTTTAACCAAATGATGATGATCAGGATCAATGAGCTAAAGTGATGTGGAAAATATTAGTGACTATGGTTATCATTTCATATAATAAAATAAGCTGTTTATGAGTTCCTTTTCTTTTTGACATTGAGCAGATACTATTATATATCTTGTTTATTGTAATTGTTTAGTGTGTGTGTGTGTGTGTGTGTGTGTGTGTGTGTGTGTGTTTGTGCGTGCGTGCGTGTGTGTGCGTGTGTGTGAACTGTAAAACTGTAACTAAAACATGATAAAATTAGAGGAATAGAATAAAATTGCTACTGATGAAACTAATGTGGATCTTAATAAACTAAACTAGTTGTGCTCAGCAGCAATAACTCCAATTGAGCATTTGAGATAACTGAGATAATGAGTCTTTAACATCGTTGTGGGGACAGATGTCAGAGAGACAGTGCAGTCCTTTACATCCTGAGGTCGGAGACTGAGGCCTATGTGTGACTTCAAGTAAAGTACAGTAGCTGCAGGCAAAGGTTCCACTTGACTTTTTTTTTTACCTTTTTTTCAGTGTTTTAGAATCTAGCCACAGACCTCAAATGCCGGTCCTATGTTTAAATAACCAATACATTTTTGTAAGTAATAAACCTTTACGCAATCATTGTTCCAGGAAATGACAATTGAAACTCAACATTTTTAATTTAAACTGCACTGCATCGTGTCTGAACTTTGCACAGCAATGGGAGCAGATTTATGTTTATTTATTTAATTAGATCCCCATTGGCTAGGTCCATGTCATTAAATGAATTTATAGACGAGCAATGTCTAGCTGCACTACACAAAGAGACAGGAGGGGTGTGGCCACAGTTCAAAATTGTGTCACAAAAGTGTGTGTGACCGAGAGTTCACGTGCACATGGTGAGAAGTGCTCATCTGTCTGGATGAGTAGTTTTTATGTGACTTCTTTCATGCCTCATATTTTGAAAGTGTTTTGATATGATTCTCTAATTCCACATGTTAGTGTGCGCTCCATAATATTGTCTACCGGCTTACTTTTTCTGATCAACTAATACATCTTTTTGGTACAAAGGCCCAAAAAAAGCCACTTGTAAAACATTTATTTAAAGACCAAGGCATAAGATAAGTGATCATGGCATTGTGCAATATTTTATTGGTGAGGTTTTATTATTTACGATATTTTTCACCTGTCATTTGGGCCAGTGACTTTTTATTTTACTGGCCAATTACAAATCAAGCTGCATAAGCCAGCCAATAGAAACTCTAGGTCTTTGTCTCTTGATATAGACAGGATCATCAGATTGATTCAGGGCTCTGCTGTGGTTCAAAATACTTGCTGGTTGTAGGCAGTGATTGTAGGAGTTCTCCATAAGTCAACCTGTTTAACCTTCTCTCCTTTTCCTAAATGAAAGAGGAAAATAGAGAATATAGATTTTACACCTCAGTAAAGAAACCAAACAAAACCAGAGTGCAACAGCCTGTGTATGTGTTACTGCATGTTACTTCTTTATTGTCTAGCTAGGTTTTCCAGACCCTTACTGTGATGTAATATGCTCTTGGTTTGTGAACTTGTGTTGGTTTTATTGTTTCAGTAACATGTCTAGAGTGTTGGATTAATAGAGCATTTTCTCATCATGTGTTCACATGAAGAAACCAAACCTGAGCACAGCACTTACACAGAAACTAAAGTCCAATGTTTTGTAAAGAAGGCATTACGTGTTGCAGCTTCTTTGTCACTCCCTCATCTCCCTCTGATTGTTCACGTACTGTCCCCTGCTTTATGGAGGGTAAAGGTCAGCATTGACAGCAGCTGGACACAAAATCAGAAGCTGTAAATGACTGCAAACCGAGCAAATACAATAAAATCACATTGATAGCGCTCATTTTGATAATGAAGACGAAGCAGCTGCTCAAATACGTTATTGCACAACTTATACAGCGCTGTCATAAAGAGTCACTAGTTTGCATAGATATAAAGCTTGACAGACACAACTATTTGTATTTATTCCAGGGATTTTTATGACCAATGGAGGGTGTAGGGAATAAGCTAATTTTATATCATAACATCATGATTACAAGCAGGCACTCAATATAACAGTGAAAACACAAACACAAAAGTTAGCAACAGTTTTACCACAGAACTACATAAACTTCAGACACAACAAGTGATTCATCAGGTAAAAAGAACAATGACATTAGAGGTTTTGTTTTGCACCGGGTCTGTGCTTGCAACATTCCCAACAAGCATCTCTTCAGTTTAGCAATGACAAATACAGCAAGAAAGCCCAATAATTCTCAGCCATTTCACCGAGCCACCATGTTTCCCTGCGGCTCTCATCTTACTGCCTACTATGTCACTTGTCACATGACAGCTGGTTTCTCCAGGCCGATGCCCCAAAGTTACATAGTGAAGTTTATGAAGAGAGGATCCTCTCTTACTCTGAGAGGAGGCTTATTTACCCTATTTCATGTCAAGAAAGCACCTCAAATGATTTTGAGATTTGGTATTTGTAGGTTATGCGGCCTTTGACCATTAGCAATCACAACAGCCCAAACAATAGAAAAACCTAGACATAAAGCAAATGCTTAAAATGCAATTCAAACATTTAGTATTTAGTTTAAAATCAAAGTACAGTATGTAAAATATCTTTTCTCAAGCACAAAACGAAGACAAATATTATTCCCCACTGAAAGCTGGTGGCCTGCAGGTGACTGGGATCTGGAAACATTGTAAAATGATGATTTTTTTTTTTTTTTTTACTGTTTAACTTTTGTGAGATGATTTGACATAGTTTACTTTGTTTCATTTACCTGCTTTTTAGCTTTGGACTGTACCCCAAGATAGGCCTGTTTTTTAAGCTCTCATGACTTGAACTAGCCTGGCCAGCCAGACCGACTTTCTCTTTGTATTACATACAGAGAAAGTTAGTCTGGGATCGGTGGATTTAAACAGGATTTCAAGGCAGGACCATGGGCAGAACTAACGCTCGCTGAGTGAACCAATCAGAGAAACCACGGATGTGACGTAAGGTAAGCAAAACTTATTCTAGTTGTCAACAAACCACAGCGTACACCAGCGTGGCTCGAGAGAGAAGATGCTTCGGAGACGTTGAATGACTTCTGTTGTTTTTGTCAGAAAAATCTGAGGACACAGGGTGTAATATCGAGTTTAGTGCTTATTTCGATCGTTGTAAGCTACCGAAACCTGCTACTGTTTTCTCGCGCTCAATATGACGCGAAACAAAATCCCGCCTCCCTCGCTACGATTGGTCGGAAAGAAAGCGCCGGAGCAGAAATCGGAGGCAGATTGGGCGATTCCAGACTAACTTTCTCTGTATGTAATACAATGAGAAAGTCGGTCTGGCTGGCCAGGCTAGACTTGAACTGCTATCTGATTTCATGATTGAAGTCTTGACCCAGATTTACTTCTTATTTCCCTTTATAGACATTGCCCCTCCTGATCACTTCCTGTTTCCTTTCCCCTCTCTCATTTACCAACTTAAAAGGTCACCATCCCAGTGACAACAATTTAGACTTTAATCACTAAAGCCGTGATCTAAATGTTGCATAGGCTCCTTGACTGGAGGCCTGAGTGATAACATTACTGCCATTATTAACATCAGGTCTCTGTACAGGACAAGGCAAATTAACAGGGTGAGACCAAAGACCAGCAGCGGACCTATTCAAACACCTCAGTGGATTATGGATTATTTAACTGGGGCTCTGATAAATGGTCATTGACAGTTATGTTTTGGATTAAGATTTGGCTCAGGTAATGGCAGTGATCTTAACAGTGGTAGGCTAACCATGACTACTCAGCTGTTTTCACTGTTTTGTCATCAAGCAAGTGAAAGATTCCTTCCTGTTCATGTGAATGGCTGTGAGAGTCAGATAATGGGGCAAAAATGTAGAAGGATCAATTTTGAATTCCGCCTAATTGAAAATGTTCTCAAGGGCAGTTGGTCTCATTTGTGAACCCTCTCTTTTGTGTTCCCAGGCATCATGGATCTTGTTATGTTCAAGTGGGTGGCTATTTCTCAGGACCAGTGTCCCTGGGGCAGTATTTCTGTCACATTTGAAATGACTTGTTCTCCATTTTGTAGCAGATTTTAATTGGTGCTTTGGACAATCCTATGCTGTTGTTAGTCATTTTTGATGCTCAATTATCCAATCACTCACTGAGCCTCAATTTACTTCAACAACAACAACAAAAATGACACGTAAATTTGTTTTTTGCCCAAACATCAACAAGAGAATAGCCTGTGTATACATATTATGTGTTGTATGCAAAAAGGAAGTGAAGAAGAAAGAAAATGTCTCCTATTGACCATTACCTTATATATATAGCCCAGTATCACAGCAACAATTGCCTCAAAGAGCTTCACAAAAACAAGACAGTATGGGGTGGTGTGGCTCTTTTCAATTCCATATATCTTAGATATATGGAATATGTTGTATACAAACAGTTAAAAAAGCTGTTGTATACAACATTTTTTTAAAGTGCTCCCCCTCAAAATCCCTGGCTAACTGCGGTACACCACGCAAAACCTGTGCCATTGATGAGCAAGTTTCCAGACCTCTCTGGGCTCTTTCATTAGATCATGTTTAGATGGTTGCTTTGTTGCCAGTTCTGAGGGGACCAAGTACTTTAACTGCTTCTTGCAATGCGTGAAAATTTTCAACTTCATGAATTGCTTAACAGCTTGGGACTGTGGCTAGGTTTTTGACTATAAACCTGTGGCTACTTAGGTTTCTGAATGATATTATGCACCTTTTGCCAAGGGCTGGAAGCATTACATGGATGCTGATGAGAAAGTGCATCCTATTTGCTGTGGCTGGACCGTTTTTGATGTCAAATCAAATGCAGCCATCTCAGAAACCCAGCACTGTTTCACGTTTTGTGTGACCCAAGCCTCGGTTACATCCTTGCTCTTCCCACTTGTTGTGTTGTTGAATGTTTGGGCAAGACACTTACCCAAGGTATTTCACTTTACATTGAAAGGACTGACATTTTTAAGCGAGCCAAGACCATCTGTGAACACTTCAGGAGGTCCTCAAAGGTGGATGAAAAGTGACAATAATGTCATGATATAGTAAGAGTGATTGAAATGACTGACCTCCAAAGATGCACTCTATTAAGCATTGGACTGTGTTGGGTGCATTGCACAATCCCAACGGCATTTCATTGAACTCAAATGGAGAGCAAAAAGCTTGTTGTCTTTCTCAGCTGTGGGGATACTCACTTGCCCAGTCAAGTCGGGAACACCACTTTGCCCCATCCAAGGCATCCAGCGCCTTCCTGTGTTGTTCTTGTTCTGATGAGATCATAAGCCATAATTGAGCCTGAAAGCCCCCTTCCTAGTGTCTGGCTCACTACACCAGAGGGTGCTAGTTTTCCTGCTGCCAAGTTTCTTCTGCATCATTTGTTTTAACTTTAACTTCGAAGTCCTGTGCTTTTGTTAGGGTCCACCGCAGATTGTAGTTACCCTACAGAACTGTGCTATGTGTCTGAGCTTGTTGCATCACAAACAAACTTTAAATGTGCTCTTTAAGGCTTTGTTCATATCCCTATAACACTCATAAGGAAATGGTCAGCTGCACAAGAACCATCTGTAGTAACACAGCTATAAAAATAGTGGCATACAAAACATAAAACATCTGTTAGTCTTATGTATTTTTAAACTGAACTAATATCTGCTTTCACGTTTTCCTCACCTTTGTCTTCATTAATAAAAAGTAAATTTATTAGGGTCAACCCTCGTGTTGTCCTTGGGATCATTTTTGACCCCAAAGAATATATTTGTTTTCACAACAACAAAGTACAACTTGTGCTACAACTATGTAATACTTTTATGTAAACTAGATTCTTTTGTCCTCAAAATTCCAAAACGAAAAGAAAATTTTATGGTAATGGATTGAACTGAAGTAAGACAAAGGTGAAACACAGAATTGACTTACAATTTATACTATATGCTTTAAATAACAGTCAAACCCGACGGGGTCAATTTTGACCCCAGAGGACAAAAGGTGTATGGCAATTGCGAGGGTATTACGAGGGTTAAGGTGGTCAGAGAGATTTGCGTAGACGAATAGGCTAATAAAACTTGACTACTAATGAAGTGTACAGGTAAATGAGGGATAAATCAACCTTAGACAATTCACAAACATTGGTCAAGCAGGACAATCTATGGCAGAATTGTGTAGCTCTAAAGGCTTAGTTGTTAGTGGTGCATGCTGTCAAAAGTACAATCCGCCAATTAGCCCGGCCAACAAAGGTAACAAGAAAAGATACCGAGCCACTGTGCTTGACACCGTGCATGTGGCATCTTTAAGCATGTCAGTATTTGAAAAGTGAAAATGAGATGCCTAATAAGGGAAACACAACATGACCTTGTGATTGTGAGTATGTTCTACAGGAGTCTGTCTATTATACATGCCTGTGTGAGAATAGATTTGGATTCTCTAACTTCATATAAATAATATAAACTGTGCTGGTCTCTGCCAAAAGTGGTGCTGGTTTTATTACTGGTCAGTAACTAGATCACTGGTAAAACCATAGACAATGGTATTTAATTTATGAAGAATCAGGACCAAGAGAGGCAGCACATCTATTGTCCCACGAAGTATTCAGCTGCTCAATAAACTAAGATGCTAAAAGACTAAGTGCTTTCCAGACACAAAAGCAAGAAAAGATTAAGTGACTAACCCAAACTTCAATTCTAATCTCTCTCTCTCAATTTACTATTTTCAGTCTATTCATGTCATGTCAGCTTCAGTTGGGAATTATTCTACATTTAGACATTTAACAGGTTTGTAGTCACTTGGTACAACAGAAAGCATTTTAAATCCAATTGAAACAAAAAAAAAAAGAAACTAAACTTGTATACCTCCACATAAGAATGAACCATCAGAAGCATGCACTTCACTAACAAAATGCATGCATAATTAGTCTAAACAGGCACAAATACAGTCTGTCTTAGATCCACTGACTGTGTCACCATGGAAACCTGGAAACTTGGATGATCTGTGTGCTGTTAGCTCCTAACTACAGTTTTAATAACCTTAAAATAGTTACTGTGTATGAAGGAGAGGCGCTTTCTACCTGTGCCCTTTGCTCTGTCTGACCCTGCGCTGCTCTCTCCCTGCCCTCAGTGCTCCCACGCATGTCCCACGCACACACTCAACACAGTCTGCTGTACTGTGGGAGGGACATTCACAACAACAAAAAAACCTGTTGCAGGATAAAAAATGGTCTAAGAGGATAATATAGTTTTAACAGTCTATGCTATTTTTCCTTGGAAATTCAAACAGAGGGGTAAAGAAAATAAATCTGTGCTGATGGACTGTGGCCTCGTGCCTCCCCTGTGAGGTGCTTCTCCCACAGGGAACCTCTGCTTTACAGTAGCTCATTTGGCAGAGCACATACCTGTTACGCAGGAGACCTCAGTATGACCCTCGTCTTGTCACTTACCCAAAGTCACCCCTCTATTCTTCACCCTGCCTCCTGTTGACTATCAAATAAAGGCCAAAAACAATCTTTAAGGATTACACAGAGCTTGTCCCTCATTTATCCCAGAGAGACAAAAATGATTTTAACCTCGATCATTTTTTACCAAATATTAAATTTGTATAATTTGTGCTATTTGTGTAAAGTCTCCAGTGTTTCTCATCTTTGTATCTGAGTTTGTCTCCATGAAGCCTCCCAGACAGTAGTCTAATGCTGCACTCCTCCTCACAGCACTCTCTGACACAGCACAGACAGAAAACAGAACTCCTGCAGGTCATGTGACCTCAGTTCAGTCTTAAAACCTTTAAAAAGAAGTGGGTTCAGAATAGTTCATCCTGTAACTTTCAGGGTTAAAATGTACATTTTCTCTGTTGCTTTCTAACTCTCTCAGTGCAAAGTAATAAATTCATGGATCTCCTGTGGGCCACTGGTTTAAATAAGTTAGCATACCAGTATTATTCAAAAGTTAGATAAATATGGTTTAACAGATCGGCCTTTTACTGCACAGTAGTACTGCTGCTACTCACTAGCCTACACCTTTATTCAGTCCAAGCAACACAGTGTCAGCTCCCCCGATGTAATCACCTATCTACTAGCTAATGTGCATTTATAACCAACTGCTCCTTTCTCTTCACCCTCCAACCTTTGCCACAGTAAGAGCCTAGGTGGCTTTCACCATCAAGCCACACGTTAATATGGGGAACAATGGAAAAGGAATACCAGACACCAGCTTTTGGCACAATTTTATGGACGGTGTAGGGGGTAAGGAGTTGCCTTGGCCTTACTGAATACTTCCCAGAGGATGTGATATTCTTCAGGGACAGCAAGGTACATCTCCACCTTAAGGCCACCTCTACTTAAAGAGGCAGAGATAAATATGGGCTCACTACAGTCTACAACAGTAAACTCCAAAGCTAAGTTTCCGGTCTAAACTTGAATTTAATGGAATGTATTAGGAATGTAAATTGATCCGGTTTTACTCTGCATGCAGACGTACTGAATGTTGCAGGTGTAAAATTTCCAGAGCAATTTGAGAGAGAGCTAAAGATTAATTAGCTAAGTGTCTGTCCATTAATAAAGACTGAAATTTGAAGGCGTGTGTTGTATAATTTCAAGTTGCCAAAACTTGAAACTGTTAAGGGCTAAACTTTAAATTCACAGTTTGAAATGAACCCACTGTAAATGTCACGTGGCTAAAAACTATGGATGTGATGGTGCCTCTCATTCATCCTCAATGTCTTCTCATCTCACCTCACCCCCAGATTCCACTGCATGCGTTGCGGCTCCGCTCCGCTCCGCCATGCACTCCGCAGCAAATACGCATCCATTGTTTTCAATGAGAGCATTTCCACTGCATCCGCTGCGTTGCGGCTCTGATCCGACAGTGCGCAGCGCAGCGAACGAGATATGTAGCAGTTCTATTTTCTTCGACGGCGGAGCTAGTCCGCATCAATTAACACAGATCAGATCGCACCAGAACGAAAAACAAACAAGCACAGCATCTGGAGTTTCAAAGTAATACAAAAATATACGCACTTAGGTTTCTTATTTTGAATATTTATCCGTTTATATACATGAGTAAGCATTAAATGCAGTAAAATCTGCAAAAACAAAGCTTTTTTGTACCCAATTTAATGAGGAAAATCTCCGTGAAGTGAAAGTGATTGCAAACTAAACTTGTTTTCTGATCCTCCTTCTTCTGGATAAACAGTTGTATGGGTCCTGCACACGTCTTTATCAACTGCTTTTATTGCGCCATGTCGTATTTCTCGCGCATGCTCTTTCGAGTTGCTCGGGGCTCCACTCCGCTGCACAGCGGATCTGAAACGCGTCCAGTGGGCGCGCGAGTGCAACGTCGGTCGGTGGCATTCCGCAGCGAAGCGGAGCGGAGCGGAGACGCAACGCATGCAGTGGAATCTGGGGGTTAGCCTCTTCCACTCAGACATGTATGTTTTTCCGCTATTGCATCTTCTTGCACCATTTGTCATTTTAAATCTTTAATAATATACTACAATATTAAAAGAAGTAGCTGCTAAATGTACTGTCATGTTGTTATTCAGCTGGTTAATTTACTGTATAGCGAGAATAATTCACGACGAGGAGATGCATTAGCATCTTCAGTAGGACACAAGGGCCCCTGAGATGCTGCCTACCTCAGCTAAAGTATGCTCTAAGATTGGAGAAAGGATGCATGGATGGACAGGCTCATAAGAGCACAGAGTAGTACTTTTATGTGGCAGAAGGTTAGTCCAGGAGAGGGGGGGGGGGGGCTGTGTTTTGTTTTGAATTTGCTTTACTCTAACTTCTAAACTCCCCTTGTGACTGTGTGCGTTGATGTCTCTTTTTTCTCTGTCCACAGATACATACATCCTTTTACTTATAATGTTTAATATTAATACTATCCCTCCAAATTCTATCTATAATTATCTTTTTGATTACTGGATCTATTGACATACTACTGGCATAAAGTTCAAAGTCTTTCCTTTCAGCTCAATTTCCTCTAAATGCCATTGTGTTTTCTTCTTGGAGTGATGAAAAGACGCTGTCATTCTATTGGGCGCTACATATTATCAAGTTCATTATTAAAATACACCTTTTGTAGTGATAAACCTGTAGTAGGCTGTGAACGATGAAACACACGGATGTGTCTGTGGAGGTTCTCAGTCATCCAGGACATATTCAAGAAAGGTTTTTTGGACAAGGCATCTGGACATAGGTTTGAGGTGAAGACCTTTCACCTCAAACCTATGTCCAGGTACCTTGCCAAATATTATATTATGTTACTGTAAAATAGACTGTAGAATCTTTGCGACTATAGTAAAATGTTTGTGCAAATCTGCAGAAAAAGTGTGTGTGTTAAACCCTCTCATCAAGTCCCTTGGATGAGGGACCAAACTGTTTCCAAAGAATGTTCACATGCCTTACCATACCATTTAGCATTATGATTACATGGATGACTGAGAACCTGCACAGTTTCTTCAAGTGTTTTGTTATTGATGGGTGTAAAAGGTGACAAACCTAAAAGTGCCTCTGGATGGCTGAAGTGTTCTTATTTACCCTCTGGAGTTTTTATATCGAACCTTGACACTGAAAAATAATTTAAACTCTGCATTTAGTTGCTCTAAGTGGCTTTAAGGTATTCTCCAGCCAAAAAGATCATGAAGGAGTTTGTCAATAGTGTTCCTTGTCATTAAAATTAGGCAGTGGCTTGACATTTCTAGGATTGTAAAAACAGAACTACCTTTAAAGGTCACACTTTTCTGTCTTTCACCTGCTCCCTTCAGGTCATTACTTAGTTTCTCTGAAGTGGGGCTATCGTTACCGTGGTCTAGATAAAGTGACAGGACACCTTTAGATTTGCTTTTGTGTGTTTTCTCTGACTTTTTACTTTTAGAGCAAGAATGTTTCATTCAGTTACCATTAACAGTAAAACACAACATAAAACTTGTGTCTGTAGTTTTGTCATTTAGATGCCTTGTAAATAATAACAATTTGGTTTCATGTTTTAGTTTCGATAGAAGACATAAAGCCTACACACCAAGCAAGGGACACGAGATAGCACATCTCCTCAAACTACGTGTATTCAGCCTCACAGAGTCTGATCGGTAAAGCTATGGATTTCCTTTCTGTTTGTCTAACAATTTCTGTTCAGGTGTGAAAAAGTTTTTTTATTTTTTCTTTCTATTCTGATAGGGACCAAGACATTTATTTGTGGGGTTGAAGATAAAAGAGAAGAGAAAAACAAGAGGCTGAAGTTCTGGAATCAAGGTGAGTTATTTTTCTTTTTCTAATATGACCTTTTGTAATGTACATTGTTCTTCTGTCTTAATTAGTACTTTTGTCAGCATGCGCTCATTAAGTTTGGCAGCAGAACCTGAAGACCTGCTGCATGATGAGATTGCCAATGATTTGAGGAATATCTTGTAATAGTTATAATAGTTGTTATATCTATATTCTATTTTTTTTCCTTTTGTTGTTCATTTACATTTGTTCATTTACAGCATGGAGATGAAGGAGCAGAAGTGCTGATATGATGATGACTGTTCTGTTGATGGTTACTCAGATTTTAGTAAACTGATATTTCTATCAATTGCACAAACCACAAATTTGATAGTAAGTTCAAATTATTTTAACTCTACACAGATCTACACAGCGACGTCGGAGGATTCGGTGGTGGCTGTGGGTCGGGCCAGCTTTGCTGCCACTGGTGGTGAGCTTGACCCGACTCTGCTGTGCTCCACCTATGGCACACTTTCTCCACAGGCCAGACAGGGACAAGGCCCCTCCGCTACATGTCCAGTGGGCTCTGGGACGCAGTCTAACAGTACCTGGGCACAACAAGGGGCCAGATCCAAGACACACCAACATCCAGTGTCGTCCACTCCATCCAGCTCCTGGTCCAGCGTGTCCAGAGAGAAGAGTGAAGCTCCAGGTCGCTCCTTCCGCTCAAACCCTCCTTTCCTGAGACACTCCATCCAGCTATCCAGCAGGTTTGACATCCTGGATCCATCTCATTTCCTTCCTCTGGATTGGTTCCCCAAGTGGACCCCAATCCCAAAAACCTCTTCTCTGCTAACACCTTCTCCTGGACCCAGCGGTCATGCTGTGCCACACACAAAACACCACTCGCTAGCCGGCCTCAACGGTACTGGGCCCCAGCCAACTTCACGCTGTGTCCGCTGCATTCTTCCTGTAAATAGACCATTACCAAAGGTGCAAAACTATACTGATAGACTGTGTGTTCTATCATGCGTGCATGCCCCTGTAAACATTTGCCAGTGCATCCAATGGGTTGTATCCTCATGTGGAAGACATATTTCTATGCTAATGTTGCGCACTTACACAGTCAAAAAGTCATAGTAATCTTTGTGTCAGCTGACAGTACTGTGCTGAGGCACATCACTGCATGGACTCACAACTGTATTCTTAACTGCCTTTTTTAGCACATACACAGAAAGGAGGTACAGGAAGTACACACATCCAGACTTACATACATCTGCCTTGTTAATAATGTTTATGAACGCCTGCAGTAGTAATATTTTATGACCTATTTAGCACTGAGGCAGCAGAGGAAACTCGCTTCTCTAAAGGACAAAGTCAGAAAGGATGTACTGTGTCTTCATATTTTATTATAATTTATTTACTAAACACTAACCTTTCTTTATCTCAGGACTTGGTCAGCCTCCAAGTGAATTCTTCCATGGTTTGTTGAGAACCCCACATGGACCACAGACGCCTAAACAACGATGTGACAAGAATATACGTGAAAATCATGTCACTGGATATGTTCTCAGAGAACAGACAGAGAAAACCATGGCAATAAATCAAAACAAGCAGACGGTGAATAAGGAGCAATGATAAGAAAAATG
Organism: Rhyacichthys aspro; assembly: GCA_036850595.1. NCBI lineage: Eukaryota > Metazoa > Chordata > Actinopteri > Gobiiformes > Rhyacichthyidae > Rhyacichthys > Rhyacichthys aspro. Next base: position 2,202,979 of record CM072162.1, read on the forward strand.
TTTGATTTATTTTTGGTGCAGCTCATTGTTTACAGTAAAACTAATACAAGTGCATTCAGCCCACCGTCTGGGTTCTGTCACAAAGTTAACATCAATCCAATCAGACTGAACTCTAATCCTCACACTCGCCTCTGACACCAATATCTAGTGTGTCTCTGTGGCAAAGCTCAGTCTGTTGTGTCATTTGGTCCAGAGCTGAAAATGTTACTGTGAACAATAAAAACCAGGAGCAAACTTCCTCTTTTTATCTCTATCTGGCGCTATGTTGCTTTATTCAAACCTGCAGCTGTCCACAGGGTCGAGGGAGGTCACTGCCTCTTCTCTTTTACATTCTCTCACAACAAGAGGCAACAGACTGTTTGAAGAGGCTCGTCTCCCAAAAGCAACAGACCACATATTCAGCCTGTTCCCTACACAGCAAGGACACCAGTGCATTTAAATAAAACTAGTTCCTGAGGAGGAAAATGGACTTCATTCTGTTTAGCGCCCCACATGATGCAAGTATGAGCACATTTGAATGAACCTCTTTCCCACTGTGAAACTACATTTACTCACTTTGGCTTGAACTAGGAAGTTCAAGGAAATACCATAGAAATCCTACTTTAATAGTAAGACTTGCCGTGCAGCACATTCAGTGTTGTGTATGTGACCTAGAAATCCACAGGCAGCTACAAACTTTAACTGAAAGTTTCCACATCATAATGTTTAACTTCCAGCCCAGCTTATGAGATGTCTAATTCTACAGAAGCCCTAAGGGAACAATAATGTGGTTAAAAAATGATTTTCTAAACTTTCCAAATTTGTGCATAATGAAAACATTTTAAATGTTGCAAAAGACAGAGGCAAATAGAGTAACCAGACTCTGCAAGATAGTCTGTTTAAATGACACAGCTCCATCAGTTTTTGAAAAGGCATGTACTTAAAATGAATATCTGGTCAGTGATAGGATTTCTCATCATTTTAATCTGTGAGTCACTGAATTTTTATCCAATTAGAGAAATGGCATGTTGTGTACATTAGTAACAGTAAAATGATCGCTACATTGTCAAAGTTGAAACACACCCAGAACTGTCAGTACTGCCACATCATTGGCTGAATCTCTTGAAGTCTCTTTTGACATATTTCTAGTTAACCAACTGTCAGATGTAACATGGCAGGGACAACCACCAGTTATTGCTAGTGACGCATAAGTGTACTGACGACCATCAATTTTCAAAACATAAAAATCTGACTCTTGACTCTATATTTAACTAAACAATGATTTACAGTTATAAAGCAGTTCTTTTTATAGTGAAATGTTGTATCAGGGGCCCCCAGGTACTTTTCAATGGGGCCCCACAGTCTCAAGAAACGCCTGTGCTAACTTTTTTAAACCAAGATAGTGCAAGTGTTGATTTTATACTGGTGTCTTGAGTTCATGCAAGAGAGCATATATTTGTAAAATAATAGTGAGTGAATAAATTTAGCAGTTACTGTTGTAACACTTCCAGACACCAGGCTCCCCTGTGCGCTTACATTCATACTCCGACTGAATATGTGTCACAGAGTGAGGTTTGTGTGGCTCTTACACTTGATAAGAATCACTCATTATGTGGTGAGTTAGTTCTGTCTGAGACTCGTCACGGCCCTCAGCCACTTCACAGCAGCCTGCTCATCTGTATTCATGGGCACACTCTGCGGGTGCACCTTTTACTCCCTCAACCACTCTGCATGTTGGAGGCAATATGACATTGGCTGCAAGAAGTTGGACTGGGATTGGTTTCCTGTTCTGCTTCAGGAAATCTATTGATCAACTGATGAGTTGATGAGTCATCTTTATAACATTAAAACATCTAAACAAAAAGAAAAGCCCACTTGATGCACTGTTCACTTGGAGCTTGTCTTGTAGGGAAAACATGCAGTTGGGGTAAATAATGGTGAATTGTATAGTTCTGACCAGTCACAGACTTCAATAATTAATTAATTAATCTACTGTCTGTACTTGAAGTGTGAGGTTAAAGTTTAGTTCTTTAGCATATTTAAAACAGTCATGTTTGTCCAAACGATTGTAAAAACCTTAGAGATGAATTGTATGCACACATTTGCAATAATGTGGGAGCATCACAGAATGTTAAAATAAACCCTAAGATACCATCATCAGTACTACATTCAAAGAGGAACATGGCTTTAGCAAAGTGTAAAACAGCATATAGGCCACACCTGAAAAGGCTTGTTTATTGCAGCTGTGTGAATGTACCTCCAGCCTTCTAAAACTGCTATTTAAAAGGATTTACCTGGTTCTTTGTTCTAGTTAATAGTACTGCATCAACATCATTATTATAAAGGTTTGCTTCAAATATTATCTATCTATATATTAGCTGCACATAGCACAGTGGAAACACAAGCGTCTTTAAAGAAGCACTTTAAAAAAAACGTAGTAATTCCACCTTTCAACACAAGAGTGCAGTGTTAGCAGTGCAGTTCTCTAAATCACCACCAAGGGCACTGTTAAAAAATAGTAATCTTACAGTAACAGTTTATCCGTTGCATTTTATGCAATAGCACAGTGTACACATATCAATGTGTGTATAGATAGTGCATGTAGGAAAGCATGAGGCCTCAGTCCCAAAGGTCAAAGGTTCAGTCTCACTTTGGGCAGTTTGCTTCATTACACTCCTTACTTCTAGGATGGTGCTTGAAAAGTCTATCTGCATCAAAAGGGTAATTTAATGTGAAACAAACAAAAATGTCTTGTTTTTGGCAACATCTATTATATATTCAAACGACCTTATCGAAACACTTCTTGAAACTTCATTTGAGCTTATTATGCATTTTAAATCGTGACTTGGAGTGTATTTTGACAGTAGCTGAGTGTACTGTATTTTGGCCAGAGGTGCATCTGAGAAAGTCCAGCAGAAGAGTCCACAGGTTCAGGACAGACATATGGGGGAGGGGTGGAGCTGAGTGACACAGCCCTGTTCAATCAGTGCTAATTATCAGAGATACTGAGAGCCAGTGCACTTCACATGCACATAGTTTCGCCTTATTATGTACTTATTCAGCTAAATGTGCATTTCATAAAACATATATACAGCAGTTTTGTAAAAACAATCAGTAACTCTTCTTTTCATTGCACTTAATATCATCATTACTTGATAAAAGTAGTAATTGGACAGAGACTTTTTATTTGGGGGGGCGTTTATGTCTTTAGACTGAGTCACTAACAAATTGCATTATGTCAGTGTTGTGTTATTCTTGTGCAGCTCATAGTGCTTTGTAACTTTGGTAAAATGCATTTAATTCAGTGAGAGATAATTGTCTTACAGTTCTCTCGTAGTTGTCAGCCCTGCGACTAACTGGCCACTGTCCAGGGTGTACCCCGCCCAAGGCCCAAAGCTGCTGGGATAGGCTCCAGCAAATGAATGAATGAATTCTCTCATTCACTCATCTTAAGCTCACTAAGGTGAAATCATTAGGTAAAGAGCAGCGTATTTCCACATTAGTCTCCTTACTCCTCGTCAGCTTCGTTTACTCTGTTCATTGAAGGGATGTTCATGTAGGTGGGCGTTTCATTAATTCATTAATAATTAGATCAATTATAGATTTTTTTTTTCATTATTTGGGGGAAAAACAGTAATGTCAAACCGTCTCCAGGTCTTTTGCGGTCTATAACATTATAAAAGATAACAATCATATGTGGCAAATGACATAGGACAAAAATACCTGCGGTACAGCCAGCCCTCCTCTGTTTTCTATTGCGTGTATAGACAAAATAGTATGGTATTGCAGTAATGTGGTGTGAATACTGCACTATCGAACATTACTCACCAAACAGCATACAACAGTTGTGTTAAACAATTATGCAGCTATTAGGTAAAGTCTGAGCCCAGTTGCATCCACAGATGAGCACGTAACTCTGTAGACGCCGGTGTTATTGACCTTGACAGATACAGACAACACGCCACCATTATTCATGTAATATTTGGCATAACAAGTGGAGCTTTCAGCTGTGTTCTTATTTTAGGAAACACAGGTCAAAACAGTCAGTACGCTTAAGTTTACGGCACAAAACTCTCACATTTTTGTGAAAGAAATGGCCTCCATCATGTGCCAGACTACACCGTACCATGGGTAAATAACATTAGCCTAGCCTACTAGCACAGACGGGATCCAGTAGAAAATCAATGAGCACTGCATGTGACATAAAAGGCTGAGAGGTCCGTGTCTTCTCTGGGTATGTACAGTGCTGACTTTCACTTAGCCCTGATTTGAATTCATCCTCATAATGGTGCAGCTCACTCTGCTCTCCATCACTGTAGCAGATACTCTTCTCGGGGGCTCACTTGTCAAAGACACGGACTTGTATCTAATTGACCCCGCAGGCACAGGGCAGCCCCCTTTGAGCTGGACTGATGGCACCTGACGTGGTTGTGGTTTATGACAACATGTAGCGGCAAAATGACTTTTACAGACTGTAAAAATATGTTTTTTATGGTCATCTCTCTTAAATATAAAGAAATTTTATACACTTAAACGCCAAAAAAAATAAAAAAAAATTTAAGACTGCAAAGATATTTTATCTTAATATTTATGGATTTCCAAAATTTTACAATTTGGTCTTTTATGGGATGCCACCAAACCAACTGGACCTGCATTATATATCAAAAACTGTAAAGTGTTCGAGTCTACTGACCTCTTCAGTAAATGCCCTTTTCACCTCTGCTGACAGATTTGGTACTAAAGCACACTGGAGCTGAATGGAGCTGAGGTGGTCCAGTCTGCTCTGGGCCTGTGTTGGACCACGGTGACTATAGTTGAGCCAGAAAATACAGAAGCACTGAAGGGATTATGTCTTAAATCTGGTCTGGGAACCGCTCAGGAACCGCTCCGGATCCTCTCGGAGCGGCAGGATGAGCACAATAAAACTAGATAGAGAGTTCATTGATGTTTATTGTTGCATTTTTCCTTAAAAATGATAACAGAAACTAATAATCTGTATAAAATTTTCTGAGAATTTAATTTAACATCACTGTTCCCAGTTTTATAGTGGAAGTGAAATTTAGCTTGCTTAGAATGTGATGGATTGAAAAATGCAAATGATGAGAGTACATTCTCATAAGGCCTTCCACAAAATGCACAGTGACAGCCAATCAGATTGTTTTCAATTTGGTTCATTTCATGTGCTGCAAAGAACCAGTTTAAGGTGTCTGTCCATACTAAAAAGTCACCATGTTTATAGTGATCAACCTCAAATGTGGCATGAAGGATTTTCACGTCTGTGTTTTAGCTGTTTTAAATCTTTAAACACTAGATGAGTTTGTTTGGAAAGATGGATTTGTCTGCATAGTCCTCTAAACTGTGGTTGTAAAAACACACACACATGAATTTCGAGTCCATTACATCAGATAACTATAACAGAGGGACAGTTAGCTCCTGCCGTGTTTCAACAAAATATGTCAAAGCATAAATTTAGTTCTGATTAAGGCACTGTTCTTAATTCTGACATCCCTCTGAAGTTTACTCCGGCCTGATGAGCTTCTTCCGGCAAAGCACCCACAGAAAACCGAGAATGTAAAGAGCTATCCGTTTAGAAATGTATTACAGTGTAACTTTCGAGTCCTTGGTCATGTTATTCTCACGATATTATGATGACATGTTTTTTTTTTTTTTTCATTTCATCTTCTACCGCTTATCCCACTTTGTGGGGTCGCGGGTGGCTGGAGCCTATCCCAGCTGCTTTGGGCCTTAGGCGGGGTACACCCTGGACAGTGGCCAGTTCGTCGCAGGGCTGACACTTAGACGTACATTGACAGACAACCATTCACCCTCACATTCATCCACTAGGGGCACTTTAGAGTCACCAATTCACCTATACATGCATGTCTTTGGACGGTGGGAGGAAGCCGGAGATCCCGGAGAGAACCCACGGTGACACGGGGAGGACATGCAGACTCCTCACAGAAAGACCAGAGTGAGCCAATGATGTTTTTTGGGTTGGCCGGGATTCGTACTCACGACCTTCTTGCTGTGAAGCGGGAGCGCTAACCACTCCGCTACCGTGCACCCCGATGATGACATGTGAGATTAAAAAAAAAAAAAAAAAAAAAAAAAAAAAGATGATCATAGTACTAGAACTCATCATCATCAAACAGATCTGAATGACTCCAAAGGAAAAAACAGAGACATTTTTTTCATACTTTAAAATGTTTAACTCAATTATCTCAGGGATATTGCAGTTTCTGTCAAAGCCTGATGAAGGACTGTTTTCTTTGAAAGGATGGTTTCATAAATTATTTCACAGAAGTCTATGTAAGTGAAATATGTATGTTTTCCGACACCTCTATCAAAGTTGTACTGTTACATCATGACACTGAATAACACTGAAATCTGTTCTGAGTGAATATATTTGTAGTTTAGTGTAGTTTCCAAAATGCTGTAAATATTTAAAATATTATACTTAATTTTAATGATGGGGTTTAACCTTCCTGTCGTGTTCGGGTCAAATCTGACCGATTTACAACTTAAAACACTCGTAAATATTGTGTTTTACATCTGATTGCCTCAAGGCCTTATGATATCCTCCACACTATACACTTGAACATACAAAAGTGATGATCACCTCTTTCATTGAATTTTGAGTGTTTTAATCAACCTTGTTACATCTGTGGTGTTCCCGGTCAAAAGTGACCGCCATAGGAAATGAATGGGTATCCAGACTATATTCATCCATCAGACAGAAAACATCCCCATACACACCAACCCAACTCACTCACACACACACACACACACACACACACACACACACACACACACACACACACACACACACACACACACACACACACAGACTGAACAATGTCTTTTGCAGGTAAACATCTCTTTCCTGCGCTTATGTGCCGATCCTCCCACGTGAACTAACTTCCTGATGAAACAATGCATCATATCTTCATACAGACGAGACAAGTGTCTGTTATGTGAACCCATCTCTTTCCCATGCTTTTGTGCCTATCCCCCACGTGAACCACACCTTCCAGACTAATCAATGCATCATCTTCACAAAGACCCCATATTTATAGCTTGATGTTTGCCTTGCACTCCTTTTACTCCAAGCGGTTCTCTGTCAAAGAGGTTCTGGTCCAGGTTTTTGGACATGATCAAGAGGGCACTGAAATTGAACCAGAGATAGAGGAGGATGTCTCGGAAGTGGAAGACAACACAGATTTTGATCCAGACTTTGAGGAGACTGACCAGTCAACAGATGGAGAGGGAGAGGCACCTGAAGAACAGGCACCTGAGGAGACATTCCAGTCCAAGAGTGGACACTTCCCAATCTCTTATTTATTGTTCCTTTTATTGCAGCTTACTGGTACATACACCTGCAAGTGAATGACAGCCCGCTGGCCTGTGGCACTGTTCCACAACCTCCTTGATGTGTCTGTTTTCAACACATATGTGGTGTGGACAGCCATCGACCCAACCTGGAATCAGGGAAGTTTCAAGAGGAGACTTTTCCTAGCAGAGCTGGGGAAAGCTTTGGTGACTCCTCTTATTCAATGGCACCAGTACATTCCGCACCAGCCTCTTCCAGTCTGGTTAGGAGTGTGCAAGCCCCAGCCCCAGCCTCTGCCCTGGCTGGTCTCCCCCAACAAGGACATGGGCAGAAAAGGAAGCACTGTGAGCTCTGTGCCCCTAGAGACAACAATACAAGCCTGAGATGCTGCAAATGTGATGCCTATATTTGCAAGGCCCACTCTGACCTGAGTGTCACATGCACACACACACACACACACACACGCACGCACACACACACACACACACACACACACACACGCACACAAACAAATTCATGTTAAGTTTGGTCTTTGGTTTTTCATTTATTTTTTACATTACATGTTCATTTTGTAAAACATTTTCAGTGCCTATTTGTATTTTCACTGCAGTTATTTTATGTCTAATTCTATAAATTCATGTTGAACACTATTTTGAGACAGTGTTCACAGTTAAAGAATGTTGAATGAAAATTTGGTGGTGAAAAATGTTTTTTGTGCTAATTTAAGAGCAGTTAAAACAGACCGGTCAATTTTGACCGGGAACACTAAAGTAAGGGGTGGGAGGTGAACACGACAGGAGGGTTAAAGGCCTGAAAGGTGCTCATTGTTTTTCTGTTAAACTTATGTTTTTAACCTTTTTATATTAACACCAATAGGAATTCATAAATTAGCAATATTCCTTACAACAACATACTGCATGTGACCCTGATGGTGCTGCCCCTCTTGTGGCGGTGACCTGTGATTCTACTCTCTCTGAGAAAACCAGACCATTCTTGATATTTTCACACTTTGATCCGTCTCTGTACATTCTGTGGATCACACAACACACACAGCAGGCAGACTGCAGATAAAACCACTGAAAAGACTGCGTTTGATTTTCTGTCATCTGCTACACTAAAGACTGAGATGGAGCAGATTGTTGGGACACTGTGGCTCTGATCTGCCACCCTCTTTACAGCCCCTACTTCTGTCCAGAATGTTCCCTTGATGTTTGATAGGTGGCCTTTTCTCTCAATTGTTGACTCATCTGAGAACTGCGTCTGATAAGTTAAACAGCGTAAGTTTCAAGGCTTTGATTATTATTAATATTATTATACTTAAAGGAAACATGACCTTCCTTATCAATTCACTATTTTTTTCATTTAGCAATGTTGGTCAGGTCTGACTTGGTGTACATTTACGCAAAAAAAATAAGGGCTAAAAAAAAAGCCCAAAAGCAATACCACACATTACCATCTAAATCCAACTGTGTAGCTATTAGTTTATATATATTTTTTAAGTAATAAGTAGAGTGGGGCAAATTTATTGTATGTATCATAATCTAATCATTTTCCTCTTGTGATACATTATCATCACACAGATATTGTTGAATTTGTTTAGGCCATTTTCCACAGACAAAGGTCTGTTGTTGATCTTAATGTGGGAGTTTTGTGCAAAAGTGGAACTGAGTAAAAAAATAAAAGCATCTGATATTGGTTAATTATACATATACATACAATAATACATCATCCTCTTAGAATTATAACATTCTGCTACATTCTAAGCAGTTTCTGAGCTAAAGACTTGTGACCGTGAGATTGTGTTTTCCAGAGGCTGGACATGTGTCCAAAGAACTATGAGACTTATTGCAAAGAAAATACCACTTAATGGATTCATCAAGATCTGTTTTTGTCACTCTGCTCAAAATAAAACTGTCTGAAGCCTGTACAGTGCTAACTCATGCATGAAACCTGATTTATGAGAATTATCATCTAAACGAGCTGTTAGACAGTCATGGCTGTATGATGAACTGTGTCACCAGATCTGAATGTTATTAACAGAAAAGTGCTACATGTAGAGACAACTCATTGTGATCTTTAAGTGTGAAATTAAACAGTATTATACACTCTCTGTTTTGAGGCTCGAGTTTTTGTAATAATCTGACAGCGGCCTGTTGAGTCGTGACTTTCATTGTGTGCCTCTTTGCTGTGCAGAACCACGCACGCTGCAGCAAATACACTTCTGTTGTAGTCAATGAGAGCATTTCCAAAGGCATCTACTGCGTTGTGTCTCTGTGTGCAGAGCAGCGCAGCTCTGGAGATATGCAGCAGCTTCTTTGTGCCAATGAAATGAGGAAAAACCTGTGAAGTAATGTAAATGTGAACAATAAAGCGATCTCTAAGTAAACAGTTAGTCTGGTAAATGTCTTTATCAATGGTGTCTGGCATGCCATCTCCTAATTCCCACGCATGCTCTTCCGTGCTGCTCAGGGCTCTGCTACACCAGATCTGAAACTTGGTTTGTTGTCTCCAATACTTCATTTGAAATATTACAGCTACAAAGCTGTAATGTCTAGAATAGTTGGACACTTTACAAGAAAGACTTCTAATTTTTGCCTTTAACGGAATTAAATAATGCTCATAATAATAGATTTTACTTATAAAGCACTTTTCATTTCAGAGAATCTCAGAGTGCTACAAGTCTAAACAACGTAAAACTAGGGTATTTAAATAGCAATCATTAGTCATTAATCAACAAATAAAAGCCTTTCTAAATACTTGACTCAACATGAGGCTGAAAAAAACAGGTAAGTGTGCAGACAATGCTTTTCATATATGAACATATTAAATTAAGCAAGCAACATTACATCACCAGGCTTTTCTGTAGGGGTAAGATATTCTATATAGGCTGCTTGGTACTGTTTGATCTCTGCACTTCTTAATAAATGGTAGGCCTACTGCTTTCTGGATTTGCCTCGTGTCAGACAGAAGCGCGTGCAGCTGCTGGGTGTGTGTTTACGGGGTGCACACAGGTAGACAAGGCGGTCTGGGTGGGACCTGCTTGGTGTTAAGCCTCTCCTACAGGTTTGCCTGCAGTCTTTTTTACAGCCAATGCGAGACAAAACATTTTAAATCCACCCCATTTAATTAAAAAAAAAAAGCTATTAATAAATCGTTAAAAGTAAAATAAATCTAAATATATGCTATAGTCCATGGGTCGGCAACTTTGGCTGGCTGCAGGACAGTTTTATTTTTTTTTCAAGGACAATAGATTGCAGGCCACTGTAAAGTGTCTAAAGCTCCAAAATAACTAAATAATTGCACTCAAAAAAATAATTTGTCAAACTAACATCATGGCAACAAAAATCATGGCAAGTATTTCCACAGGATTAAACTGATTTCATTCAGCATTTGGTAATTCTGTCCTTTTAACATAAAGTATACATGCTGAACTAACATAAAGCACTTATGTTGAATTAACATATTACAATTGTTTAACTATTACATGATCACTGAGTGCATAGCGGACTAAATTAACAGATGTTAAACCAACATGATTCAATAGGGATGAATCAACAAATTTGGTATGGTAGCATCTAACTAATGAAACATGTGTTAAGTTTGCAATTTTACATTTAGTCAAACAAAGCCCTTCGATTAAATGTTCAAAAAAGTGTCATCATTCAATCCTGTGGAAATACTTCATGATTTCATTAAGTTCGATCTACTTGTTTCTTGCGTTCACACCAAACGCGAATGAAGCGTCTAGCGCGAGTGATTTATATGTTAAGTCAATGCAAAGACGCGATTAGACGCGAGTAGAAATCCTGCGGCGCGAATGAGGCGGTGCGAATGGCGTGAATCGTGCGAATCACGCGTTTGACGCGTGAATCGCGTCCAACGCCTCATTCGCGTGAGTTGAAAAATCTAAACTTTGGCGAATATTCGCGCCGCGTTAACCAATCAGGATCTATCACATAGTGACGCACTACAACATAACGAGCGGAGTCGGATTCAGATCGCCAGATTCCAGCATGATCATGGAGGACATACTGATCATGGCTGTGTGTGGGTACCCGGAGCTGTAAATTGCTATCTACTTAATTCGAGCTATATACATATCTCTCTCTATATATATATTGAGCCTACAAGCTGCTAAAGTCGTCAAACTGAGCTAAGCTAATGCTAATTTGCGGTACTTTACAACTAGTTTCCCGCTGACGAGATGATGTGTTTATTCAGAGGAAGTGTGCAGAAAGAAATGGAAGAGCCTTAGAGACACTTACCTAAAGGAGAGGAGAAAGGAGACGGAGAAGAGGAGTGGGTCAGCAGCAGGGTCAGGGAAAAAGTGGAAATACTCTGCGGTACTGTCTTTCCTCAAGCGGGAATATGGAGAGGAGGGTTGAGGAGAATCGGACCGTAGGGTACGACCACCCTGAGGACCAGGGTGAGACAGAAGCAGCAGCAGGTCACTCAGAGACAGGAGGTGTGTTGACAAGTGAAGCCTCACAACAGGACATACAGTATATGTTGTTGTTTTTTCTCAGATGAAACGATTAAATGAATTTCTTTCTGACTAGTATATGGTGCAAATATGTTGTATTAATATTTAATATTGTCATGACAGAGCCAAATGATCCTGTTGATGGCAGTGAGCCTGGGTCCCCTCTGCCAGAACCTGCTGCTGCCTCTTCTTCCCCTGCTGGCCCATCCACACCTGCTGCTGTACCCACAGGTGTGTACAGAAAATAGTCTAAACACTATATGCACAATCATATTGACAGTTAGCACTCATAGCGTCTTACATTCACATAAACACACAACCCTGATGGTTTTTGGTTTTCTCCTAATAATCTGTTTCTGCCTTCTCATGTGTCAATTAATTTAGTGCCACCAAGAAGAAGAGCTCAGAGGAGGCCGAGGGAGCAGCCATCAGAGGTCGAGCTGCAGCTCCTCGAAGCCCTCCGGTCCCGGCCTGTGGCTCCAGCGCCGCCTCCCCGTTCTGAGGATGAGCTCTTCCTCTTGAGTTTGGTCCCTTCCCTACAGAGGTTGCCGCCTCAGACGAAAGAGTTTGTCAAATTTCAAATTCATAAATTAATTTATGAAAGCAGCAGAATTCTGCTCAATTTGGAACAATTGGAGCCAACAGAGAAGTTATAAAAATGAGGCAGCAATCTCTGCAGGGAACAAACCACACTCTCTCCTTTCTCCTCTCCTTTACTTTTGGCCCTCACTCTTCCATCTTCCAAGCAAGATTTTTATTCTTTTTATTCCTGCATGTAAATAGTTGTAAATATGTTTTTGTATATAGTTTTAAATATGTATTTTCTAATTTTTTGTCTATTTTTTATAAATAAATGTTTATAAAAGAAACAAAGGTTTTGGTGTGGTACTTTGTGCACAACTTAGTAAATCATGATGTATACTGAGTACATTAAAACATTTATATTGTAGAATAGTGATTTATGTGTAATGAGAATAGAGCAATGAGACAGTGATACTTTGGAGGCTGGCTCCATTTATAAAATATGGCAACAAGAAATAAACATGAATACTTGTACATTTAAACAACACACTGTAAACTTAAACAATGAAATTACAATATTTACAAGAGCAGTGATTGGAAAAAAAACCCCAATATTTACAAGAGAAGTTGAAAAAGATGGGATTATTTACAATATATACAGGTTGTTGAACAAAAAAAGATTATTCAAAAAAGATGATGTAGGTGGCCACGGGACTGCTCCTTCTTCTGAGAAGTGGGCCATAAATGTTTCCCTGACCCGGATGGCCTCTTTGGCAGATTTATTGGCTGCAACCCGACCCAGACTCAGCAGTGAGTCCTCTGCCACTTGCGTTGTTCCCCTCACAGCAGGTGCCTCCGCAGACCTTCTCAAAAAGTTGTGGAGAACACACGTCGCCTTCACACACTTCTCCGCAACTTCAGGGTGGACCTCAATCAGGCAACGATACATCCGCCAGTGTGAGGAGAGGATCCCAAAAGCGTTCTCCACCACCAGCCGGGCTCGGGAGAGGCGGTAGTTAAATACCCGCCTCTCTCTGGGAAGGATGCAACCAGGAAATGGCCTCATGAGGTTTTTCCTGAGTGGAAAGGCCTCATCTGCCACGAAGACATGGGGCTGGGGTCCTCTGTGGTCTGCTCTTGGAAACGGACGGTCTGGCGGGAGATGGAGTTGGCCACCACGGAGTGCCTGACCAAAGGCTGAGTTGGCCAGAGTGCCACCGTCACTCGTCCGTCCATACCCCCCCACATCAATCACCCTGAAGCAGTACTTTGCATCCACAACTGCAAGGAGCACTAAAGAAAAAGTTCCCTTGTAGTTGTGGAACTGGGATCCTGAGTGTGGGGGTGCTTTCAGGACGACATGCTTGCCATCCAGTGCTCCACAGCAGAGCGGGAAGTTCCACCTCTCCTCGAAACCCTCTGCTATGGACCTCCATTCTTCGGTGGAGGGCACAGGCATAAACTCCTCCACCAAGCAGTCCCAGATTGCAGTCACCACCTTGCAGACAGTGGAGACACCAACCCAGAAGCTGCTGGCGATGGTCCGGAATGAATCTCCAGTGGCAAGAAATCTGAAAGAGAGAGAAGAAACAAAAAAAAAAAAATTATTATAAATGCATATTGTCTGTACATCTTCATTTTTTACTCATTTTTAACCACAATATTACTTATACTTAATATAACTTAATAAAATTCCCCTAACCTTTCTCTAGCATTAGCTGAGATTTGCTTGCTGCACTTGCAATTATTGCAAAACCCAAGATAGTAGGATTTAGGTGGTATAGGCTACTAAAACCACTAGTGAAATCTATTTATTAATAATAAACTAATGCATAACTCAATTGAATTAATTGTTTTTTGACATTTATTATTATTCAATGTTGTAACATTATTAGTCAATGTCATAATGTAGCAGTTACCCGCCCAAACCCATGTTGACTGTCATAGATGATTATTTTATTAAATTGTTGTATTAATAATTGTGTGTTTAGAAGACTATATCTGATAACATTTAATTAATTACTTGAAACCACACCGAATATTTAATGATTTACTGACCGGAGACAGATGGACAGGCGCTCTGCAGGTGGAATAGAGCGCCTGTAGTTGGTGTCGCACCGACACGGGACAACAGGTCATCGAACTGGGACCGGCTCAGTCTGAAGTACCGCTGAAAACGGCCGTCATCCAGACGCAGCTCCTGGAGAAGTTGGTGAAACTCACCAAGCTGGGTGCGCCTCTGTAGAATCTGATGGACCCACACACGACGCCTAACAGGCCTACGCCGTTTTTCAGCCCTCCAGAGAACATACAGCGCAGCTACTCTCTCAACAAAATCGAGTTCGGACATTTTTCAACCAGAGTCGAAGAAAACCCGCTCGGCAGAAGCCCCTCCCATGATGCGAATTAGTCTAGAACAGACGCGAATTAAGCGAATTTCACGCGCGAATGAAGCGAGTAAACTCAAAATGTTCAAGCGTCCAACTACGCGCGAATAGCGCGATTTATTCGCGCAATTCGCGTTTGGTGTGAACACAGCATTACAGTTTGACTTTACATCTTTAAATTAAACTGTATATCTTTACATATGTTTGGACAAATCACAAGACAACCAGTAGATGAAAGAATATATTTTAGAGTATATTTAACTCTTGGCATTTCCAGTGCACAACATGAATGTTAATAAAAACGTTTAACATTGTTGCAAAACAGTGTAACACGGACATCAATCTCAACTGCACCTAACGGGCAAGTTTGGTTTTGAGAGCTCTTATTTTCACAGACATTTTATTTGAGTCCAGTTCCAAGAAAATTTTCTGCAGGGCCTCAAATGTGTATCTGAGCTCAGGAGGGTACCTCAAATTTAAGGCGTACACAAGGGCAAGTAACATTGCCACTGCAAAGGGAATGGTTCGCAGCTCATCCAGGACTTCCACCCCCTCCAGGACTATCCCCACATACTCAGGATCAGCCTCAGCAGCTGAGTGGCGGATCACAACAATGCCGAACATGACGAGTGCCTTGAGAGAGCCAATGTCTTGAGCTCTTTCATCATCGCTCTGCCACACAAACAGAAAAGAACAGTTAGAAACAATACCCTTGACTCACCATCAATTAAGCCTGAAGAATATCGTCATACAGTTAGATTTTGTAAAGATAGGAGTCAATGGTCGGAAAATGTCACAATCAAACTAGATAAAAGATACAGCCAAAAAAGGGAAACCGAATACTGCAATGTCTTGTAGCTTTTGGCAACACTTCACTGTTCAAGTTGATACTAAATAAAAGGTAAAAATAAGGCAAAAATAATTTATAAAACATACCATATATTCCTTTATGAGATTCTCGGGATCTTCATTTAAGTAGACACACAAAGCTATGATGAGGCTTTCTCTTTGAGTGTCAATACTGTCACTCTAGCAATGTATAATGGAGAAAAAAAATGTTCAGATTTGGAAAAAAACATACAACTGTGCAACAAATTAAAGTTAAACCAGTCTAACAAAGACGTATTATGTATGTATTAACTATGTATAGTAGAGATCAGTTTTGAAGTTTTAGAACATAGCCACAGGAACATTTAGTTAAGGTAGGGAGTGCTAAAAAAAATAAAATAATGCTCTTCATGTTTCACACCTTCACTTCATTCAGGTAAAAAAATAAAAAAATAAATAATTATAAAAAAATAAATAATAAGCCTCCCAGGACCCCCAGCACCCCCACTTCCCACAGTATTGTTTTTACATTTCTGTTGTTTCAAATGCGTTTAGATACCTGAGTTATGGGTGCCAAGATGCTATTTATCTTGTGTCCTTGAGCTCCACCTTTTTTGCAGTACACCTTGAGGAGATTTGATGAGTGGGCATCTAGCTCAGAGAAGAACTTGAACTGATTGCAGATGGACGGTCGTAATTCTTTTAAACTCGGCATTCAGCTTGAGCAATGAATGACACAAAAAGCATTGTGTTTAGTTAAACTATTAAATTCATATCTTTTGGTTTGTTGAATTTTACAAACCTATTTACAAAAGCTGGGACATTGCATAAAATGTAATTTTTTTAAATATTCCATGTCCAATGTCTGTAATTAATGCGGTGTTTTTTGAGGTCTATAAATATTGTAATTTCAAATTACTCTAAAAGTTCCTTTTATCCTTTAAATATTTTAATTAAATTAATCTAGAAATCACTACTTAAGGTGTTTTTAAGGTAATACGATTAGAAACTCCAGTCTGTTGAGACAAGTTAATGTATAATATACAGTTTCAGTTTTAAATTTAAAATATATATGGTTAATGCTTTATGCATTTAGATTTTACATAATGTCCTAACCAACATAATGTCATGACTTCTGAAAGGAGAGCTACCCTCATCTCCTCCATAGTCTCAGCACTTTTACCAGCAGGATAAGGTGGACAATAATTCACTTCTGCTTTTCTTGGCCTTTTCACTCCGTAGGCAGGGCTGCATTTGTCCTTTGGCTTCTGTTTTAAAGCATTAACGGTGACCTCTGGGCAGCCAAGCTGACCAAGCTTTCTTCTGTAGTTGGATAATTTATATTTCAAGCTTTGTCTCCAACTGTCACATCCAGTAGGGCTACCTGGGTCTTTTAGGCAAGGATGTGCTGTGACAAGAGCTTCTGCTACATCAACAAATTCATCATCCGAAAGGTAGACTTTGAATTTGACAATTGCTTTAGTCAAACCATCAAGAATGGTAGATCTAAGTTTAGGGTTAGGATCCAGTAAAGTTCCTCTGACCTTGAACTCAGCATTAGCTCTGGACAGCTGCAGCTCTGCATCATAAGGAAACTGGGGCACATGAAACACAACAGGCCATCCAGAGGACCTGGAGGACGAGGTGGACTCTGGGGATGACAAGATGTCCGTATCAGATCCAGATGAAAAGCTTGGTGGAGGAGGTGGAGAAGGAGGTGGGACTGTGAAAGAAACTGAACTAAAGACTACTTTGATTGTACCCTTGTCCTGCACATCACATAACGAGGTGAAGTTGTTGAGTTCATTTCCGAAATCAGCATCCATGAATTGAAGCCTGAAGTCCCCATCAACATTGCATTGTTTTTTTATTTCTTGTGTCAGTTCGCTGACAGACTCTGGAAGTCCACCTGGAAGCACAAGTCTTTGAGAATTGTTTTCTCCTAGGATGATCCTCAACTTCATTGGGGCAGCCATTTCAACAGTCTGCAAATAAAAACATTCTGATTAATGTTTGGGTTCACTGTGTTGCATAAAAGTCACAACAATAACAAACTCACAATTATTTTTATCTGTAGATTCAGTAAGACTAGAAGAAAGCCACTTTGCTAAGTACACTCATCTACATATGTCAAAAGGTGTTGACTGATAATAGAACAATGCTGTCAACAACGCCACAAATATAGATACATTTTCTATATGATTATGTGTCTTTTTAATGTCACCATCCTGTGAGGCCCAACTCTGTAATCTGCTAAAGGGTAAATGTCAAGTAGCTCAGAAAGCTCAATCAGAGCAGTTTCTCTGGTTGGAGAGGCCCTCAGCTCAAATGATCTACAATGTTCATTATACCACCCTGAAAGCCTATGCACAATAAAATACAGTCGATCGTGCAAAACACAAATATGAACTATTTCTGCAAAATCTGGGAGACCACTTGTGGACCCATACACAACTATCATGCCCTTCCTGTAATTTGCACCTCTGCTGGTAACACATGTGGAGAGGTGTACTTCAGTTGTACCAGGAAATAGCTGATCAATGGTCTGTGCTATTTCAGCTTTTAAAATTGTGACAGGCACTGTTGAGGCGTTTGTGATCTCAAGGGCAGGTCTTTCAACACAAGAAGTCTGTAAGTGGTATGAAATCATGAACTGATGTTTTGTAGCCAATGAAAGAGGCACATTTTTAAAGCAGTTGGTGTGAGGCACAACAAAAAAGCTGTGCTTTGCCTCAAATCTCATGGTCCAGTGTCCTACCAGGGGTCCAAAACACCTAATAAGGTGTGGGTAGTGTTCTAAATAATGATGCTTTGGCAGAAGCTGCACATCAGGAAAGAGCTCTTTATATTTTTTTCGGTGATCTGATATTTTCATCTCAAGGTAAGCAAGGGACTGGTTTGTGTGTACTGGAGTAACCACAAGCTCTGTGATATCTTTAAGGTCCATTAGTATTTGCCATGCCATCTCATTCTCTGGCACTGCATGCCCAATAATGAAGGGGAGCAACTTTAGCAGAGTCCAGTTTTCATGAGCATTCCCACCAATTGTTTTTCTTTTGGAAAATGTCTGTGGTATTAGATGTGGTTTGTTTGTCTTGTCTGTCCACTTATAAGGAAAGTGAAGAATAGAGCTATTGAGAGTATCAAGGTTAAAATATTTCTTAGAGATCAGAAGTGTGTGGGGGGGGGTGTGAACACTGAAGTGACCACTGAAGTGACCAAGATTTTGAGTAAGAACACAAGGGCCTTTCACCCCAAAGCAGCTGACACCTTTATCCTGGGCCTCAGTCACATGAAGGTTATGGAGGTCTTTAGTCCTATAAGTAAAAGTCTCCGACTTTACCTCTTTTGTTTGGATATCTGCTTTTGATCCAGTGCAAAAACGGCAGATGTAACCACTGGCGAAGCTTTCATTGAATCCAGCTAAACCATGAGCTCCTAGGTTATCAGCTACAGCTACCTGAATTGTGCCTTTAACACACCTGCGGAGCAACGGAATGAAAACCCCATCTTGCTCCAGTAACTTTATATCCTGAAGAAGAGGTTGTAGGACCTTTACATAGCCATACTTTGAGACATCATCTGATTTACACAAGATGGCCAGGTAAATAGAAGATAGTGATGAACTGGAGCCTGGAGGTAAATTATTCAAAGTCCAGTATATCCCACAAAGCTTGTGTTTTCTGCGAGACGTGCCCAGTGGATTGCAAATCTCAAAATCATCCATGTATAAACATAGCAAAATTCGCAATTCCCCTCCTGATAGAAAACTGTTTGACTGAAAATGTAAACCATCCTGAGAAGATGTATATGAACTCAGATGACTGGCTGTCTTATTCCTTTGCTGTGAGTTGTAGGTGTCAACTACTTTGTCTACAACATCTTTCTTATCAAAAAGCTGCTGCAAAGTTTTGAGTATTGGCACATATTGAAAACTTATTTTTTCTTTGGAATCGAGAATGTACTCAATAGGTTCTACCACCTTAAAGGCCTCTTTATAATACTGGTTACGAAGATATGATGTGCTCAAGGGACCACCCTTCTCTATTGCTTTCAGCAACGGATTGGATACACCAAGACCAGTATCTCTTATAGCAGATGGATCAATTGAAACACTGTGTTTCTGAAACAGATCTTTGAGAATGTTCACAGAGAATGGCATTGTTTCTAAACTTAAGTAGTGCAGTTCTTCCAGAAACATGTCAATTCTTGTACCTGGTACATGTGCAAAATGTTCTAACTTGAGCAAAGCGGCAGCTAAATTCTGCTCAATTACTTGTGGCAAGTTCTGTGTTACATTGTCATCACTACTTAATGATGCACTGCCTGCTTCATCTGCAATGTCATGCTCATCACTGTCTACTGCAGGATTCAAAGATTCTTGTGAAACTTGACTACTTGTAACAACACCTGGTTTGAAATCTCTTAATGTATGTGGGTTGTGTTTCCTGTTCTTATGAGAATGAAATGTTCCATATATGTTTGTTTGAAAATCACAATTTTGAAACATACAAGAAACTGTCTCATTACGTTTTAAATGAGCACCTATGTGGACAAAATAATCCCTTTCTGTTGGAAAGTTGCTGCTCGCACACAGACTGCAGCTAAATGTTGTCAGTTCATTGAGTTCTTGAGAATTTTGTTTAGAATGGCCTCTGCTCAAGTGGGTGTAAAGAGCATTCCATGTCTTAAATGAACATGGACAGTTAGAGTGTAGACAGTGGCGGCCACAATGCTAACCGTCAAATTGACGGCATCGGGAGTTCTAGTAGTTTTAAAATCCTGGTAGTCCTAGTGTTAAACGTTGCTATCCACAATAAATTGTTAAAACCTTCTCAAGCATACAGAGTATGCAAGTAAATTGGGGGTAAGAGATTAAATATGGTTGGTAAGCCACCGTCATATCAAACATGCTTGTAACTAAATCTACACCTTCTGGCGAAAATGCCACAATCTACGGATAATACTCAGAATGTAGAACATTGAAGACATATGTTTACAACTAACAACAATTTGTGCTTAGTATTTACGTATAATTTATGTAGATCATTATGGATGAATTTGGCCTTACCTTCTCAACATGTGCCGAGCCTGTGAAAAATCCAAAATGTCTTCCTTTCTTCAATGAGTTCACGTTCAATCTCACGAGAAGTTCCGTGACATTTACAATCACTCAGGGGGACAGTATAGCATCATGTTATTATCAACATGATCAAATCCAGCTAGTCTTACATTGTTCACCTTCATGCAAAAACTGCATGGTTTAATCATGCTCACCTTACAAACATGTCATTATTATGCTAAAATTGCACATTGCCTTTTAGTAAATCCTACAGCCAGCCAAAATCATTTTTTCGAGTGTGATGAATGTGTTTGTTTAGAAGTTCATGGCCATCTAAACCAGCTCAATATGCACCTGCAGTGGCGACAGAAATAACGGGATATGTTTAAAAAGCTGGAGTTATTAGACAGTTATTATTATTTGTCAGACACAGATCTACCTCAACAAACTTCATATGTATTTATCGCATGCTTTTATTTGCTTTAATCAATTATTTGCGCTTTTTTTGGTGCAAAGATTTGAATAGTAAGGGGTAAATTGTGTTCCAAAGCCCATTTCACAGTTTTCATTTTCTGGAGTGCAATTGAACGTCGCTACACATGGCTTACAAGCGTTTAACAAGCCTCTGTCTTTTCTTCTATTAAACGGTTAAACTCTCCCAGATGACTAAATGATCATACCTAAACATATTTATACATAAAATAATAAGAAATATATTGCCTAAGCCTATTTTGTGATATTCAGGATATTTGTTGGACAGATTTACTTGTAGACACACACACATAACATGGACAATACAATCATATAAGAGTCCACTGTCTTTTACAAAATAAGTTATATGTTCACTAGGAATGAAATCTGATTAAATAAATGTTTATTCATACGCTATTTATTTGATTGTAGTTGCAGAAATTGAGAGAGGCTTGGAATCACTGTGCGGGTCCAGGGAGCAGATCAGGCAGGCTTATGCTGATGTTGATGCAGGATGAAGATGCAGGTCTAGTAATAGAGCAATATAGTGTGATATACCGAGATGCTGTCAGATGGAGATAGTGCTGCATTTAAGGAGGTGGTTGCCCTCAACCCTGGATATGAAATGGTGAAGTTGTAGTGCATAAGTCATGTGCACAAGTGCATGGGTACAGCACTTAGGAAACTTAGTCAGTTAGGTAAATTAGGGGGTCTGGGCAAGCTGACTGCCCCTACATGTAAGGCCTTGCAATTTCTTTTACAGGGGGGCTATTATTAACAACCAGGAGTCCATTGATATAATGAAAGCTGAGATCTGGACAGGTCTTCTTCACAACATGTCCAGTGATGACAATCCATTACATACTAAGTGCAGTCCATCGTGGTGTTGGTACAGGAGAGCAGAGGAGAATGGAGAAACACCAGTGTCCCACAGGCATCACTCTAAAAACATTCTGTCATGTGAAGTGGGAAAGAAGGTTATCCCTGTGTACCACCGAATGTCCAGTGACAGTCTGCTACAGCGCATGCAGCAAGGAGGCACTCAAAATGCAAATGATACCTCAACTGTGTTATATGGGCCCAATGTCCAAAAACAGTATTTGTGGGGAAAAGCCAGGTTGAGGCTGCAGCCCGTACGTCTATTGCCACTTTAAATGATGTTGGCTGTCATGGATAAGTTGTCACTTATCACTGTAAATACATGTAGAGAGACTGAGATGGTTAGACTTTCAAAAGCGAACGTTCTTCAGTCCATCTGTGTGAAACACTGGCACCAAAACCTAAGCACAGGCAAAAAAGGTGAAAAGTCACCAACAGGAAATAAAAGAGAGGCCTGGTGCAGGCATGGACATGGACATTAGGCTGTAAACAGGCAGGGAGCTGTTTATTAGATTCAGTTCATGTTCTGTTATAGATTGACATACAACAAACAGGGACCATTCCGTTTTGTTTGTTTATTTGTTTATTTGTTGATATATCATTCCTATCCTTATAGGTCACAAAAAACGTCTTCTTAAAAAAAAAAAGCCTTCTTATCTAATGTATCAACAAAATGAACCAAGAATTTTAAACCTGGTCCTTTCCAGTTTCCAGATTTTGTTTTTGGAAATGTATGCAAATTTGCAATTTGAGTTTATTGTGCCTCATTTGCATATTTAAAAATTAAAAAAAAAAAATTTTTTCTCATTTTTTCATATGTTCACGCCAGTAATAAACTGTAGAGGTTTTACAATGATATCTTCTCATTTAAAAAAGTTCCCTATTCACCTGTAGTGTCTCACCTTGAGACAAATGTGACACAAATATTCACCACAAAGCACTTCTGTGGATGTTGGGTTGGATGTCTGCAGCGTCTTGACTTTCCAATAAGATGATCAGTGTGGTTCTCAGGCAGCAGCCCTGCTCCATCAGCACTCATCAGGAGTTTGTTAAAGTCAGGATCTGGACACACAACATTACAAATAAATTAACATTACATCATAAAATAACTCTTAAACAGCACTAAAAAATATAGTATATTTAAAGTATGTAATTAACATGCACATAAGGTTTAAAATAATTCATTTACTTACCAAACAATGTGAAGTCTGAACTGAGTTGATAGCAGCTCATAATCCAACAGTTGTGTCTGTAGAATAGTGATGAGGAAAGGGAGCAGAGCCTTAAATTAACTATGAAAGAGTTATAACCGAGTTCAGAGTAAAGGGTTATGTGAAACTTCACAGATTTAACTTAGTTCTCTTTCCTTTGGTTTGATCAGTGCTGACCTCTGGATTTTAGTTGCTACAACAGAAAAAATACCAGTTAGATTGGATCGATATCTGATACCTGCAGCTACTCAAAGCACCTGGATCGGGATCTGTACTAAAAAAGCTGGATCGTTGCATCCCTAGTAAGGGGTAACTCTTTAAGACACCCCAAGAGGCGACAGTGCAGCCCTCAATCCAAATATTCAGTGTAGACACTGAAACTACATTATGGCAACATATACAGGCTGAGCATGAGAGGCAGAGGACTACAGCAGGCAGGCTGTCCAGGAAGAAAGACCCATAGGCTCTGTTGGCTAAAGGCTACCAAAAGGAAATGGAGACAAAGTATTAATTTTCAAAGCCATCTGTAAGTGTAAGACTAATACAGTGCTATTAAAAAGTGGTTTCCCCCTTCCTGATTTTTTTGCACATTTGTCACGATTAAATGTTTGAGATCATCAAACAAATTTGAATATTAGACAAAGATAACTCAAGTGAACACAAAATGCAGGTTTTAAGTAATGATTTTATTTATTAAGGGAAAAATGTTATTCGATCTAGCCCCATGTGAAAAGGTAGTTGCCCCCTAATCCTAATAACTGGTTGTGCCACTCTGCAGTCAAGCGTTTGAGAAAACAGGCAATGAGTCTTTCATATCACTGTGGAGGAATTCTTTGCAGAATTGTTTTAATTCAGCCACATTCATGTCACAGCATCTCAATCAGATTCAAGTCCAGACTTTGCCTAGGCCACTCCAAAACCTTTATTTATTTTTTTATTTTTTAAAGCCATTCAGAGGTAGACTTGCTGGTGTCTTTTGTATCATTGTGCTGCTGCAGAACCCAAGTGCCCTTCAGCTTGCATCTTCAGGTTCCATCAATCACAGCAAGTCGATCAGGTCCTGAAACAGCAAAGCAGCCCCAGAACATCTCACCACCACAATATCTGTTGGTATGATGTTTGATGTTTTTTTCTGAAATGCTGTTACTTTTATACCAGATGTAACAGGAATCACACCTTACAAAAAATTCAACTTCTGTCTCCTCAGTCCACAGAATCTTTTCCCAAGTCTTGGTGATCATCAAGACGTGTTTTGGCAAAAGCGAGACAAGCCTTTATGTTCTTTTTTTTTTAAGGGGTTTTTGCCTTGGAACTCTGTCATGGATGCCATTTTTGCCCAGTTTTTCTTAGTCATCTGTGCTTTTGGGGTAATTTTGGTCGGCTTTAGAAATGGCTCTGTAACCCTTTCCATACTGATAGATGTCACTTACTTTGTTTCTCATCTGTTCCTGAATTTCTTTGAATCGCAGCATGATGTCTTGATTTTTTGAGATCTTTAGACCTACTTCACTTTGTCAAACAGGTTCTATTTAAGTGGTTTCCTTTCAACAGGTCTGGGAGTAATCAGACCTGGGTGTGGCTATTGATCTTGAACCTAGCTTTCCAAAAAATGTATCACTGTTAATTCATGATTTCACAAAGGGGGCAGCTACCTTTATACATAGGGATAGGAAGGTTTGTACAGCTTTTTTTCCCTTAATAAATAAAGTCATAGTTAGTTAACCATCATAATAGCTAACATAAATGACAACCTTAACTACATTAAATATAGCTCTGAGCCTAACTGACACAAACAATCCCACTTTGTAATACTGTCTTCAGCTACCCAGACCCATTTTGTGAGTAGCTTCTGACCACAGCCTTTAGTTGAAATTGCCCTATGGCCGTGTGTATGCAGTGAGTTGAGACAAAGCAAGAGCTACAGCTTGGTCAAATTAAAGATGTTGATCAGAGCAGGAGAGAAGGGATACAAGCACAAGTCAATCGACAGGTAGGACACATCTGAATTTGGGAGCAGATACACTGCTTGAATCGTCATATTTAAGTTGTGAGGAGACCCTATAGGCCCTCCATGGCCAATGCTCTACAAAGCTTGTTGAATAATGCACACAATATGCCATATATGGCTAAAAGGGGTTCAGACATTCAGTTCAATTCAATTTTATTTCTATAGCCCAGTATCACAACAACAATTGCCTCAAAGGGCTTCACAAAACCGACAGTAAATAGGCAAACAGGCATGTCAACAATATATATTATTATATATTATACATATTGTGCCTTAACCCATTCTGATCTAATTCTGTAACTGCATCTCCCAGTTACAAAGTTTTAGTTATGAAACACAATTCATACTATCTGCTGAATGTACTTCCAGAAGCATATTGCTGGCAGCATATAATGTTGTCCATGTCTGGGACCCAAGATTAAAAAAACTCTGAATTGAGTAAGAAAGTCCACAGGGCCTAAATATGAGCAACAGTTGTTGCATAAAGCTCCACAAAACAAAAACAAAAAAAAACAACCAGTGGTTTAGAGTCAGTGTTTTTTTTAGAGATCCAGCTGTGCAGGCCTGTGAACGACAGTGTCTGGGAACTTCTGCTTTATACAGCCGTTAAATATTTCTTTGTCAATGATGAACACATATATCAAATGTACAATCCCTGTATGCAGTTATGCATATGGTACAACACTGGCCACAGTGTTTACTGCAACAGCATTAACAGTAAATACACTGTAAGGCCGCGAAATGACTTACTGACACTCCATAAGCAGTCTGACTTTTAGGAGAAAAGTGCAAATAGAATAGCTTTATAAATGACCAGAAACCAGGCAGATGGCAGTAGCTCCTGCATCATCTGCCTGATGCATTAACGCACAAGACCACGGGAAATTTTCTTGCCAAGGCAATAACATGAATAACAATAATAAGAATAAGAAGAATGTTTTTACATTCTTTGCACTGACAGCGCTCTCTGTGACAAGAACTTAATCAGAATTTTCAAAAAGAGCACCTAAAACCACTTCCTCTGATATTTTATTACATATCATATTGCGTTTGAATCCTCAGTTTTTCATTCTTTTCATGGTTGCTTTAGGAAAGAACTCCATAAGCGAGGCCATCATTTCATAACAATCAAGAATATTGGGCTCCACTAATGTTTAAATCTTTCATAACCTTAACTCCACTTTGAGATGGATAATGAGCTGTACAGGACATAACAGTGGTGCAGCATCAATGTGGATTTCAGCAGGATTGACTTCATCCTGTGAGTAAACTGACAGCAAAGGTGTGCAGAGCTGAGTGAAGGTAGGATGTGAGATGGGGAAAGTGCTGCGGCAGCATGAACACCCTGAATTGCAATCACTGCTGAGCCTCTGACATGCACAGGACAGCCCCACGTTAACAGGGTACAAGTGACAAGTACAAGCACAAACAAGTGCCGATACAAGACTGTACAAAAGGTCTGAAGGCTCTAAAAAGTCCAGTGAGAAGGGAGCTTGAGGCTTTTAGACAGTAACGGAATTCAACAAACCAACACAGGCACACCTACTGGCTTTTATTAGATACAGCTCACAGCAGTACTGCCATAGTTCTTTCTGAATAGATTCTATGGACCCTTTTCACGCAGTGCTGCACACAACCGGAAGTAGCAAAACAAAGGGTAAGTTGACTTCCGGTCCCATTATTTTCTGATATATTGATCAGGAAAAATGGCTCAATCGACCTTGAAATGTAACTGTAGTGTTCCATTTTGCTCATCAAACAAGCAGAGCCATCCATGTTTAAGCTTTCATGACTTTCCCTCAGATAAGCAGCTGCGATCTTGCTGGGTGAAAGCAATCAGAAGAGATGAGAGCGCCACATTGAAAAATTCTTTGAGGGAGCACATACGTTTGTGGGCTTCATTTTAATGAGGATGATATTTATTTAACTTCAGACGTCTGATAAGATGCTGTCCCATCCAAATTTGCTTGAAATGACGAAAGCCGAGCCGACAGTCAACATATGAGCGAGCCAGCAAAAGTATGAGGGTTACTGTGAGAGCCGGTGAGGACAGGGGATTTAAATGACGAGCGTGTAAAAACACTGTATTCTGTCTTTGGATATGTTTCTACTCGGTCACATTTTATTTTTACAAATATTTTATTTATAATCACTGATCCATTATCTAGTGTACATAAACACAAAAAGAACATAAGCTACAATATCAGACTATCTACCAAAATATTTGTAAAAAAATTAAAATAAAAAAAAAAAAGTTTGATGAGCTCGGCTTTTTTTTCTGGAAAGTTGTGAAAGCCTAAACACAAGCTTAAACTGGAACACTACAGTTACATTTTCAGGTCGATTGAGCCATTTTTCCTGATCAACATATTGGAAAATAATGGGACCGGAAGTCAACCTACCCGGCGTTTTGCTACTTCCGGTTGTGTGACACAGAGCGTGAAAAGGGTCCATAGACCCATAACACCACATATTTCTGATGGATATTATTTGAACTTAATTTCAATGTAGATTTTACCCACAAAAAATGTGAATGCAGCTTAAAACATTGATTTTGCAAAATGCAAATGACAAGTATGTTAGTTCTGTTGAGTCAGTAATTTGATTTTCAGCTGCTCTTTTTCACAGGCTGCAGCAGCTAAAAGCTAACCTGGCCAGCCAGCCGGCTTTCTCATTGTATTACATAGAGAGAAATCAGTCTGGTAGAGCAGGGTTTGAACAGGATTTCAGGGCGGGACCATGGGCAGAACTATTGCTCGCTGAGTAAACCAATCAGAGAACCCACAGATGTGACGTACGGAAAGCAACCGTCTGATTCCAGCAAACCACAGCATATACCAGCATGGCATGGCTCAATATGACGCGAAACAAAATCCCGCCTCCCTTGCTACGATTGGTCGGAAAGAAAGAGATGAAGCAGAATATGGAGCAGATTGGTCAATCCGAGACTTCTCTGTATGTAATACAATGAGAAAGCTGTCTGGCTGGCTAGACTAGCTAAAAGCTAAAAGCTACAAGTCACTGGAGGCTTGGGAGTGTATTATGAATGAACTGAACAATACAGGGAGGAGGCAGTTTTAAACAGACTGAAGTGCTAGATTAATCCACGTCACAGACATTACTCAAATTCATATTAAGAAAATTATCAAAAGTATGCAGAGGTTATACAGTCCTGTAAGTTTAAGGCAGGTGTGGTTTTAAAAAGTATAACTATAAAGTCTGGTGATTTTTAGTACTTTACAAAACGCAAAGTGAAAGAACAGAAGACAATTCTTGTAGTTCCACTGTCTCTGATTTTGGAACTGGGCAGATTTAGTTCAAACATTTGGAGGATCCCAGACAAAACCTGGCCGACTGGACTATACCAGACCATGAAATCTCAGAAGGAACTAGGCGAAACCAGACCATGTAACCCCAGACAGCACTAGGCCAGACTCCATGATGTTGGGATCAAGTTTTTGCTTGAAGTCAGGACTCCTTGTTCTAGGATCACTCTAAAAATGTTTTTTGTCTCTTCACTTACTTTTCCCTTGATTAAAAAACATTTAAATTGTATATTGTTGACCGAATTCTTACTTAACTGCATATCTTCACACCTGTCTAAAACTTTTGCACAGTACTGTAACTTTTAGCTTTTTATTATTGCTCCATATGTTTATGACATAGCTGCTGCCAAACTTTTTCTACATTACAATTACACCCAAAGAAACAGAATAAACAGCCCTGATCTTGCCAGTATATTGGTAGGCTC